>MU223597.1:1846889-1911899 GCA_018584345.1 Thuja plicata | reverse complement strand
AAAGACACAACCCTTATTATAAAATATTTTGAAAAAACACTAAACTAACTAAAAAATAACTACCTAACTTTCGGATTTGGCTTTGGTCAAAAATCCAAAACACATTGTGAAAAGCTAAGATTTTTTTGGAGATAGGAAATTTGATTTCCCGAACTGGGTCGGTTTTAGATTTTTAAAATTTGACCATCTTCAGCCTCTTTCGGCATCATATTTGTAGCAGGTTGAAATTCCAGCATTTTCTGAAGGCTTCGATTAGTTAGTTCTATTTATTTGTATCATAAAGCTTCCTTCCTTTAATTTTTTAGTATGGAGAAACTTGCTTCTTGATAATGGATTGGGACTTCTAAATTCTCAAATTTATGGTACCACCAGTCGCTACGCCTCCTACTACTAGTTATAGCATTCTTGACCAGCTTCAAAGGACCAATGCTCAGATAATTATTTTTGAGCTATTGAAAATCTCGCCTACTCATAGGAAGATTCTGGACAAAGCTCTCACTGAAGCTAATGTCCCCAAAGATATCAATCTAGATCAGTTTCAATCCATGGTGGTTCATTTGACCTCGCCACATTATTTATCCTTCTCTGAAGAAGATGATCACTCAATTAGTCACTTGCACAATTCTCCCCTACACATAGAAGTCACGATCGGCAAACAACTAGTCCGTCGCGTGCTCATTGATAATGGTGCTAGTCTTAATATTTTCTCTACTCATTTTCTTTCTCAACTGGGTTATGGCGAGGATCGCATAGATTCTCACAAAAGAATTACCATAAAGGCTTATGATGAGGAAGAGAGAACATCTAAAGGTCTAGTTGTGCTACCCATTCGGGTTGGCCCAGTTCAAAGAGACGTCATATGTCAAGTGCTAGACCTTCCTCTTGCATATAACATTTTGCTAGGAAGACCATGGATCCACGAGATGCAAGTGTTTCTTTCTACATACCATCAGTGTATCAAGTTTTCTTTTCAAGGCACAGAGGTGACAGTTCCCGGTAGTATGGGTTCTTGTAATGCTCTCACTCAATCAACTGACAGTCTTGTTCCAACTAATAGAGAATACACAGAACTCTTTGATGCCAAGCTCAAAGACATGGAACAGACACTAAAAATCATAGACATAGGCATGGGGGGATATCAAATGGAACCCATGTTGTCATTAGTAGCTCTACCCCTGTCTCCTCGCTCTTATGGGAGACCTTCTGAGCACAAAAAATCTTCCACTACTCCTGAGATAGTTTATGATGGTACATTTGTACGGTCTGATACACCATTGAAAGATGAAGACAATGAAAGGGTTATCAAGGCTTGGCTTTGTAAAGGAAAGAACACAACTGAACAAACTGCCCCAGCTCGTGAATTAAATCCTAATAGTGAGGGTCTTAAGATTATGAAACATTTTGGGTACAAAGGAAGTGGCCCAATAGGGGTGAACAGCAATGGGTTAGTGGAAACCATTAAAGCTATAGGTCAAAAGACAAAAGACACCACTGGTTTAGGTTTCAAAAAGGTCCTGTTTCATCTACGGATCAATAAATTTGTGCCAAAAGTAGAACCTTCACCAGAACCTGAAGGCACAACTGCAGTCGACACTATACAAGATAGCTCAGATGAGGATTGATTTCCTTATCCCATCCCTCTAGACCTGGCATTATTCTTTGCTGAGCCAGATAAGTTTGTACCACGTACTAGTATAGCTGAAACTGACAGTGATTATGATCAAACTACTCCATTTGAGACACTAACTTTTGAGCAATGGAAAGACTTACAAGATCCTAACTTCCAAGGTGAATGATACATGCCACCAGAATTTCAAGAGCGGTTGACACAAGAACATACTAGTATTGCAAGAACTCAAAAACCTTCATGGTGCAAGCACCCAAGTCAGATTTTAGATACGGACTCTCATGAATATGAGTTTGATAGTTTGTCAGGAGGATCTTATGAAAGACTTCTCAATGTAAGTGAGGGGTCTAGTGAAAATCCTAATGAGTCTGAGTCTATAGGTGTTAACATGTCTTCTACTTCGATCGTTAGGGATAAAAAGGATTCAAACACACCTTTGGACGAGATCGATTTAGCTCTCAGCTTGCTAGTTAACTCTTTTGATGACTATACTATGAACGCACTTGAACCAGTCACATCTCTTTCCCTCCAACATCCTAAATTAATAGACTGGAATTCCCCTTCTTCATCCAGTGAAGTCCTTACATTCCATAATGATTACACTTTAGCCTGCTACCTTTACACTATTGAGCCTATAATGTCCTCCACTAGTGAAGAAAGTGTCAATATGACCAAGGTTGACATTAAATATCTTAGTCATAAAATTAAAAGAAGAAAAAATAAGCGCTCTGATGGTGAAAACCACATTGTGGCAGTATCAAAGCCAAAAAAAGTAAAAAGAAAAGATGTATCTGAAGGTGAAAACCTCTCTGAGGCGCCTGAGGATGAGGTACTTGATGCGCTTTTGAGTCACTTCCAAGAATGCTCATCAGTGTTAATTGAACCAAATCAGCTGATAAATCTGGGAACAGAAGAACATCCACACATCATTCATGTGGCCAAGTCATTATCTATAGAGGAACTTAACGAATTCATAGAGGAGAAAAAGATAAATTTTGCATGGACGTATTCTGACATGCCGGGTGTGGATCCTGATCTCATTATGCATCACTTATCAATAGCTCTAGGTGTGAAACCTATCAAACAAAAACTTAGAAAGATGCATCTGCATGTGGCTTTATTGATCAAGGCAGAATTGGAAAAACTTTTAAAAGCTGGGTTCATCCGAGCGATTGATTATGCAGAGTGGATCTCTAATATAGTCCCAGTAACTAAACATTACAAATCTATCAGGGTCTACACAAACTTTAGAGATTTTAATTTGGCATGTCCTAAGGATGATTTTCCACTTCCTAACATTGACATGATCGTGGATATGATAGCAGGATATGAGATGTATTTGTTAATGGACGGCTTCTCTGGATATAATCAGATCAAAATTGTGCCAGAGGACCAAGAGAAAACTGCTTTTACTTGTGCATGGGGTACATTCTGCTAGAATATTATGCCCTTTGGTCTAAAAAATACTGGGGCTGCTTATCAAAGAGTTGTTACTACAATATTTCATGACATGATGCATAGGACAATGGAGGACTATGTGGATGACACACATGCTAAAATTATGGATAGAAAGACACATCTCACTGATCTAGGTCCTATACTAGATCATATGGAGAAATTCAGGCTGCGCCTTAACCCTAAGAAATGTGCATTTGGGGTTACTTCAGGAAAGTTACTTGGCTATATCATCTCTGTGAAAGGAATTGAGGTGGATCCAGAAAAGGTACAAGCTATAATGGAAATGCCACCACCCCATAATATTAAACAAATCAGAGGTCTCCAAGGTCGACTCCAATCTATCAGGCGGTTCATCTTGCAAATAGCTGACAAGTCACAACCTTTCACCAAAACTCTGCATAAAGGTGTGACTTATGACTGGAACAAAGAATGTGAACAAGGATTTCAACAGATTAAACAATATCTAGCCAATCCACCTATACCGATGCCTCCTATTCAGGGGAAGCCTTTGATCTTATATATCTCAGCAACAGAAACATCCTTGGGTGCTCTCTTGTCCCAAGAAGATCCAAATCATAAAGAAAGAGCCATTTACTACATCAGCAAAACATTGGTCTCTTACGAAATGAATTATTCAGTAATTGAGAAAGCTTGCTTAGTAGTGGTGTTTTCTTCCTAGAAGCTACGACACTACATGTTGGCTCACACTACAAGGCTAATCGCAAAGATTGATCCATTGAAATACTTACTCAGTAAAGCTACCCTCACAGGTAGACTAGCTAAATGGGTCATGCTCCTTAGCGAGTTTGATATTGAATATGTCAAGAGAAAAGCTATCAAAGGACAGGCAATTGTAGATCAATTGGCTGAAGCACCTCTTACAGATCATCAACCATGAAAGATGGAATTCCCAGAAAATTCCATTATGCTTCTCACACATCAGACATGGACAATGTTCTTTGATAGTTCATTCACCCAACAGGGGTCAGGAGCTGGAATTTTGTTTATCACACCTCAGCGGTACTCCTTGCCAAAGGCATACAAAATGATGTTTCCTTGTACCAATAACACCGCTGAATATGAAGCTTTGATCAACAAACTAAAGATCGCTATTGAATGGCGAGTGGATGAACTAAAAGTCTTTGGAGACTCACAACTGGTTATCAATCAAGTGAACAACATCTATCAGACCAAAGATGAAAAGTTGGTACCCTATAAAAAGATGGTGGATAGCCTTAAGAAGTACTTTGCATATGTCACTTTTTAGCAAATTCCCAGGGCAGATAATAAAGCGGCTGATGCTATGGCTACTCTGGCCTCTATCTTACAAATGTCAGAGAATGATTTCAGACACGAGTTCCTAGTGGAGACATTATGCTACCCTGCCTATGACTCTCCTGACTCCCAGATGGTCTGTTCAATAATTGGACATGATTCATCTCGCTACTACCACATCTACTCTTATCTCCATGACCAAATTATTCCTGACACATATACTAGAAATGAAAAATTCCACCTAATCCATAGTGCTTCACAGTACGTCATCGTAGCAAACGACTTGTATAAACAAGGTCTAGATAGTACCCTCCTTAGGTGTCTAGAACCTGATGATTCCAAACGCACGTTAGAAGAGGTACATGAAGGCATTTGTGGTTCTCACTCAAATGGTCTGACACTGGCTCATAATCTTATTAGAGCTGGTTATTATTGGCCCAATGTGGAGAAGGAAGCTACACAGTTTGTGAAGTCTTGCAAACAATGTCAACTCCATGGTAATTTGATTCATGCTCCAGCCAAGGAGCTTATTCCCTTTATCACCTTTTGGCCATTTCAACAGTGGAATTTCAACTTAGTGGGTCAGATATATCCCTCTTCTTCAAGAGGACACAAGTACATCATCACTGCTATGAATTATTTTACTAAATGGGTTGAGGCAGTACCTCTCAGTGTAGCTGACAGAAAATCTGTAGCTATGTTTATTCTAAACTACATTATCTGTAGATATGGTGTACCCTCCTCTATTATCACTGACAATGGAGGACAATTCAAGAAAAAAGACCTGACAAATTTGTGCACTAAGTTCAATATTATTCAACATTGGTCTTCTATTTATTACCCCCAGGGTAATGGACAGGTTGAAGCTTTCAATAAAACAATTCTCAAGATCATGCACCGTATGGTACACAAATCTAGATGAGATTGGCATCTCCAGATTAATCCAGATTTATGGGCCTATCTCACCAATATAAGAACGCCAACAGGGGCCACGCCCTTTGCTTTAGTCTATGATGCAGATGCAGTACTGCCTATTGAGGTTGATATTCCCACCTTGCGAGTCTCTTTGAAGGGCCTCATTACAGATGACAACATTAGAATATCTCGGCTTCAAGATCTTGAATTACTAGATAATGTCAGAAGATGGCATTCGATCACCTCAGAGCATATCAAAAGAGGATATCTAAGGGCTATAACAAGAAGGTTAGACCAAGAGACTTCCAAATGGGTGATCTCATCCTGAGAGAGAACCCTAAAAATCAGCAACAGCAGACTCAGAAAGGGAAGTTTGGCTTGGCCCTTATGTTATTACTGCAGTATTCAAATCTAGAGCTTATCAGCTCTCCACTACAGAAGGTGAACAACTCAAAGATTCCATCAATGCTCTTCACCTAAAGAAACTCTACAGTTGAGATATCTTTTGCATGCTCATGTACATACTTTATTCTGAGAAAATCCTAAAAATTGTAAAATGTCCTAAAAAATGGTCATCTTAGTGAAAACCTGGCAAACAGGCACTTTGATGTATCTATTATCTTGGTGAAAACCTGGTAAACAGGCACCTTGATAATACCAAAAAAATACAAAATAAAAAAATACAAAAAAATAAAAAAAGTATAAAAAAATTGAAAAAATGAAAATACAAAAAAAAAAAGAGAAAAAGAGAAAAATGTGCCATTGATCAAAACCTGGTAAACAGGCGTCATGGTAGAAAAAATAGAATTTCTGCCAAGATGGTGAAAACCTAGTAAATAGGCGCCTCTTGTTCTGCAATGCTTTATCTGTCGCAGCATCTCTTGGCCTTCTCGCATTTGGTTCGCTGCTTTTTTCTGCTTCAGTTCGCTTCCTTGCTTTAGTGTGCTCATGCTTTTTCTTTCCGTCATCTTTGAGATTTTTCTCGACCTCACATGGATTGAAACTAGTCATATTCGGGGGCATGTTCTTGGTCTAGGGGGCATTATCTTATTATTTTGGAGTCTTTCTCCTCTTGCATCGGTCACCAGTGGATCTCGCTACGTCTGCCTATCGATGCTTCGTAGCACTTTGTCTCCTCTTGAGACTCTCTTTGCATTAGTCACCAGTGGTTCTCACTGAGTCTGCCTGCTGATGCCTAGATCTCATTATTGATCTTTATGCTTGAGAATCTCTTGCGATAATCACCAGTGGTTCTCACTGAGTCTTCCTACTGTCGCTACATTGCTGAGATTTCTCACATCATTTCGCTATTTGTTTGTTTGGCTTCGATCCATTCGTTACTTGGGGGCATGGCTCCCCACTTCGCTCACTCTTTGGTTTACACTTGAGTTAGTAATTTTTTCAAAAGGACAACTCTCTACTGGCATGAATTGGTGTTTCTCAACACTCTCTTTGGACACATCTGTGTTTTTCAACACGCATTGGATATCTCGCGACGTAAACATCTCTTGATAGCAATCAAACACATTGCACTCACAAGCACAATGGTGTGTTTCAACACCCTAAACATAGACACACTCGTAAACCTCAAAACTTGCTAAGATATGATTGACTCTTTCTTAGTATGTTGTCTGTTCTCATGAATTTCATTTGATATTTTCTTTGTCTACTGCTTGTTGGTGTGGTTTCGATGATCCAGCAACATCAAATAAACAGGGTGCATGTGATAAGAGATTCTACATTAAGGTGAAAAAGCCTCACATCCCTCAATCTTGTTTATTTGTATGCCAAGGGGAGGTCGGAACTATCTCCTTGACTGTTATTTCTTTGTTCGTTTACTTGTGAATTCTTACTATATTAAGCTGGAAACAATGTTCAAGTCACCTTGGCTTTTGTGCCTTGGTGCTTATGTTTGTTTCCTACATATTATCTGATGAAAGTCATATTCATATTCTTATGGTTGCAGCGGCACCAGTAAGGATTGTATTGCCTTCGATGATCCAAAAGCACTCGATGATGATAAATACAATGAGTCCAACAACCAAAGTCCTAGGATTGCATTTAGCTTAGGCTTGCATTTGCATTGTAGGCTTGCATTCACATTTTAGGCTTGCATTGTGGTAGTTTTTTGTGCTCTCTTCATTATCTTCTCATTCTTCAAAGGTCCTCATCTTTCATCATGGTTTCTTCTCAACTGCACAAGTTTCTTTTCCTTGTTCTCGATCCTCGTTCGCCTTCTTTGGTTAGTACCTGTTGTATATTGCAATATCCTGCATGAGATGATTAGTACCATTGCATCCATTGCATTTCATTCATTTCCAAAAAAAGTGCATTTTCATACATTCATTTGAATTTATATATCCATAAACATGTGCATCCATTATAAGCATAAATCATATCATACATAGCATTTATCCATCTAACATCTATCATAGCATTTTCATACATCAATAAAAACATGTGCATAAACATTTGCATATCCATCCATTTTCATACATTTCTAATCCATACATCTAATCATATAGGAAATCATCTTATAAGACATACACATCTAACGTAATATATAAACATGTACAATGATGCCAAAAATCAAGCTCATATATATATCGATCGGTCCCAATGTACAAGGGTTCTACTCGAGCACAATATGTCAAAATGATGGTACAATGTATGTCAAAATCTAACCACCCAGTGGAGGTGGAGGGGGTGGCATGCCCTACTATTGAGGAGGAGGACCTGGAGGTGGTCCTAGTGGAGGAGGACCTGGTGGAGGTGGTTCCGGTGGAGCGGCTTGAGCACCAGCATACTCTGAAAAGGGTTGTATCTGATCCGTTGCCTCAGGTACCGCAATAGTATATGCAGAAAAATAGTAAGAAGCCTGGGTAGCCTCGTATCTAGTCTCTAACTGAGATCTAGCCAGTGACTCTCTCAACCCCTAGATCTCTTGGTCTCTCTCTACTACCCGAGTCTACTGAATAATCACCTACATATGGAGGTCCTCACGCTCCCTCTGAGTCTGTCAGGATCTCTCTCTGACCCTCCAAAGAGCCTCTTGCAACTGTGCTACATGTCCGCCTACTGGAGGATCAGTCGGAATAGCATCAGCTTTGATAGTGTCATCTCCCTGCTCAGTGGTCCTGTCCTGACTGCCACTGGGCCCAGCACCTCCATCTAATCCCATGGGTCTCACAGGAATATCAGTCTGAACTGTCTGTGCTCATACAACTCTCTCATGTTGTTGTAGAGGGGGCTAATGTGGCTACTATAAGGGAGTTTGTTATCCCTGTGGCTGTTGTCCTGGTGGAGGAACCTATTGTGCCTGCTGCTATGGTGGTGGTTGTACCACCTGAGGTATCTGACCCACTGGAGATATAAATCTAGGAAATGGATGAGCTAACATGTGGTCCCTGTATGCAGGTGTCACACCTGCATTCGTCATCGTGGCCATATAATCCCACTGGCTGGTGGAACCCAGGCATCTATCATGTTGCGGCCCCTATCAAGCTGTCTCTGCCAACCCTTCTTCATCTCATCGACGAATTGGGCATAGGTGTAGTACTCTAGAGACACATCATGCGGCCTCCCAAACTAGCGCAATACACATGTAAGCAAGAAGCGCTCAATAATAGTGATGGTATGTCCTATCAGAGGATGTGAGCAGAACATGTATGATAACTCATGGTGAGCATTATCCCATACCTCAGCAGCAATCCACCTCCGCCATATGACTGCAGCCATGTCATCAATCTGTGCTCTCCACTACTCAGTCTTACCCAGTGCAGGCTGGGTCATCGGTCCTGCATATCTATAAATATACGGCTCTAAAGGATACCATGTATCATGAAATATTGGCCTACATACAGGAAGGTGCTCCCAGGCCTAGATCTACAAAATGATGACTCCTGCCGCCATGGTACGGGCACCCTGATACACAATCTTGTGCATCTCATGGTACATCTGCGTGAGCATGCACTCGCCCCATCCAAAATTAACTACAAGAATATCCAGCATCTTCTAGAGCATGCCACCCCATCCGCACTCTAATCCTTGCTGACCATGATTAGGAACCAGATGACAACTCAAAAACAGTGCTAATACGACTGCCAGGGGATAATCTCGGCCATAACTGCGTATCAACTCCTCCCATGAGATGGCCCGGCCCATCACCAAATCATCCTGAAAGATGGCTCTCAAAGCCTCTGTACCTACTCTCAGCTGCGTGTCATACTCCACGCGAGCTCCATGGAAAGGCACTCTCAAAATCTGGTGTACATCCTCAGGAGTCACCATCATCTCTCCCTGCGGTAAGTGAAAAGTGTTCATCTTCGAATGGAAATGCTCAACCAGGGCACCAAGTAATCCATGATTCACCCAAATATCGAGTGCATCATGCAGATACATCAATCCCAGCCTGTCAATATGGGCCCCATCAGCATCTGATAGTCTCTGTAACAGCTCACCCACCACAGGATGATGAGATCAAAAACCGATGTCTGGGAAGTCGACCTGCAAAGCAAGTGACAAAATTGGATCACTACCTCAACAATGATGATTTTTCAAAATAAAAGACAACAAATGCAGCTATGGACCTATTCTACACACAGTTGAAGTTATGGCAACTGGCTGACTCTGCGATGCAAGAAAATGACAACTTTTGAATTTTGGCCAGCTTTTCATGTGAGAAAACTCTTTTCCCGTGCGAAGAAACTTTTTTCCCGCTCGAGCTTTCTGGCTCACGCGAGGTGGGATGTGTTCTCGCATGAGATTTTAGAAATCTCGCACGGCGCAAGTACCCTCTTTGCATGAGTGCTAGGGAGGGGCCCGCATGCAGAACCCCTAACCCGCGTGAGGATTTAGATTCCTCACGCGAAAGGTGACTGAGGCCGGCATGAGGAAACTGTTTCCTCGCGCGAGATTGGGTGTGACAAGTTTTTAAAAGCTTAAAAACATGCTAAACACTAAAAATAGATTAAAAAAAATTCTGAAATATAGGATCAGGTTATGATTACTCACAGGTGCGTCATACTCTGGTGGTCGGTTGTGTCGTCGGGAGCGCTCAAATCGGTGAGAATGTACGGGAACGCTATCAATATCAGCTGGAGCTCTCACCATTGCTAAATTCAAAACGTGAATAATGATTTGAAAATGACCCCTTCGGGCCTTATATAGCCTTTGACCTAATTTTTCAAAGTGCTTTGTTTTCCGCAAAAATTGCACCCTTGGCTAAATGGACCGTTTTGAATCCACTCTCGTGATCGAAATTGAAATCTGACACTCGTAAGTAGCTCGAAATCGCATTGTAAAATTTTGGGACCGACGTGATCTGACGCTTGTGCAATCAATTTTCTGATGTTGCTTTCTTGTCAGGATTATCTCTTGTTATCATTTTCTCAGTTTCTGTAATCTTTTCATCAAAGTCACCTCTAGTCAATTCTGGTCAACTATGGTCAAACCTAATCAATAGGACCTCTCAATCACTCTAAATCGATTCTGCTCTCTCTTGATCTATCTTTCTCTGTGATTTCTCGCTCTCATCATTATGTTGTGTCATCTTTCAATTTCGCTCCTGAGGGGGCAAGATGATTGCATCATTGAATCTTTTTGCATCATTCTCAAATCAGTCTAATCTGAATCAAATCCCCATCGCTAGGGGCATCTCATCACTTGGGGCTTATTCAATTTTTCATACCTTATGGTCAAAATTGGATATTCCATGATCTTGAATCTCTAGGGGCATCTTGATGTCTCGCAACTTGTCATCTATCTTTCTAGGTATCTTAGCAATCTAACTCGGATCCTCAAGGATCAAGCTTCATTCTGGAGAAGATTCTTGAAATCTCATTGGGTATTGGGGCAATCTAACCCTAATTCCTAAAAGTTACACTTCATTCTGAAGATGACTCTCAAAAACTCTTTAGACTGTTATCTAGGCAATCTAACCTGGATATCGGAGGGCTAACCTTCGTATTGGGGCAATCTAACCCTGATTCTGGAGATAGTCCTAGATCTTCATTAACTATCAGTGGACATTGGGGCAATCCAACCCCAATTCTGATCTTCTCTCAGATGATTCTGCTTCTCGATTCATTCAGTGTCTTGGCAACCTAACCTAGACTTCTGAAATATTCATCTTCACTTCAGACTATTCTTTGAATCAATGCAATGCTCGCACATCAATTCAAAGAGGGGAAAAATGTAACACCCCAAAATTGGCACCTTATAATCCAATCAATTTTGGTGCATTTTCTTATCTTCGAAGTCCTATTGTACTAGGAAAATTGTTCTCCTGATTGACTTTAATTGACTGAGTTTCAAATGCAGAAAACCCAAATTTTCATAAATCTGACATTATATTTAATTCATAAATTCTCAAGGTTTATTAGCTAAAAATACCTATGATTAATTGATTTAATTCTAAAGTCCTAAGTGCTTTTAATTAAATTAATTCCACCCCCTTTAGCTAATATACATAAAAGGAATTGAATGGTTATTTAATTATTGGATGAATTATCCTCAAAAAGGAATTCCATAATTCCATGTGAAAGGACACTCATGTGGCAATAATCCATCCTTTTAATTAAATAATTCTTGCATTTTTGTCTCAAATGAGAATGAAGAGGCAACCGTTTCTTTTCAAGAAACTCTTCACCCTCTTTCCATAGTTTTCTATAAATTGGACCTCATTTTCTTCATTTGGGAGGATGATTTTTGAGAGCATCAAACTTATAGTCAAATTTGCATTTAATTCTTTCGTGCTTTTGAGTTTAAAATTGCATAATTAGGCTAGTTTCAATTGGAATTAAAGATATATTGATTTCATTTATGATTCATTTACATATCTAACATACCAATTTAATTCTTTCAAGCTCTCTAGTTAAAGGCAATTTCAATTTTAGTTTAAATGCAGTTCCTTTTCTAGTTTAAATGCATTTCATTTCTAGATTAAAAGTATTTTCTTTCTTAGATTAATTGCAATTTGCTTCCATAGAGTAGTTGCAATTTCAGTTCTAGACTAGTTGCAATTCACTTTCATAGATTAAGAGCAATTTTCTTTCATAGATTAATTGCATCTCAATTCATAGAGTAATGGCAATTTCATCTTGTCTCATGTTCTAGAAATCCTCCATGTTAGCAATGGTCGGGTTGTTGACTCTCGTTCTGAGGGTAAATTAGACATCCACAACTAATTAGGAGGCAGCAAGTCGTTTCAATTGAGTTTGCAGGATAAACAATTCATGTTTGTCTTTGTAAATTGAACAATTGAGTAAAGACTATGTTGATTTTGTGCCTGATTTAGGGGTCACATTCAAGCACACACATTAAGTAGCCAGAAATGCAGTTTTTGCTCTTTCGGACTTTTCGGGCTTTTGGATGCCGAAGGCAAGGTCAGGGTGCAAAAGGCCAAAATTGTGAAGGATGAGGTTTTGAGGCTGATGGCGAAGCAAGCCCAATCAAACTTGTAGAGTGCGAAAAAATTTGCAGAAATTTGGGGTGCAGAAACCTGAAATCTTGAAAAGATGGGCTGATGAAAAACTTTCGGGCTTTCGGTGTGCGAAAGTGTGAAGAAGGTTTCCGATTGCAAAATTCTAAAACCTTTGGGAAGGGAGACCTTGCCTTCAGATGCTTTGGTATTTTGGGGGTTTCAGAGGTTTTAGAGCTCTGTAACACTAACGATGCCAAAAGTATGAACTACACTTGGTTAAAAAAAAATTGCTCGAGGAGAAGGATGTTTTCAGCCTTTCGGAGGCTGAAAACCTATGACTAGGTCACGACGCCCAAAAAACCTAACTCTAAAAAAATGCAAAGAAAAGAAAAATAGAGGAGAGTGACCCCTCCAAAGGTCCAAGGGCACGAACCCCATGGACCTAGGAGGGAGCATGACCTGACTAGGCCGAAGACCTAACCTAAACAGATGCAAAACAAAAACACAAGCTAACAGAAAAGAAGGCAACGAAGCCCTACCTACAAAACTTGAGGAGAGGGGGAAAAAAAGACCGATGGGCGTGAGGAGAGGAAACATGACAAAGCTTGGTGAAGAGGCAAGGAAAAACAAGTGAGCATGTGAGGAGGCAGAAAAAATGCAAAAGAGATAAAAAATAAAAACAAGTGAGGAACAAAAGTGGCTCGGGCCACTTTTTAACCCGCAGGGTGACTTCACCCAACTTTAGCATTTCGGAGGCTGAAATGCCAAAAGTCAGGTGGCCTCCTCCCCTTTCAATGTTTCAAAGTCTAAAACACTGAAAGGGTCAGGCTTGGCCCTTCATCCTTTTCAGTGTTTCAGAGGACCTGAGGTCCTCTGGAATGCCGAAAGTGTGAAAGGGATGAAAGGAACCTTTGTTTCCTCAAAAGGCCCCTCAAAAACACAATTCAAGGAATAGGGAGAGGGGCAGACTAAAAAATTCAAAAAATGAAGGGGGCCCCCATGGTTAGAGGACCAAAATGGGGTGTGTGTTGTTGACCACAATAAATAGCCCCAAAAAAAGGAGGATGACCGAGGCATTTCTTCATCATCAAGACCCTTCTGGATTCTAACTTTGCAATGGAATGAGGACCAAGAGTTATTTGTGTTGATTATCTTTCAATAACTTCCTAGTTTGAAGTTTCCTGCTTGTCTCTCAGTGTGTGTTCACATGTGTTCATTCCTTGACCTTTGATTGTGATGTCTAGAATGTTTGTCAGTTGTTCCCAACCTTTTCCATGTAGACCAGGGCTTCCCAGAAAGAGATTTGTTGGTAGTGAGGCATCCATAGCCCCAAAAAAGTTTTATCTGAATCCAGAATCTAACCTTTCTCTACTACCGTTCGGGCATCCATATCCCCGGTAGAGGTTGTTATAGTCACCCTTGTTTATTTAGATTTCTAGGTTGGGGCTATGTACAAGAGCTATTTTCTTTGAAATAGTTTCTTATTTTCTTGCATGAGTCATATCAAGACCCCTTGATGTTTGTAGTTCTATATTCAAGTTCATACTTTCTTCTTTGATTAATCTGAGCAATGATTAGGCTATGCTACTTGGATTTTACACTTGTGACCACCTTTCAGGCCATTTTTCTTTTGTACTTGTGTCTTTCTTATTTCGCTATTCTTCCTTTACTCTTGCCTTTGCATCCACTAGACTTGGGTTTTGGGATCAATGGGTACCGGAATCAAAGCACTAGTACTGGTCCTAACTAACAAATGATCAAGAAACCAATGCTCTTGGGTGTCATTTCTTAGTGTGGTTTGTGATTAGGATGACTAAGCATCGAACATCTTTATGATTATCAATTGAAGATACCGCTACTTTAACTTTTGGAACGTTCTCTACATTGTATGTTTCTTTGGAGAATTTGACTATGAAATACCTCTGCTCCAATTTAAAGACCACTTGGAATGAGTCCAAGAAACACAGACCCAAAGCAAAAGGAGAAACAAGCATCAAAAAAGGAGGGAATGACGACGGACGGAAGAGACAGACTGATGGCAAAAAATGACAGAAAGAAAGGAAAAGAAAAGAAAACCAAACGCATGAAAATATGATACAAGGGACAAAAGGCAATCCCACTTAGGATCCAAAATAGTGTTTGAGTTATTTCCCATTGAATGGAAATGGGTTCAACTCTCTATCTAAAGTAATGATCCTAAAAGTGTTTTCCCCCAAGATCTATGATATCTGATAAGGGCCCGTCCACAATTTTTGAAATTTGGTGTGGATGCCTGACTTTTCTTTTACCTTGTCCCACATGAGGAAAAGGTCAGAGATCTTGAAATATTTAATGGTGGATCGCCTATCAAACCACTGCTTGACAATGGCTTGATTCTTTGACACATGCTCCAAGGCCAAATTTATTTTCTCCTGTAGGTTGAGGAGGTTCATGAGTCTAACTTGCACTTGATCTTCGCCTCCAACGTACTGGTCCATAAATCTCAAAATTGGGTTTTTAAAGTTCATAGGGAAGACCAGTTGCAATTCATAGACCATTTGGTATGGGGATGTCCCCAAGGCATTCTTAATCCTCAACTAGTCTGTCTACAAGGCGTATTTTAGTTGTGTTTGCCAATCCTAGGGATGGTCATCGAGGAAATGTTTGATCACTGTTGTCAGGTTCTTGTTTGTAGAATCTGCTATGTCATTGCCTTGTGGATAATAATTTGAAGAGAATTTGAAGATTACCTAGTTTTCAAAGGCCCACTGCATGAGCAAGGAAAAGGAGAAAGAGGGAGCATTGTCACATACCAAATAGAATGACATCCCAAACCTGGTTATGATGCGCTCCTCTAGGAACTTGGTTATGACTTCTGTGGTACAATTCTTCAGTGCCTGGGCTTTCATCCAGTGTGTGCAATAATCGATATCCGTTAGGATGAACTTATGACCTACAAATGAAGGGGGGTTAATCATTCCAACAAAATCTAAGCCACATTGGGCGAACAGATGTACCTCGTATACTGGTTGTAAGAGCAACGTTGGATTTCTCACTCAAGTTGCGCTTGTTTGGAACGTGTGGCATGATCTTATGTGTTCGCCAATTTCTTTGAACAATGTTGGCCAAAAATACCCTTCCCTTAATATTTGGTGAGAGGTTGCCTCTGCTGACCCGTGCCTTGTCTCGTATCTGTCATGAAAATATTCTAAGACTTGTTTTTATTCAATCCTGTCTAGGCACCTCAAGTATAGACCTTCATAGTTGTGTTTATACAACTGACCATTCTTCAACATGTAGGAATTTCTTTTGATTTTCAAATCCCTTCTCTGTGAGCTATTCATCCCCTCTTGGTAGTGATTCTATAGTAAGTAGTAGACTACATCTTGATACCATATATCAGAGATCACAACTTGATTGGTGTAAGTTTGGCATACTAGACCCTCTTCTATTTCAAAGATCATCTTTATCAGTCCTTGGCCTCTTACTAATTTCATTGGTTGGATCTCTAGGTCAAATTCTTATAGGATTTCCATCCATTTTCCCCTTTGTTCTCCGTACTTGTTCTACATCAACAAAGATTTTATGGTCGCGTCGGGGACTATCCCAAAGGCTTTTCTCCTTAGGATGTAATGTCATAATTTCTTCACCGCTTTGACTACATTGAAAGATTGCTTGTCTAGGTTGGGGTACCTGAATTCATCATTCTTAAGGGGGCAACTCATTAAGGCTATTATTCTCTCATTCTCTCCATATTTCTTCTATGCGAGGATGCCATCACAGGAGTGTTCCAATGTGAAATAATATACCTTGAAGGGAATAGTATATTCTGGACTTACCAGAACAGGGGTTTTAGTGATTGTGTTGTTGATCTCTTTGAAGGAATTTCTTACTGGGGGAGTCCACTCAATCTTAGCATCCTTCTTTAGCATGTCGTTTAGTGGCTTTACTATCTCGGTAAAACCACTAATGAACTTCCTCACAAAGTTAATCTTCTTGAAGAAAGATTTCAACCCTTTGCAACTATGAGGTGGTGTCATCTTGAGAATGGCTTGAACTTGTTTGGGGTCAATTATTATTCATGTTTTTGATATTATGTGTCCAAGCAACTTGCCTTCTATGACCCAAAATATGCATTTCTTAGGATTTAGGGAAATCTCATACTTCCTACATCTTTGGAGGACTTTCCTTAGATCACTTATATGATCGGATTACTTTTTTGAAAAAATAGTTAGATCATCCATGTAGATGATGATACATTTTCCAACTAGCCCTTTGAAGGCAATGTCCATCACTCTCTAAAAAGTAGCCCTGGCATTGATTAAACTGAATGACACCCGTCGATAAGTGAATGTTCCACACTTGGTAGTGAATGTTCCACACTTGGTAGTGAATGTCATCTTCAATCTATCTTTTTCTTGTACCATCACTTGATTGTACCTTGAATAATCATCCAAGAAGGACATCATTTGGGAACCGTTCACTACTTGCAATACCTCATCAAGAGAAGGTAGTGGATAGTTTTCCTTCTGAGAGGCTTTGTTCAGATTTCAAAATTCCACGCACAGTTTGATCTCACCGGTCTTCTTTATCACGAGTTCCAAGTTGGCCTCCCATGTGGAGTGTCAGATGGGGAATATGATTTTGGCAGCCAACAACTTCTGGACTTTCTTTTGTATCAGGGGATCCATAGTAGGGTTGACGGGACATTGACATTGTCGAAACGGCTTGGAATCTGGTTTTAGTAGGATATTGTGCACAATTACTGAGGTGTCATATGTTTTTATTTCTTCATAATTCCAAGCTATGATGTCTCCATATTTTTTAAGGAGTTGGACATTTCCTCCTCTTCTCTGGTACCTACTTTCCCGATGTGAACTTCTCTTAGTTCATCTTTGGTGCCAAGGTTGTATGCTTTATACACTTTACCATCGGGTGGTATGTATGGATGCCTTCTTGTAGCAATCCCGTCATTGTCAAAAATCCTTTCTAGATCCACCATTCCTTTTGGTATGGAATTTTTTCTTAGGTTTATGACGCCTTGATCGTCTGGGTCCTCCGGGCTAACTTCTTCTTCTTCTGCCTCTTCCTTCCCTTTGTCTATGATCTTCTTTTTTAACACACCTGCACACATGATGAACTCGAGGATGTTTTGGTCATCTTGAAATACTTGGAAGTTGGTGATGTTATCTAGGATGGTCAGGGCTGCGACGAGTTCAACTAAAATCTTCTTCAGTTTAGATTTCTCCATTGGGTGTAACGAACTAGCTAATATAGCTAGGGCATCAATGACAACATTCTTCCTTCATGGGATGGATCTAATATTGAATGCTTTGAAGTCATTGATCAAGTCCCATGCCATGTTTTGGTAAGCTAAGAGCCTCTTGTCGTTGCAATAATATTGACTGCTAATTTTCTTGACGATCAATTGTGAGTCTCCTACCGTCAAGGCTTTTATCCGCTTTTCATGGGCCAGGAGGAATCCACGAACCAACGCTTTGTATTCTACAACATTTTTAGTGCACAAAAATTGTAACCTATAAGTGGCATAGAAAGACTTACCTCTTGGATTTATTAGTTTGATCCTCGCACCTGCTCCCTATTTACACTTAGATCCATTCAAGCATGATTTCCTTATTTGGCACAGTTTTGCGGGGTTTGAACTATTAAGGACATTCCTTGAGAATCCCTTTTCTTTGAGCTTATATCTCTTTTCTTTGTCACTTCCTGAGGAGGTTGACTCTTCTTCCCTTACCCCCTAGATGTTTTTGAGGTCAGGGGATTTAGAAATTTCACCATTTTTATCTTCTTGTAGCTCCCTATAGAGTGGACACGTGCCATCATCTAAGGTTCTCCAGTCATTGAACAGGTTCAAAGTAGGGCTCTTGTTATCAGAGTCTGAACCACTATTTTGACCTTGGGTTAGGGTGTTCGGATCAACTAGGTTGTCTACCCTAGACATGGTTTCACCTTCACTTTCCAACTCAAGGCTTCCCCTTTCTTCTTCAGGTCTCTTTAGGACTTTGATTGGTAGGGTGATTTGAGTTAACACTCAGGATAGCGCATCTTGGCAATTAGGGCATGTGAATTCTCAGTGACTCACTTGATGCAACTGACAGTACCCTAGCAATAGGAGGATATTAGGGTCTGCATCTATGTCCAAATGTTGTATGCTCATCGTCATGCTATTGACAAAGTCTTGAAAGATTACATCATGGATGTT
The DNA here is from genome assembly GCA_018584345.1 of Thuja plicata. Lineage (NCBI taxonomy): Eukaryota > Viridiplantae > Streptophyta > Pinopsida > Cupressales > Cupressaceae > Thuja > Thuja plicata. The sequence continues at coordinate 1,892,999 of MU223597.1, read as the reverse complement.
GAATTCTAGTAGCCCTTGTACAGGACTATGGTCTTGTTCTTCGACCCCTTTGATTTGGAACATGAGAATGTCATCCATCCGATAGGTGCCCAGGTCAGTCTGTGTGAACAAAAATTCATTAGGAGCATTGTAATATGTGATCATCCTCTTTAATTTGGGTCGGCATCAATCTTAATCTGATTGTTTAGTCCCTTCCATGGTATCCATAGCTGGTTAAAATCTGTGAACAACTATCCTTTCAAGCATTTGGTCCACTCTCAACTCAGTAGCATTCTATAATTTTTGGGGATATCCACTATGTGTGCATAAATGTACTCTTGTATCCTTGGGTCAGCAACCAGTTGGATGTGCACGTCCTTGAGTACACCAATTACCTTGACTTATGTCTTGTCGATTTGTATCACTTCTTTGTTTGTTGTTTGTAGAACCATCCCCAGCTTTTGACAGATGGATAAGGGCATGACATTACATGATGCTCCATAGTCAATTAGGCAACTGTGTAAGTTTTTTCCAAATATCTCCAGACTGAGTAGGAATGGGGGTACCTCTATCTTAACTTTGAACATCATTGGGAAAGCTTTGGAAGTGTTGATATTAGAGGTGGTCTTCGCGCTACTAGACATTGTGCCTTCCTTTGAATGGTCCAGGGATTTTAAGAGTGCTCCTCTCTAAGAAGGGAAGCCTTGAAGCATTTCGAACATAGATATGGTTTCCTTGGTTTTCTTAAATTCTTCGACTACATTGTATTTTTCATTTGAAAATGTTGAACTTCTGTAACCAGCAAACGCATTTGGTGGAGATGATGTAGGAGCATTCAGACCTCTAGGTGGCGCAGGATTGATTCTTGTCCAGGGATCTAGTGGAGTTGGTTGTTTACTCGTAGCTATACCATCAGTCATAGGTTCCTTTTGGCTCTGTAAATTGTATGAGTTTCGATGGTCATTTTGGAAGGCATGAACTTTGGAGTATTCAATCTTGCTCTATTTTTGAAATGGGAACACAAACTCTTCTTCTCCTATATAGGTGTCTGAACTTTCCCCATTTCTGGACTCATAGGATTCAAACATCATGGCGTTGAACTGGACAGGAGGCTCCTCTAAATTTTGAGGGTATTGGTTATAGGAGTTTCTCCCATATCCGTCATTGCCTTGGTGCAAATCAGGAGCCCCAACAAAATTGGCCTCCGCAGCCTCATAGGTATTAGTATTATCCGCCGATATGCTACCATTGTTGGGCCTAGTGTTCCATGGTCTCTTGGATCTTTTCTTCCCAAATAGCTTATCCTATGAATTTTTGTTATTGTTGTAGGTGTTGAAACCTCAATTTTGATTCTGTGGGTAAGAACTTAGACCAGCAGGCACTCTTTGCTATCTACTTTGGTTTTGGGAAGGATTCAACTTCATCTTGGTGAGCTCACTCATGAGTTGGGATAAGGTTTTCTTCACGGAATCCAACTCATAGGCTAGGTGAGTGTTAGGTTCATTTTGGGGCACAACCCTTTTCTCCACAAACATTGTTTTATGAGCCTCGTAACCGAGATAAGTGATGGATGCTGGTAGGGTTGCAAATGGTTATTCTAGAATTGGGTTTAATGAAGGTATGTGGGTGACCAAATCTTGGCTTCTTTCTGAAAATGGATGCGGGATAGCGTTGTTTCTAATGGTAGGAATGACCATGAATTTCCCCTCTTGTGGGTCCATTTATTGTGTAAATGTGATGACCTCATTGTACACCTTTTCCATTGTGTCTCTATATGCAGGGGGAAGTCTCCTTAGAAAGATTAAAGTGAAGGGGTCCAGGGCTTTGAGGTAAAATTGTATGATTGCTACCTCTAGTATGGTGTAAGGAGATTCCAAATTTTGATGCATCTTGTGGAAACGATGATTGAACATGGTGATGGGCTCCTTAGGATATTTCCTTGTTGTTATGAACTAGTGATGTTTTGTAGCAGGGTCTACATACAACTTAAATTGATTAATGAATTTGGTTTCAAATTTTATCCATGCAGAGATAGATCCCCATGGTTGGTTCAGGTACCATTTGTATGAAAATTCCCCCAAAGTGTATGGGAATAGATGGAAAACAACATCTTCGTGAGTGATCTCTTTGTGATTACAAATTTATTTGAAGGCACGAATGTGCTCTTCTGCTGTCCTTGATTCTCCATGTATGAATCGCGTGCAAAACCTCTCCAAATTTTTGGGCAATTCATGGAGGTTCCCAACAAATTTTAGTGGCGAGCTTTGTGCATTAGTGAAGAAAGCCATTGGACGAGGTTGTTGCAAATTCTGATTTTGCAAGTTCTAATTTTGGTTTACAGCTGCAAGAATAGTCAGGACAACGAGGTGTGATTGTTTTCCAATTGGATTCTGGGACTCGCTAGGATGGTGAGATGATTTATCTCTTGTCTTCCCTTTGTTGCTACGAGCTCTGTGGTGGTGATTGAGTTCAAGGAACTCGCTTCTTTTCAGAGATGATCTCAGGACTTGCTCAAACCATTCTAGAGAGAAAGATCCGATGTTATCTAGTTTTTAGTCTTTAGGCCCTTGTTATAGTGCCACTTCTGTTGAGCATTATTTTTACACAAGTCAATTTATAGGATCTTTAGATTCGATTTCCTCTCTTGAAAGAATAACGAAGTTATTCCCAAGGTTCTCCAGGTTCGTGGTACAACTTGCTTGGTAACTCAGTTGAAGATAAATGTGAATGTTCACAAGGAGGCCTTTGTTGGTACTTTTGAGACGTCAAACTACAAAACAACTTTAGTGCTTTTTTTGTATTTTCCAATTTATCAAAGATTGTAATTAATGAAGGATGAAAATTTGTGTTTTAAACTAAAGATGATTTTGATTGCTTTCAAATTCATGATAGAAATTTAAATGAGTAGGGTAACAAGAATGAAGTAAATTGCTGAAAAGGAAATCCTAACAGACATAAACCATTGTTGATCCTTCCTTGCAAATTTAATGATAGAGAGACTTGGAACAATCCCACCAGATATAAATCAGACCATGTCACAACTATATACTCGACGGATGCAATCGTTTGGAGAGAAAACGTATTCACTCGTGCAAGATTTTCAAAATCTATCAAATTGTGAAGCCACCAAGATGTGCGCACACACAAGATGGATTTATCATTAAGCCCAAAAGATGATCTTTCCCATACATTCGTCACAACAAGGTAGATAAAAAACAGCAAACTCCGACAAAAGATATGCAGATTCGAGACACAATAAAACAATTGGCTCTTTGAAAAGATTGAATAAGAATACACACTCATCAATTTCACATAGATAGCAACAAATATCAACCCATGAATGAAGCACCAATTTTAGATCTTTATTGCATCAAGAATCTAACCATAATACATTTTTTTGATTACAATATATAGAGTTCTGATCTACAAACTTTGAATGCTGAAACTAGGGCATCAAAGACACTAAAAATAATGAAAACAAACTAAAACTAAAGCTTTAATAAATAATTCTACTGTTGAAATGATACTAAAAAACTTGCATGGATCTTTAATCCATTTACAATAAGTTTTTCCATACAAAAGGGATCAAACTCGCTAAGAAAGAAGAGAGAGAGAGAGAGAAGTTGGAGTTTCATTGTTTGTAACTAGAGTATTTTTCTTTATCTTTGAGTTCTCCCTTGGAATCTTCATATGGGGTTCTCTTCAAGGTGGGACCTGATAGAAGACCCTTATACCTTGCAAAACAAACTCTAGTTATCCATCCATCTGATCTAAAGTTCTATTTTTATGCAAAAAAGTGATCTCGCTGGAATGACCCAGAAATTTAGACCCTGACCTCTGCACCAAAATTTGTCGAGTGAAAATTTGACCAAGTATAGAATAAAAACTTAAGACCCCCAAAATTTTGGCCTTTCAAAGGCTGAAAGGTTGAAAAGGCTGAAATGCTAAGAAGGTCAAAAGGCCGAAATGTCAAAAATGCCAAAAGGCCAAAATACCAAAAGACTACCCATTGGGGGGAATGGCTAAGTCTAAAAAAATTGCCTCTCAAAAAGGGTTGAGTTTAGATTACAGTAGTTTATCTTGAGAACACCTCTGGATGAGCAGCTCGCAGCCTCTGCACTATTTCATGTACCTCCTCATAGTTTATTTCTTTCCTCTTCACTTTGTTAATTCATCGTTATTCCTTCTCTCTGAAAGTGGTCAATTCAAAAGTGAAGAACTTGATCTCTTCATCATCCTTGCACATCCTGTGCATGTCTTCTTTTGAATAGAATAGTTGGTAGAGGCCTTCTTTGGTGCTAACACCTGCCAGAAAATCTTTGAATTGTTGTACTACCTCTTTGGCTGGGCGTAGAATTTTCCTTTCTTGATCTCGATATAGCTTTAATTCAATACTCGCAAAGAATTTTTATATTTCTTCTGCCCATTCCATAACTTCCTTGTGATTTTTTTGTATCTGGCCCAGGCACTTTTCACGAACCTTAATTATTTTGGCTAGGCTCTTGATCCAAGTTCTGAAGTTATCTAGCTCTTCACCTTCATATATTTTGACCAAAACTTGGAAGTGCTACTTCTTGATTATCTTGAGGTCTTGGAGGGAAGTTTTCCATTTGGCTAGTTCATAATCTAACCCCTCATCACTCTCCATCATGTTTATTAACTATGTGGTTTCCACCAGAATAACTCTGAAAGGCATAAAAACTAGTTTGATAGCCCCTTATCCAAACTTTTCAAGATCATTCTTCCAATCAACACTTTCCTAACTGAAAGAGGGGGTCATACCTTCTGGAAAATATGGAATAAATCTCTTCTCTAGTATAGCCTATAATGAGGTCTTTGGGAAACTTGGTTCAATGGGACCCACTATTTTATGAATGAACTTCTTCAGAGCCTCATTCTGCTCTGTCAAGGATTTGATAGTTTCTTTATCTTTGCTCATAATTCCTAGAACATGTTTGAGGCCTCAAGCTGTTAGGGTCTTACTTCCTTCCCTAGTTTTTTCTCCCAAATCTACCTCTTCAAATGTATATTCCTCTGGGGTGAGTTGTTCTTGAGAGGTGCTAGTATAAGGAACTCCCACCTGTGACTTCCAGGGACCCTTGGTGTCTAGAGTGACATAAGCTATGGTCATTTCTGGTATATTAACCTCTGTTTGTTGGAAGGCCTACCCTAAAAATGACATACCTATGTCTTCTCCTTCCTCTTCATCTATGTAAGTCCTTTTTCGTGGTTCAATCTCTTTAGTGAACCACGTAGATTTACGAAAGGCGGTAACCGATTCATAAGGGGCAATGTGAATGACTGAAGCCAAGATTTGTGATTCATGGGTCACCCCTCCTCTTTATTTGCCTCTTCCCCATGTTCACCATCTTCTCTAGCTTCTCCCCATGCATTTCTCCTTCATGGCTTCCTTCCTCTCTCTTCTCTTCTTCCACTATAGCCTCCTGTTGACCTTTATCTTGGCCTTCATCCCCAAAGGAACTGATTTTTATTTCCGCATTGAGGCTAGTCATGGCTTCCAGTGTGGTTTTTAATGGAGATGAATCTTTTGCGCTTACCGACACTTGGGGAGTCAAGATAAAATAAGGAAAAATGATATATTCCAGTGGAGTTGGCGTTGGCATTTTAGGTGGTGGAGTAGAAGTGAAAGGAGGCAGAGCTGGCATGGGAATTGGGAGAGAAGGTGGTGGAGTCACAATAGTGGGTGGGAGAGAGGTTGGTGGAGTTGGAATGTGAAGTGGTGGAGTTGATGTTGTACTCTCTCATGTGGTCTTACTTCCTACTATGCTTTGGGAAGCATCGACATCTTAAGTTTCTGGCCTCTGGTCAGTGCTAGACTCCACTCCTTTGATAGCCACATTTAGTGTGGGGTAATTGGGATGAATGTGGAGTAAGGATCACTTGAGGCTGGATGGGCGCCTATGTTCCCAAGTCAATTCCTTTTGTTGATTCAAGTGTATCCTTCCCCTGATCTGCAAAACCCTCTAGGCCTTCAAAATCGGACATAAGGAGCTCATCTGAACCTAGCATATCCAACAGATTGTCATGCTCTTTAGGAGCCTCTACCTACTTCCTTGTGATCTCCTTCTTCCTCAAAGAGGTTTCCTGATATTGTCCTTTTCACCAAGGGTACCTCTTCATGTTATGATTCCTCTTGTAAGGTTTCCAATCGTGGAGAGGCAGAAGCTCTCTTTCTTTTATAATTTCTCTTCCCCTCTCCAGTGGTAGAGGGAGACGGGTCGGAGGTGGAAGGGCCTTCCCCTTGGGTGGCCTGTGGTGATCCAACAGGAGGATCTATCTGCCCTGTCATCCTTGTTTTCTAGGCCTTATGCCTAGGATTAGAACCATGTTCTACTGCATGCTCATGCCCATATATTATCTCCGGCATCAGAGGTGGGGCCTTCTTGTATTGGGGCAATGTGAACCTTTTTCCATGTTTCTTATCTTCCTTCTTCGGTGGATCCATTAGTGTTTTCATAGGAATATGATCCATTTGATAGGGCATGTTTATCCATGCCTCAATCATCCTGACCACATGCCTTGCTCTGAATTCTATTTTTTTCATTTTCCTCTTTATATATCTTTGCATTCAAGATAGGCCTATTGTATATTTTATCTAGAGTGTAAATCTTCTCCAGAACATTATCTGAATCCTTTTCCCAAATCTTGGGGGAATACTGATCTATAGGGCCGCTTGTGCAAGTGTGAGGGACATCCTACAGTAATCCCAGATCCTCACCTCATGGTCATCCACACAATTTGTCCAATGATCTTCAACATGTGGCTCATGGATGTAGAACTTGCCAATGATATGGTTGTACATACCTATGGGGTCGAATCGCCCTTGGATGTTCTTATACAATTGGAGTGGGAACTCATCCCACTCAAAGGACAATGACTTACAAATCTTCATGTTCGGAGAGTGTAGGGACCTAGGGAAATGGGGAAGTCCCATCAATGCTTCTTCTTATCCTTGGTGTGCTTGTATGCATCTACAAGTTGTCAAGCCATTTCTATGATGATTACCCAATCAGATGGGTACCTTGGTAGGTTCTTGGGGTGTAGGGTAGATCCTGCCACTTAGATATATGTGAAAGTTATGAACTATATATAGTACACCCCTATGGCCCTTATTTTTATAGCAGCTTCTTCTGATAGCCTCTTTGCACAGTCGCCCTCTATGGATCTGATGACTATGAAGATAAAGGCATCATTTACTATTTTGTAGTTTGGGCTATCTTCAGGCATATCTGTCTTTCTCACCAATTGTGGATAGATAATATGAGGCCCTGCATTTGGTTCATTAAAGTTCCCCCATTTTATGATCCCTGAATAGTCTTATTGTGCTTCTAATAGGTACACTATATATGTAGTCATGTAGAACTTTGGGTTGTACTTGACCGTGGTCAATTGCTTATCCAATTTCTCACTTAGGATGGTATCCCAATCAAACATAGCCTTGTGGTTCCTTATCTTTTCTATCAACAGAATCATCCAGTTATCGATTTGGATGGACTGAGGTAGTCCATACACTTGGCTTATTAGGGTGAGTGCAGCTTGGATGTCATCCTTTAAGTATCCTCTCCTGAGATCTATTTTTTCCAATTTTTTCTTTGGGAAATGTTGTTGGAGGTATTCCTGATTTGCAATCTCATAAGAATCCTCAGTTTTGTTCTTGAACCATCTCAGTCCCTTTTCTATGTAGAAGTCATAGAACTTGTCTACGCCCTTGTAGAGATGGAATGCCTCTTCTATGTTGTCCAACCTTAGGTCAAGGACTATCTATCCTTTTGTATTCTTGAGAACCCTTTCATCTGGTATGTAGTGGTTGGCTAAGGTCATGATAATCTCAGAGAACATGACCCATACCGGGTGGGCTACTGCATTGACTAGGCCTGATAGAACCAGGGAGGTACAGTCTTCAGTCCTTCCCACTGTTTGAGAAAACCTTACAAGGAATTGATCCAAGTCCATGTTCCCAATGTCGGTATCGGTGATCTCTATATGTTTGTTTTTGATCTTTGAAGGGGGGTGATTCCCCTTGAACAGGTACTTCATCAGTGATGTTGGTCGCTTCTCAGGCATTCCTACGAGGAAACATGCAATTATTGGTATCTTTATTGAAAGAAAACTACAAAATTAGGAAAGGAAACAAAACTAACTAAGAAAACCAGAAGCAAAGGGCTCTTAAGTATCTAGAAATGCAGTTTGTGTTCTTTTAGACTTTTCAGGCTTTCGGACGCCGAAGACAAGGTTGGGGTGCGAAAGGCCAAAATTAAGAAGGATGAGGTTTTGACACTAATGGTCAAACAAGCCCTTTCGAACTTGCAGAGTGCGAAAAAATTTGTAGAAAATCAGGGTGCGAAAACTTGAAATCTTGAAAAGATTCAGAGGCTGATGAAAAACTTTAAGGCTTTTGGTGTGCAAAAGTTCGAAGAAGGTTTCAGATTTTGAAATTCTGAAACCTCTGGGAAGGGAGACCTTTCTTTCAGATGCTTCAGCATTTCAGGGGTTTTAGAGGTTTTGGAGGTCCAAAATGTCGATGATGTCAAAAGTGCAAACTGCACTTGGTTTAAAAAAACTGCTCGAGGAGAAGAATATTTTTGGCCTTTCGGAGGCCGAAAACCTATGACTAGGTCGCAACACCCAAAAACCCTAACTCTAAAAAAATGCAAAGAAAAGACAAATAGAGGAGAGTGACCCCTCCATATGTCCAAGGGCACAAACTCCAAGGACCTAGAAGGGAGAAAGACTTGACTAGCTCGAAGACCTAACCTAAACAAACACAAAACAAAAACATGAGCTAACATAAAAGAAGACAACGAAGCCCTACCTACGAAACTCGAGGAGAGGGGGGAAACAATGACTGCTAAGCATGAGGAGAGGTGACACGGCGATGTCTAGTGAAGAGGCAAGGAAAAACAAGTGAGCACGCGAGGAGGCAAAAAAAATGCAGAAGAGAGAAAAAATAGACAAGTGAGGAACAAAAGTGGCTCAGACCACTTTATAATCCAAGGGGTGACGTCACCCACATTCAGCATTTCAGAGGCTGAAATGTTGAAATTCGGGTGGCCTCCTCCCCTTTCGGTGTTTCAGAGGCCGAAACACCAAAAGGGCCAGGCTCAGCCCTTCGGCCTTTTCGATGTTTCGGAGGACCTGAGGTCCTCCAAAATGCCGAAAGTGCAAAAGGGCCGAAAGGCACCTTTGTGTCCTCAAAAGGCCCCTCAAAAACCCAGGAACAGGAAGAGGGGAAAACCCAAAAATACAAAAAAGAAAGGGGGCCCCCATGGTCAGAGGACCAAAATGGGGTGTGTGTTGTGGACCACAACACCTTGTTAATTGAATTATTGTGTGCTACCCAAAGAAAATTGGTGCTCTTGGGATAAGGAAATTTTCCCTTCACAATAAGGCACTCATGTAAAAAATAGGATGGAGGTTTACACTTCATAATTTTGATTAGCACAACATTATGAGTGTTACATATCTTAATTTTTAGAAGTTTGATAGGGTCCTTACTACCCAAGGTTCCCCAAGTGGTTCTAAAATATGGAATAACATCCTCAGATGTAGGGGTATTATTCAAATGGGCCTTAAATGGAAGATTGGGAATGGTTGTATGATTAGGTTTTGGGAGGACACCTAGTTGGGGGATAAACCCCTAGCTCTACATCAAACTTTCAGAGATTTTTGTCAAAATTCTAGAGGTTCTTTGGAAACTGGGTAGTAGACTACTTATCCCCCTTAAATTCTTGGAAGGACGTTTCTTAGTGTTTCCTTAACCAACATGATATGCTACAGAAGATCGTGGAGCTACAAAAGTAATTAAAGAAAACTAAAATCCCTCTCTTCCAAAGGGATGATAAGTTCATTTGGAGTAAGAACCCCAAGGGTGACTTTTCTATTAAGTCATCTTATGTTTTTCTTTTGAAGGAAGGTGGCCCCATTGGTTTGTGGTGAAAGGTTTGGAATCCTCGGTTATTTCCCGAAATTAACTTCTTTTGGTGGACTGTTATGCACAACAAAATTATCACCTAGTATAATTTTCTAAGGCACGGGTTTCAATTCCCTTTTAGATGTGTGCTATGTAAACAAGGGAAACATATCCCCCACATATTGTTGTGCTGCAATTTTGCTTCAGATTATTGGGGTATGGTACTATAGAAGTTGGAAATTCATTGGGTAACAAATGGGGAGATCCAATATATGACTATGGATTGGATAGTATCATCACATAATCCTCTTATCAGACATTTTTGGAAGATGACTCTCCCTCATCTTGGTCAGTGTTTATGGAGGGAGTGAAACAATAGGATCTTCCAAGGTATACAAAATATGATCGAGGAAGTTTTTAGAATTTTTTATAAGTTGCTCGTGGAGAATATGTTTGTCACTATCTATCCTTGTCCACCCTTCCCCTCTACTCCTCTTGATGATAGAGTTATCAATAACTGGGGCCTTTTGGGCTCATATAACAATGTTGATAATTTGAAAAGAAGTGGGTAGAAAAATACTAAATGTTGTCCTCCTAGAACTAGATGGTATAAACTAAGTTAAGCTGGTGCTGCCAGGAAATGGTAATATTGTGGTTAGCGATGTAATAAGAAAAAACTTGGGAGACATGGTTGTAGCCTACATTGGTAATCTTGAAGAAAGCATTGGTAATCAAGCAGAGGGTATGACCTTACTTTGGGGTCTTAAAATTTTCTTTTCAATTGGTATCAAGGTCTTGTCTATAGAAGGTGACTCTAAACTCATTGCTGATGTTGTTAAAGGCCTTTCCAAGGTTAACTAGTTCATTGAGGGGATTATTGATGATATCAATAAACTTCTCTTAGGACTGGAATTTTTTAATATCAATATCAACCTTGTTTACAGAGAAGGTAACATGCTCATTGATTCTATGGATGTGATAGGCCTTTATTAGGTTGGTTTGAGATGTTGGAGGAAGAATGTATCCCTCCTACTTCATCTCCAAACTCTTATGTAGGGTGAGAGTTCAACAATCGCTAAATGTTCTTATAGATAGATCCTACCCTTGGATATGGTGTGTGTTGTTGTACATAACCATTTTGTGGTTAGAGGGACATGGAGGAAAGAATCTTATAAGTTTGAGAAAATATAATCCTAACTAGAATAAGAATTTGGATGGGATTTGGATGACGTGGTTGTAGGCTTGGGAAAAGTGGACTTGTCATAGGGGTAAGACAAAACATGTCATAATCTTCAATTACAAATGAGAACCATGGTGGGAGACAAATTATATGGGCCAGGTGAAAACTATGGAAAACCCCTCATTAATGCAATGGCATAATGTTAAAATAATGTCGTGTTGCACCATTAAGAGGTTTCTCTTAACTCTTGAAGATAAAATTTTACCAATTACCATGGGAACCTAGCCTTATATCTTCTTCTACAAGATGACGCACTATCTGCAAAAGAAAAGAGTTAAGAGGGGGCCAAAGATTGATTATTCCCTTTCTGGTACTAATGGCTCCCTCTACCACTTCTATTGATGGTTTTCTCTTATTTTTTTATCCAAAGGCACTCAAACTAGCAATTTTGAATTTTGGGTGGGCCTTGTTGTAAGCCTTGTTATTGTGACTCCCAAAATGTGTGGGAACCACATGCGTATCAAGCCAGTTTTGCATGATGATTTCAAGTATGGAACCACCAAGGGGCAAATTAATAGAGTGGGAGAGATTTCACAATTCATCCCTTTGACAGCCACCAAGAGAAAAAGGTAAAAACCCTTCTCCCACCACCAAAAAGTAAAAATTCTTCATCTAAAAATTAATTGGTAAGGAGGAAGATAAAGTTGGGGAGAAGATTATCAAAGATGGGTGCAATCCATGTACAACCCCCTAGTTGGAAACCTGCCTTGCGGATAAGGGTAAGAAGGCCCATTTGGTCTTTTATGACTCGGTGGAAGAGAAGGATGTGAGGAGTGGAAAAATTACGGTCAAGGGTGAGAAAGAGGGAAATTTTGAAAGTAAAGGGAATGAAATGGACAGTTTTGAGAAGTCTTCAAATAGTAGCTATTACAACTAGCAGTTGTTGTTGCACCAAAAGGTCAACCTGTTAATGCCCGATACAACCACTAGACATATAGAAGACACATAAGATAGATAAGACATGTCACGAACCACTACTGTGTTGAACAACCAAGGAGACCAAGGGCGCAATTAGTCTTTCTCACCATTGTAACCATCCCCCCAAGCACAAACATAGGGTTCAAACCTGTGACCAAGCTCTGAAACCACCATTTACAACTAGTGGTTTTCATTGCACCAAAAGATCAACTTGTTAATATATGATACAACCACTAGACATATAGAAGACAAAAGAGGAAGTTAATCCAGGTCACGAATCACCACCATTATGAACAACCAAGGAGACCAAGGGTGTAATCAGTCTTGCTCACCATAGTAACAGTATCTCCACTCACATTTCAGATGGCTTGAAAGAAGAGTGGGTGGATCTAACAGAGGATGAAATGCAAGAGGAGAATTCCAACATGTCCAACATGGATGGGAGTTGCACAGAATGTAAAACTGTGACCACAGATATGGTGGCTCTGAAGACCGAGTTGACTATGCTAAAAATCAAGTTTCTAAATTTGGAAAGGAAGATAGGAAGTGTTACTAGGTTCAACCTCTTAATGATGCATAGTTTGGCTACCTCTTTGTTCCTCATGCAAAAAAAAGTGTTGGATAAAGATGCCAAGGAGGAGGAAAACTATAAGGAACTATTCAAGTTCCTTATAGGGGATTGGAGTCATGTGCTCGGTCAAATTCATTGTCACACCAAACTTGTTGGTAATTCCTAGCTACTCCTAGTTTTTTTATGTTTCCATTTTTAGTTTCCCATGGGGGCTCCTTATCATTTCTCCTTTTAGGCTACAAGTCCTGAAGTATGATTCCAAGGAGAACACCTTGGTTTCTTATAGTTTGTTGTTAGTTATAGTTGGCTATGTATGACTTGACTTGTTTAGTTATTATGACGTTGTTGTTAAGTACTACTTACATTCTATTGTTGGTGGTTTGTAGTTTTTGATGTTGTTCTAATGTTAGTGTGTTGTTGATTTGGTTTTAATGCCCTTGGGTTGTGGTTTTGTAAGGGATGACGCCCTTATTTTTATGTTTTTTATTACCAAAAACAATATTGGTATTTTTCTAGGGTTGTTTTCTCCTTGCACTAGGGTACACTTACAGTCTAATCTCCAAGTTTTGAAGCTCAAAGCTCCCACCTTCCAAGTTGATGAAGAAATATAACTTATACCTATTGATTTGTACATAAAATGTTATTTAAGTAATGTGTCTAGGAATTGCATAGGACATCATCCTAAGTCATTTTAGTCATATATACTAATAGAATTTATCTTACATTAACATTCAAAACAATAGTATCAAATTAGTCTCAGTTACTCAACCTCAATTGCATCGACATATTTTGTGTTTTCAAGCATGTTATGTCGGCCGCAAGATTTACTATTATCAATCTAGTGGTCTCTTGTATATATAATAGATCTCAAAGGTGCTTTTCATTACAACCCACTCTCAGACATGGGTGTAAACAAATGCAAATAGATTATTCTTATTGTAAAGGTAAAATTCAACGGCAAACATAATTGTACAAGGGAAATGTCTCCAAGGACAACCCTGCAAGAACAACCTAGTTTTATGCCTCAAAAATCTCAAAATTCATCTGCTAGAGGCTCCTATTCATTGATCCAGTTCCAAATTTATGTTCTATTTTTTTTAGTCTCAATCCAACCCATCAAAATTAACATCGCACCACAAGCCACAAATCCCTGAATCAATCTCATCATTTCTATTTCTTTGCATGACATACTCAAATCTTTATTCATGTTAATCAATCTCAATTCCTTTGAGGAATCTAGGGTTTAATCCATTTTGTGTTTCGCCATTAAATTTGTTAATGTAAGGCGAACAGTATATCCTTACAAGCATAAGACCTTATCAGTGAATTTTAATACCTAGAGTTTTCTTAGAAATCACCCTCTCAATCTATGTAAATTATTCTTGACCAAATGAAACTCATCAACAAATAATTCTTTATGGTGGCCTAATGAGAATAAATCTAGTTTGCTAATAATAACCAAACTGCATTGTCTAGGGCTTATGTAGATCATTGAAAATTTGAAGTATGACAAAACCTGGTTAAACTCTGAGAGGATTGTCTATGAAATTTACTTTGTTCAATTAGTAGTTAGGGAGATCAACCAAACACATCTATTAAGATCAGTGTTATAGGACTCTGCGAATATGACCATGACTCTGTGAGTCTCGAGCCGAATCGGCTCTGCAAAGTCTATTCACCTATGGACTTGGACTTGGCTGAGTCTGGCATAGTTTGTAAAGACTTTCCAAGTCTTCCAAAATCAACAGACTTGCCAAGTCCTATGCCTGAGACTCTGCCGCAACTACAAGTAAATAAAGGCAAAAAAAAGTTTAAATGTTTTGACTTGTTCGTCTTATGTTTATATTTGCCTCAACTAGTCATATATATGAGTTCAATTCAAATATAGATTTGAAAACTATTTTAGGCAGAGAATTAAATTATATTTAGGCAATAATATTAAATTTTTTTGGGTTATTCATAATCAACATTCTAAAATCAGAATTCTACAACTATTTAAGATTACATTCAATTTTTTTCTTTTTATGGGAAATTTCTTAGTACAAAAGATGGAAAGCCTCAAGGTCATGTATAATATATAAACTATGTGCTCCAAATTAAAACAAATCACCGTACTTTTATTTTGCCTTTTATCATAGAAAGTAATTTTGAAATTTTGCCATTTGCCCAAAATAAAGATAATAAAAGGAATGCTTCAACATAACCCAAAAGAAACTAACATTAGTGCCTAAATACAATTTAATTCTCTACCTAAAATAGTCTTCAAAATTGTATCTAAACCAAACTCGTATATACAATCCTGGATGATGTAAATGAGGATGTGGATGTCACTGAGGTTGAACTAGAGACGCGGGAAAATTTCATGCAGAATCACCCAAGACCTATCTTAATTAGGCGTACACATAGTAGGGTTGCAAGGTCAAGTGGTCACTGATATACATTCCTCTGAATCTTAGTCTTCAAGGCTCTATCTTTTATTTTGATACTGTATTGAACTTTCGATTCCATGGATTTCATATTTCATGAATATTGTAGATATTTGACACTTTATATTTCTAATGTGTTCTTTAGTTTAACTTATTTCCTTCAGCTAAAGCCTAGAATTTGCATTTATACTTATTCGATCAATGTAAACTTGTGTATGTGTTCAAAATAACTTCTATTTATCTCAATTATTGTGTCTTTAAGGTTAATTTATTAAATGATGCATGAAAAAAGTTTTAAATCCATAAAAATCTTTGAATTTCTTGTGTTTTTCAATTTGTTGAATTTTTGTCGAGCTGAGTCCAAGTCAAAAATCAGCATTCCGAGTCCTAGTTGGCTCTGGGTATTGTAACACTGATTAAGATGCTCCCGTGGTTCATTTTTATGTCCCATGTCTATACAAAAGCAATGAATAGAAATTCAGGCAAGTGACATGTTGTGAGGTTTTCACACCACCACCCCAATTCTTGGGGACCCCCTCTTTCAACTTGCCTTGGCAGCATTTCTCTGGTTTGAAATTTGAGATTTGAGAGCGAGATGGCCTTGGTTCCCAAGTCTATTTGATCTTCCCCTAGCAATCAGGTTTTTGAACGTAGACGATAGCGATTTGAAAAATTAAAATTTGGCTAAGTCTTGTAATTTCGTGAGAATGACAATTTTGCAAATCCAAATTAAAGATTTGGATTATTTGATTTGATTTTGTGGTGATAATGGCAAATTATGGAATTTTTCGAGCTTAAGTGCAAAATTGATATTGGGTTGAAATTTGGATTTATTTTGAAATTTGTCGAAGTCTAGAATTTCTAGCATGATAGTTGTATTAATTTTTAATTTCTAGCAAGCTGGTACTTACAATTTTTTTATTTTCAACAAGATCGCCTTTACACTTTTCGATAGCATGACCACTCCACCTTGAATTTCTAGCCGACAACTTATGTTTAATTTCAACATGACTTGAGTGGTGAAAATTTTGAAAAAATCAAATTTGGATAAGGAAGTTTAAAAATTTTGGATTTCACAAGGGAAATTTGAAATTAAAATTTGAAGTTGAATTTAAAACTTGGACGAAGAGTTTGGTGCAAAAAAATTAGAAAAAAATTCTGGGAGGCTACCTCTATCAAGTTTCAATTTCTGGCAGGCCACTTTTGTCAAGTCTTAATTTCTAGTAGACCGCCTCTTACAAATTTTCAATTTGGGCATAAAGTGGAATTATTATTTTTGGTGAAATAAATAAATTTTTGCCTAAGGCATTTTGGATGATTTAACTTTGCAAGGAAAATTTTGGATTTAAAGGAGAAACTTTGACTTAGAAAATTTGAGAAATAAATTTGGGAAGGCTACCTATGTCAAGTCTTGCACAACCCCCTCGCCCAAATTTCATTTCTGGCAGAGGGGTTCTCACAGGCCCTATTTCTAGTGGAGTGGTTCTAGCAAGCCCTATATTTTCAACAAGCTACATCTTACAATATGAAGTTGAGTAAATTAGATTTATTTATTTTTTATCGGTAAAAGGCCGAGGCCCATAGATTATATTAATATTAAAAATTGTCAAGTTTTACAAAAGACTCCATTCTCTACGGGCACTAGTAGGAAAGAATGGAGAAGAAAACCTCCAGTCTTGCCCGGGACCCTAGGTCCATATTACGAATTACAATTATTATGAGGGCATTCCTTCATTTACAAATTAGAGTGAAGGCATTCCTTCATAAAGTTACAAGATATAATACCAATTCTATGAGATTCTAATTTTTTTTAGCAGATGCCCAGGATGACGATTAAAACAACTCGTTGAGACCTTAATGCTGGATTATTGGATGTTTGAACTTTGTCCCTGATTCTTTAATTCTAAATCATGTCTTTGGTGTCCATTGCCTTTCCTACACACACAAACACTAGAGGAAACATGTCTAATGCTTTTGATAATCGTTAGCTTGAAACTCCCTTAATATATGAGCTATTAACAGTTTGGTATTCCTTGATTCGAGTTTTAGAACCTACTAATTTAGAGCATCACATCCATTTTAGAACGTTATTGTTAGGATTAAAATTAAATACTGATCTTCATAAATTAGTTTGACTAAGCATTACTAGAAAACAGATAATCTTGAAAACAGATGAATGAGTAGAGTCCGAAATTGAATCTCATAGCTCTCTAATACTTTTGTCTTTGTTTAAAGTAAGTAGGATGTCAGTACAAACATGTCATTATATATTTATTTATATTTATACCGAAAGGAAAATAAAGAGTACTAATACATGATCATTTTAAGGCAATACTATCTTAAGGTTAGCTTCATCTAATCTTCATCTTTTGAACTATATATTTTTTTGTGTGTATTTATTAGTCTAAATTATATTTCTATCATTACATTAGATTTGAAAATTTAAAACTAATGAAAACAGAATAAATTCCAAAAATTATGTCTTTGAGGCTAAATACCAGAGGATGTATTCCAGATTTTAAAATTGTAGTAACATACCATTTATAAGTTCTTTTATTGCTCTAATATGAGAAAAATATGAAGCAACTTATTTCTTTTTACGTGCTTGCATAATCATATACATAATAAATATCTAAAGTTTTTAGTGACAGCATATCAATATAAATATATCTATAAATATAAAGATATATATCTATCTTCATAAATATATGTTAATATATTTATATATATATATAAGTATATATATATATATATATATATATATATATATATATATAAGTGTATATATATATATATATATATATATATATATGAATATGTAAATATATATAAATATTTCAGTATACCATCAGGAGATAATTTCCAAGCGCTAGATGTATCCCTTTAATAACACACCTAACACCTGACTGACTTAGTAAGCTTCCAGGGTAAACCTATCAAAAACAAGGTTGATGAGTCTGCCAAAAGGATCATCCTAATCCTGAACTTCGAAGATGAAGACTTAATAACTAGAACAATATCCTAGCTAAGACTTAAGAGTCTCTTAAACATATAAAAGGAGACTCCCAATACCTAGGAACCAGTCCGGGGTTGAATAGAACAAACATCCAAATTCTCTGGAGTACTTATAGCATTTGTTCTGGTTCAGGGCAATAACTCTAAAAATCCATACTTCGGATCACTTACAACCTACCCTATCCCCTAAAAAACCTTAACCAGAGACTATTGAAAATTGGGAGACCACGGGAAAACAATCCATTACTTTAAAAAATATTGATTCAAGGCTTCAAGATGTCTATACTAGATATCCAATACTTCCCTGAGTATACCTATATATTTGTGACTAGTCATATATATGCAGTTGATTATGCCTGAGTCAAACTAATAGAATATAAAAGTGTGTGTGTGTGTGTGTGTGTGTATTTATTTATATTTATATATACACACACATTGTTGGGATTAATGGGAAGTAGTACTGAGAGGGGAGGGGTGAATCAGTACCTCTAAAACTTTTAACACTTTTCACCTTTCATCATTAGTAAACAATCTTTATTGTATTACCGACCATATCTGATGTTCTTTCTTATGTATCTAGTATTAATTCATAATCTTAATTGTATGCAATAATTCATAGAAACATTCATGAAAATAATAGACACATAACACAAGATATGATATCACAGAAAACTCCTATTAGGAAGTAAAAACTGCGGTGGGGATGGTACCCACAAAACTTCACTATCTACAGAATGGAAGGGATCTGGTAAAGGCTTACAATTGATCACTTCTGATGATCTAACATGTTAGGAGTATTAATGTGGAGACCTGTTAAGATCTACTCTGTTAAGAGCTTTTAACAACACTAATGAAGTGTGCACTCAGTTAAGAGATTTACAATAGGACTGTTAAGTCCACCTTCCTTGAAAAGATTTCTTAAGTGTACTACACTTGTTAGAATGAGTACAATATGTTTGACCTAACTATATGCAATCTATAATTGTTGATCACGGATCCATTAAAGCTCTCAGTATATGAATATCACCTATAGTGATTGATTAATACCTTTTTCTGCTCGTCGGTAGCCTGTGTTTTGTTCTTGAAACTGAATTGATCATTTTCTGTCCTTCTGCATGAATTCTCTTGTCTAATCCTTAGATGCTCTCAGTGGCTACAATCATCATCGAACAACAACTTTTTCACAATAGATTGAGCATATATTTATACAAGTATTTGACCTATTCTAGAATCATGTATTACAATGTTAACTCTAGATCCAAGGGATACAACTTGACCTTGATCCTTTAGTTTGCATGTTTTAAAACAGTTAAACTGATTAAAACAATAATAATTACATTGCTTTCTCCACACATAATGGATTTAAAACAAATCAAGAATTTAAATATAAAACTTCACTGATTTATCTGACGTGGAAAGTCAGATCCACTTTTTGCAGGATGTTACTGACTGTCGGTTCTTGATCGTCGGGTTGAACTGAAAGTCTGTCGGTGTTCCTTCATTGAACTGATTGTCGGGTTCCCTTCATCTTTCGAGTTCCACTCTTTTTTGTTCTATTGGGTTGCACTGTTGGTTACATGTCGGGTTCCTTTGTCTTTTTTGTCATTGGGTAACACTGAATAGTGTTTGTCGGGATGCTTTGTACTTGGCAGTATAGGGTAACCTTGGAGTCGGGTAATGATGTGTCATGTCTGTCGGTGTAGTGTAAACTGATGGTGTAGATCATGTTTTTCCTTGCATATACCAATGGAAAAATATATTGTCTTCACACGCACATATATATATATAGATGAGTGTTGTTAAGCTGGCTAATGCAGAAAACCCTACATGGATTACATAGTTATTGTACTGCAAATGGAAGGAAATCACTAGGTAACCGGGAAAACAGAGGTGGGACAAAAAGCTCTTCCTGATTGCGGAAAAAGGCTAAACTTTCTATTGGGTTAGATAGGGGGTGCCACGATGGTTACCATTAAACATATTATGTCTCATAAAAAACTTAATATACCCCATCAAATTCCTAAAAGACATACCATTAGAGCTGAAGAAAACATCCAGTACTACTAGCATTCCAATAGTCAATGTTCCTGAGCAATTAGTACAATCAGAGAAAAACCAGTAGATGGTAATTTAAAAGTAAGATTTACAATTCCTTACCCATCTGTTATTCTTCATTCATAGAGAGAGTCAATTTCTACATTAAAATGTCTCCTTGGATATGGTATATCTATATTGGTGCTAAGTTCAGAATCAGATTCCCATACTCCTACTTGGTCTTCCAAAATGAAAGAATCAATCTAGTCCACTCCATCTGAAAGTTTAACATGAAAGAAACAAAAAAGGAAGTTTAGATTTCTTCTCATGGTGGGAGCCCAAGCGACAAGGAGCTCTAGGTCATCTACTAGCAAAACCGGGAAGGTCAGGATTGGTCTACCTCCTACCAAAGATAGATCATAAAAATAAGGTTTGGGTATTTTAAGATCCTCCCTAATATTGGCCAGAACTTTATCCAAGTCACCCAAGTAAGTACTTTTGAATAGTCTTCTACATAGAATCCCCAGAGGTTTTTTTTTTGTACCTTCTTATAGGGCCGAGGCAATGAATAAAGCAGGAATATATGATTTGACTCTGTGCCTATCCAAATTGTTGATACACTCCCTGCCCAGGACTCTAAGAACTGCCTTGGCGACTAAATGATGAGAAGAAAGCAAAACACTTTTTATCCTCGACCCAGATATGGGTGTGTCTAAAGCAATTTGGATTCGAGGACCCTTGAGCTTGATGGGTGTGGTCATATTTTCTGAGATAGAGGAGACCACCTGCCTGAGTTATGTCCCTTAAGAGCTGAAATATAGGGAGAGCAACCCGAGAGGTATGTGACCATGTGGAGAGGAAGTGACATCGATTCAACTTCTAAAGGTTGGCAGATTAATAGTAAGAGGATATACTGGGATAAATTACAAACATATATGTCTTCGTAAGTATATTTACATTAAATAAATTTTTATTTATTCATAGAAAAATAAAATAAATTTATAAACATCAAATGTATATAACACTATTAATGTATATAACCTTATATATTTTTCCAATGAATATATATATATATATATATATATATATATATATATTAAAAATATTTTAAGAGACTGACCACTTTGCTACTATACAAAAGAGAACTAAATACTTGCAGGCACCATCCTTCACTATTTTACTCTGTTATACCATTATCTTTCTATCTTTTTGGTTATCTACTAGCTGTATATCAATATCATCATAGATATTAACTCTAAGAGTTGCTAATTATGGGAACTGATTATACATTAGGAGCCTTTATTTAAGTTTCATATCCTAGAGGTGTCTTACCCTTGCCTCGATTTCTTGGCGAATTTCATATTACCTGCATTACATAAGAATAACTCCTGAATGTCCATTTTACACAGGTATAGTGTCATTAAGAAAACTAACTTCTACTTATTAATCCATAATTTCCAATTTGTGCATTTAACTTTTAAGAATTTATCTATAATCAAAAAGATATATCATCCTTATCTATATCTGTAACAGTTTTTACATATAGTGTATATATGTCAAAAAAAAAAATTACTTCTTTACAGAATACTTTATCGGCTATTCCACAGTACTTAACCATTTCTAAAAATTCTTACTTAAACTAATACGATACTATATCTCTTGCCCTATCCTCTGTCTATAATATAAACAAAAAAATTATATTGTTTATTACTAATATTTACTGAAAACCCTTATGCCTTACCACGAATTCTATTTAGTCCTTGTGGGGCAAGTCACAGCTCCATTCACCTTCACTTTTTTTTATTATTATAATGGCCACTTCTTCTTCTTCCGAGTCCTTCAGCATTTTAGAGCATTTCTTCACTGATGGAGCCACTATACGAAAGTTCTCCATTTCTGTGTTTTCCAGAACTTCTGGGATATCAAAACCCTTGTCACGCCAGTACTTGAGGAGCCAGTCTTTCTCCATTTCCCTTTTCAGTAGCTGTTTAAACAGGAAATCCATATTTCTTTGCATTTTAGGCCAATGAGTGTCAAAAGCCTTCTCATATTTGAAAACAAGCATCAAAATACATTGACTATTTGGGATGTCTTTTAACTTTTCTTTTACCATTTGCATCATTGTCTCTAGAAATGGCACGGTCAGCTGGTTACTGATGCAATATACCATATTCTCAAAACCACCCAGAATATCATCTACAAAAATTAACTGTGACCTCCATGATTTCACCCTTCTTAAAGCCTGCAAAGGTAGCCAGTGCTATAAAAAGACCCACTATGTTTCCATTAGTCCGGAATGTGAAGGAATTATCAAAATGGTCTTCCCCCATACCCTTTTCCAAAGCTCTTATAGCAGCTTCCGGGATAGGCTTCAGAATCTTGTTCCATCTTTTAGGTTTAATGACACCACGAAATGCCATAGCCCGATTATCACTTAGCAGATACGTGATAAGCCTCGATTCCATCCTTACTGAGAACTGATCTTCAACACTAGAAAAACCCTTATGAGTACTTGAAAATGCTAATTAAGCCTTCTCTTTTCTTTAATATAGGACTCTGATTTCTTAACCCTAAATTAGGCTTGTCATTCGCAAGCCCCTAGGCAATAATTATTGCCTTAATTCAGTCCCTTATTACAGAAATATAGACAAGTGGGTTGTAAATCAGTGTAACTTGCTCCTTCCTTAATTGCATGAGTAGAAAAACTCGTGCTTGACTCATTGATCGAAATCATTAGGTGAGGTGGAGCCATGAAAGTCTAGGACTCTAATTTTTAATATTGATTGCAATGAAATCGTAATAACTAAGGATGAAAGGACAGATCTCCTATGTGTATATATATATATATGTATATATCAATATATATATATTTATATATATATGTGTAAAAAACCTCTATATTACTAAAAGAAAATATATTTATATATGTGTATATATATATGTGAGTATATGTATAGGTGTGAATATATGTATATACCATTATCCAAATATATGGATAATATATATGTATATAAATATTAGTATATATGTCTATATATAAATATGTATATATTTGTATATGAATATTAGTATAGAAGATATGAAATTGTGTGTTTGAGCAACATGTGTTTATATGAGATTGAATTGATGTAAGTGAGAGTACCAGTGTATGCGGGAGAAAAAAGGGGGTTGTCTGTATATGTATAAAGATATGTACATGCATACATACCTACATACATTCGTACCTACATACATATAAACATACATATGTACACACTTTCGTATGTACATACCTACATACATACATATCAATGTACATACATACCTGCGTATTTGTATACATGCATTAGTGTGACCAATCTATAAGATCAAGCGCGGTGTTGTGTTAGAGGGATGGTTAAAATGACCTAGGACAATTCACGAGGGGTTATCTTCAAGATAGGTTGAAACCATCAATTATTAATTTTGCCAGTTGATCTGCTCTTCCATTTCGTTCTCGATAGATATGATTTATGGTTATATTTTTAAATGATTGACATAAGGTTAGAGCCTGTGAGAGGAGGGAATTTAGTTTCTAGTTTGGTGTATTTCCTTTCCTTAAGGCGTTGATAATAATAGCAGAGTCCCCCTCGATTTCTAAATTTTTTATCCCTAAATTTTTGCATAATTGGAGACCTCAAACTAGAGCCTTCATTTCAGCCCAATTGTTAGTCTCAAATCCAATGTGGGCAGCCAGAGTTGCCATTTCTGAACCCATGTTGTCATGAATAGTACATCCAATTCCTGCCTCACCGGGGTTTCCCCGGGATGCACCATCAAAGTTAAGTTTAAACCAACCTTCTGATGGTAAGGACCATTTACATTCTTTGCATTTTAGTTCCTTCTCAGGATTGCCTACACCGATAAAGCATGGTAGAGCAAGACCAATCCAGTTTCCGCGCATCTTTTCATCCCAATGACTCATAAAGAGATTTGTCTTTTGTAATTTGGTTATTTTAGAGTTGATAGTTTCTATGATGGCAGTTTCTATTTTATTAATAATTTGTTTATGATCCAATTTCTCTTCCTTAAAGATTCCCTTGTTTCTCTCTTTCCAGATTTCCCAAATGAGAATTGAGGGGGCCACAACCCATAAATTTGCATAAATACTACCTTTTTTAATAGCAGACCATCCTTGAAGCATAGCCAATAGGGAATTTGGGAAGGCAAACATCCATCCTAAATTTTTTGAGAGCCATTTTCAACAGTGGTTAGTGAAGGGGCAGTTAAGGAATAAGTGGTATGTGTCTTCTTCCTATTTTTCACAAAGAGAACATCTACTAGGTCCAGAGAACCCCATTTTTTTTAATCGATCTACAGTAAGGAGTCTATAGGTAAGGGCAAGCCAAGAGAAAAGGCCAGTTTTAGGGAGACATTTCTTGTTCCAGCAAAGGTTTATAGGGATGTTTGTTTTAGCTCTACTATATTGTTTGTTGATGAGGTTGTAACCCTCTTTTGTGTTGTATTCTCCATTTTTCGAGCCATCCCAAACCAGCCTGTCCTTATCATTATTGAGAATAAATTTCCTCTTTTTTAGAATATCTGTAATTGTCTTGTCCTCTTCAGATAAAATACTTGTCTCCTTAAATGATTTCCATATCCATTCTTCCCCATTGAAGGAGATGTAGTTTATAAAGTGGGAACCAATCCTTTCTTCTAAGCATTTTTTAAGATCTGGATTGTCTAATTCTTTTTCCAGAATATCATATCCTTCCCAGGAGCTTGACCAAAAAATGGCTTCATCACCAGTACCAAGGTTCCAATTTAGCTTATTCATAATGATGTGTCGGCATTCCATCATAAAGTTCCAAATCCTAGAGCCCTTAGGGGGGTTATTTTCTCTAAAAATGTTAATGGGGGAGTTGTCACATAAATATTTTGAGGTCAAAATCTTAGCCCATATAGAATCTGAGTTCTTGTACATTCTCCAAATAAGATTAGCACCCAAGGCTTTCCCTTGGTCAGCAATGTTTTTTAAGCCAGCACCACCCTCATCTTTAGGGGAGAAAACTTTATCCCAAGAGATCAAGGGGATTTTGTTCTTCTCCCCACTACCTTTCCAGAAAAAATTTCTTAGATGCTTGTTCAGCTCATTTCGTTTGTTTGCAGGGAGATGAATGCGGGAGAGTTGGTAAGTTGGCATTATTGCCAGCACAGATTGGACCATGGTAGCTCTCCCAGCAGAGGAGATCCATCTGCCTTTCCATGTTAGAATTTTGTTCTTAATTTTATCTATTGTGGGGTTCCATAATGTTGTGGATCTACTGCCTTTCTCTAATGGGAGGCCCAAGTATTTACAAGGTAGCACACCCTTTTTAAAATTGATTATATGACATATGTCCTTTTCCATTGAGATGTCTATGTTAAAGAAGAAAACTTCTAATTTATTCTGGTTTATTTCCTGACCAGAGGCCAAGGAGTAAGTCTCCAGTATTCTCGCAAAGGATCTTGCTTCTATTCTAGTGCTTTCACCATACAACACTGTATCATCTACAAATTGTTGGTGGGTATTTGGTTCTAGTTCCTTTGTTATAGCTATACCTTTTAGAGAACCCAACTCTCTATCCTTAGAAATGGTGCGCCCTAAGGCTTCAGCCATGATAATAAATAAAAAGGGGGAAATAGGGTCACCCTGCCTCAAACCTCTGGAAATGCTAAAAAAAACTTCTGGAGTCCCATTAATTAGGATTGAGATCATTGGTGTGGAGATGCATTCAAAGATTAAGTTGATCCAGCTCCTAGCGAACCCAAAAGCCTCTAGGCATTTACATAGAAATCTCCAGTCTACCTTATCGTAAGCCTTTTGAATATCTAGCTTAGTAAGCATACTAGGATTTTTGCTCGTTTGGACAGAATGAATGGCTTCATTAGCAATGATTACTCTATCAAAGATGGATCGACCAAGGACAAAGTTGGTATGTTCCTCACAGATGATTAGAGGGAGGATTTTCTGGAGTCTTAGGGTAAGGGTCTTAGTAAGTAATTTGTATAATGTGTTGCAGAGAGAAATTGGTATGAAGTCGCTAGGGCTCTCAGGTTTATCTTTTTTGGGAATAAGAGCGATGAAGGTGTTATTGACTTCTCTCAATATTTGGCCCGAGTTTATAACCCCTTCCAGAGCCTCCGTGATCTCTTTCCCAATGAAGTTCCAACATTTCTAAAATAAAATGGCTGAAAATCTATCGGGGCCAAGGGATTTATTTGAATTCATTTGTTTCAGTGCTACACTAACCTCCTCAAACGTGAATTTTTCATTCAGCATTTTATTGTGTTGTTTAGTTAAGACTCTAGGGATATTCTTCAATAATTATGTTTGTCTATTCAGATTAGAACTCTCAAAGTTATTGAGGATATTGTTAAAGTATTGGACTGTTTCACATGCAATCAGTTTAGGATCAACGATCGACTCACCTAACGCATCATTTATACTAGATATTATTTTTATGCATCTTCTTTGTTTGGTGTTGTTGTGAAAAAATTTTGAGTTTCTATCACCAGTTGAAAGCCAAGATTCTCGTGATTTCTGTCTCCAAAAAATTTCTTCTTTGGCTAATATGTCCTCATAGTCAAAAAGGCGTGCTTTTTATTTTAGGTAGAGCTCAGCATCCATACCTATCTGAATAACCTGAGAGTTTATCTTCTTAAGTTCTTCTTCAAGATGTATTTTTGATTCAAAGATGTTGCCAAATTTTTCAGAGTTCCATTCAAGCAGTTTACATTTAATGATTTTCAGTTTATTAACTACAATGTACAGCTTCGAAACTTTTCAGATTAGGTTTAGTCCACCATTGTTCTATCAATTTCATGATGTTAGGATCTCGAAGCCAAACTTGTTCAAATTTAAGGAGGCATTTCTTTGGTTTTGATTCCATGAGGATACTTAGTTGTACCGGAAAGTGGTCAGAGCCAGATATAGGAAGGATTTTAGCTGAAAAAGTATGATTGGAATTAGAGAGGCTACCTTTAAGGAAGAATCTATCTATGTTTTCTGCAATATTGCAGAAACCTTGCCTCCTGTTGTTCCAGGTAAAGGAATTCTCCTCGGTGGGAATTTCAAGGAGAGATCATCTTTCTCTCCAACTGATGAAATGATAGGAAACCCTCAGAAGTATTCTATTACCACCTTTCTTATCAGTGGTTTTGGTGATTACATTGAAGTCTCCTCCGATGAGACATAATTCATTCGGGAGAAGATTACGGAAAGCCTCAATTTCATTCCAAATTGTTAATTTATCTATATTCTAGGTAGGACCATATACATTTATAATGTTAAATGTTAGATTATTTCTAAAACTCTTAACTTTTGCACACATCCAATAATTTCTTCTCTCTAAAATGTTAATAGAGAGGCCACGGGGATCCCAAATAATTGCTAAACTGCCTGAGGCCCCAATAGCAGGGGAATCCTCCACATCTCTAAATCCTAGCCGCTTTTTAAAATTTGTCATATCTATTTTGTCCATTTTTGTTTCCTGAATTAAAATTATATCGGGTTGAGAATTTTTAATGCAGCGAAGAACAACTCGTTGCTTGTTAGGGGCATTACAGGTAAGGATATTCATGGCTTCCTGGGAAGGCTCTTCCCCTTCCCTGCATTCAGAAGTGAGGTAATTTTAATTTTCCCTGTTGCTTCTCCAACCAGAGATCTAAGCTCTGAGTTTGGTTTTCTTCCCCTCTTCTTTGAATTTTTTGCACAAACAGGCGAACATCGACTTACTTTGTTAACAACAATGCCAAGAGATTCTGGATCAGCAATTTCCCGATTTCTAGATTAATTAACCATTCTTCCAAAGCATCTTCCTCTGGTTCTGCAGAAATAATCCCTTCAATGAGGAGCCTTCTCTGAAGGTCTAATTCCTCATTGTCACAGATCTCGTCTAAAAAATGATCCATCAGTTCATCAGTTAAGGATTCTCTCATGTAATAAGCTATGGTTTCAACATCTTCATGAATTTTTTCCTTATCGGTGGTTTCCTTACCTTAGAATTCATTGTCAGAGATTTGATCCATCGAGGTCTGATTTGATTGGTTTTCCATAACCTTAGTGTCTGTAAAGATAGAACAGTTCAATTGAGAGATCATTTTGGACTCAGAGGGGTCAATGTTAGCAGGAATTCTTGTAAAAGGGGCCTCAATTGTTGTTTCTAGATGATAAGGACTCTTTAACATGGTGGGGGGTATAAGAGGACAGACAGAGAAAGAGAGTCCTGGATCTACAGGTGATGCATTACAGGGAGGAGTAAGCAGATTTGGGACAGATGGATGATTATTAGGATCTCAGGGGGTATTGCATATTTTGGAAGCTGGAAGGTTAGTGGCAGGGGTCATATTGAGGGGGGGGACATGCTAGCTTGAAAAAATATTCTCTGGTGGTGTGGATGGGGAAACTAGGAAGCCACCACAGCCCTTAGCGAAAGAAATATTAAGCTTGTAGAGTTTGATAGGCTTCGATATACACTCATTTTTGGGAAAAACAACTACATCGCCATTCGGCGCATCTAGATCATCTATGTCTAGGTTAGCATGAGAAATTATTGGACTGATTCTATAAGTGGAGGCCTTTCCTTTAATGATTACATGTTTGAGAGTTTTCATATTCAAATTCATTCTACCAATAATATCCCTTTCACAATATAAAAATTTCGCATCTATAAACCCTACAAATTTACCATATAGATTCCCAATTTTCCTTAGAAGTTCATCGTTTAGGAATTCAACTGGCATATTTTAAAGCAGAATGATTCTTTCGACTAAAAAATCATTTAAATTTAGAGGATTAGATAAGGGTGTCCAATCTATCATGGTAAAATTGATATTTTTGTAACTAGGGCATCCTTCCCGAAGTAATTTTGCTTTAAGTTATTTATTGTTGCATATTAAGCAAATGAAATTCTCAGGAAGGATAATGATACTTACCTTATTATTCAACTTTTGTTCAAGCCAGACCGCAATATTTTCAGGGGAAGAGCCCACACCATTCTATTTGCAGATCACACCATAAGA
Source organism: Thuja plicata (assembly GCA_018584345.1). Lineage (NCBI taxonomy): Eukaryota > Viridiplantae > Streptophyta > Pinopsida > Cupressales > Cupressaceae > Thuja > Thuja plicata. The sequence goes on along the minus strand of MU223597.1, from coordinate 1,863,864 downwards.
TGCATAGATCTCCTAATTTTTTTCCATTAAGCCGTTAGAGATCACCAAGTGAACTGCATCCTTGGCATGGCTACTGTTGATGTGTGGCACACTTCGTTGATGAGGAGGAGTGTAGGTAGCATTAGTGGGCAGCGCCGGGGGTGGAGAGTCGTGAGAGAGGTGAATGGGTTTTTTTTCTGTGATAGGGTATTAAAAAGGTTTCTTTGATTCGGTGGGGAGTAAGGCGAACGAGGAGGGGATACGGTTTCAGAGAGTTTAGAAGAATGTCTGGGTTGAATGGAGGGACCAGGATGCAAAACCCTCAAGGGTTTCTGCAAATCTTCACTAGTGTGCTTGTGGGGGGGAATATTTAAGATTGTTTAGATTTCGATCTAAATCCAAATGGCAGAGGTATGAAAAGCTATTATTAATGGGTAATGAGAAGGTCAGATTCCAGGGGCGGGGGTTTGAAGCAGACTTTTTCTACTGACGAACCCGTTTGGCATTTTGATATTGAGCAGGAATCCAAGAATCAGTAGAAATCGGAAGGTGTCTTTCCCGTAAAAAAACCCTAGGAGGAGCCCTAAGGGAAAAGAACACAGATTCATCTTTGAGCTTGCAAGAGTACGGCAGAGGAACATTATGACCTGAAGAAATCGAGGCCGAAGAGAAGTGAGAGCCTTTCAGAGCATATTTAGTCTTCAAAAAAGATCCAGCGATTCAATAGAGCATGAGCAAAATTTCAGACGCGAGAGTAGAGCCATATTATTTTTCAACCCAATGTGAATCTTACTAACAACCATACAAGTAAATTAAATTTTCACCAAGGCAAGTATTACAAATTTTGATGCACAACATCTCCCATTAATTTTGATTTTTATGCCAAAATGATTTCCCTTGCAAATTCGAAATCCATTTTGAGGCCCCTGATTTGTAATTTCTTTGAATTTTGAAATTAATAAATTTAGCCTCCCCTTTGCATATTCGGAATCCTTGGGGTCTTTGTGGTTAATCTCAATATTTTTGTGGTTCTAGGTGCAAAATTTGAGGTAAATCTTGGGGCTCTCCTTTAACAAATTTCAAATTCAACATTTTAAACCCTCCATGATGGTAATTTCAATTTAATTAATATTTAAAGCCCCCATGCTTGCAAAGCTCGAGGTAATTTCAAGTGGGGCTACTTGTCAATTTACAAAATTGAATGTTTTAGCCCCATGCTTGCAATTTCGAATTTATTTGTGGGCTTATAGCTTGCAAAAAAATTTAATCAATCAACCCTTTATATGAAATATGTGGCCCCCTTGGAGAGTAAATTTTAAATTTTAAAATCAAAGCATTGCCTTATATGAAACGTTTGGAATCAAGAGGGCACTAAAATTGATGTCTTCTAAGACCAAATTAAACTTAAATTTTGATTCTCTCTGATTTTCGAATTTGGTTGTGGGGCTGTGATTTTGTTATTATTTTGGGGCTCATGCTTGTGGAAATTGATTTATTTTTTAGCCCCTCCCTCTCACCTTATATATATATATATATATATATATATATATATATATATATATATATTGGAAACCTACCTATTGGGAGCATGTTCAGACATGCAAACGTTAGAAATATACATCAAATAACTACATTAACATATCAAAAAATATACTTCAAAACAAGACTTCCACCATAACCTCCGATGAGCCAAACAAGGGCACCCAAACCTTGTTGATTTTCCCTTAGAGAGGGTTGTGGGTGTGCTCTCCCAACACAATGTATTGATCCCACTAAAGATTCAAATGATAAGTGATACAATTTTGAATTTGAATTGAAAGGGGGCCATTTGGCTTAAATTCATTTTAAACCGCCCAAGTTGGCCTGATTGAATTTGATTGGGTGGGTTTCTATTAGCCCAAAGGGGTGCGATTTTTTATAAATTTCTTAATTATCCCAAACAAGTTGTCCCTCTTCAGCAAGTTGATGGATATATAAGAGGCATTTTCAATATCTTTTTTGCAAATCCACAAAGCAAGTTTGTTGGGTGATATTAGAATTGGGTACTACTGATGGTGTTGGCATTCATGTTTTGTCACTGATATCAACATATGTTTTTGTGGAGAGAACAGACTGGTTATTACTATTGTATGATGACTGACAGAAGTGTACGGATGAATCAGAACGAGCGAAGATGATGATGTGAAGAAGGATGTGTGATGATCTTATTTCTAAGGTCGCTTGGCTTAATATTGCATATTGGAGTTGTTACAGATATTTCAGTGAAGACTGGTTTCTGGACTGTGACAGTGATGTTTGATAGAGCTAGTCTCTGTATTTTGGGGATATCTTACAGGCGATGATGATTCAAGTTATGCAAGCTTAAGAGATGACAGAAGGCATATTGAGGAATGTTTGTTATTGATTGCAATTCGTGTGATTGTTGGTGATGTCAGCTGAGGCGTGTATTCTGGGAGAGACCTATTTGGGGCTGACTTCATAGATGTAGTGTGCATTGTGGATTGCGAGCGTGGATCGTGGATCTTGGATTATATCTAATGTATTGTAATTGAAGTTTACTTGTTTTAGGTACCGTGTGTGTCTTAGCAAGGGGTTAAATAATTATTTGTATATTGGGAAAGCTTAATTGGCCGACCTAATCAATTATTGTAATAGGGTATATATGAGAGATCTTTTCTTTTGAAAAGATGGAGGTATGATGAGAAGGTAATTGAAAAGATAGAGAAGTGTGAAAGTTGTGATGCTTGATTGGCTTCTGGTTGTAAAGCAGAGTTTTTGATTATAGTACTTCATTGGAACTGACCAAGCAAAGATAGTTGCTATTAGACAGTTCATTAAATTGTATATTCTTATACACACTTGTTCGGATTGTAAATCCTTGAGGGTGGCTTTAACCTTCTTTGGGCAGTGAGCCCACTGTTACTCTTGACTCCTAATAGGGTCTGTCATTTAACATGGACTATGTACTATAATGTTGTAATAAGCTTCTATCAGGGCTAAATCTTTTAACAGGGATGCTATACTCTCAGTACATCATTTGTGGGTGTTAATTCCCACCGGGGTTTTACCTTTAACAGGGTTTCCTCGACAACAAAGGATTGTGTTATTGTGTTGGTATTTACTATGTTATCATTTGAATTGAAGTTTTGGTTTATAAAGTTTAATGTTTAATAATCTGTCTCACAACTGACTCCCCCGCCCCCTGCCACCGCCCCCTCTCAGTTGTGCTGGTGGACTGTTATTCCTAACAATTGGTATCAGAGTTGTTGGTCCTTAGAGAGAAAGCTTAATAGCTTGAGGTGATCCTGAAGATGACTTACTACAGGAAGGATAGTCTGAAATTTGATCTTGAAAACTTTGACAGTTGGAAGAACAAGATGAGAACACATTTACTATGTTTGGGAATCGACTACTGGATGATCACAAAAAGAAAGGAAAAGATAAAGACTGGGGATGAAATGGGTAAATCTAATGAAGATGAAAATAATTTATTTTCATGTAACATATTCGCAAGGGAAGCATTGATGAACGCACTTTATGAAGGCGAATTCACAGAAGTAAAAGACTTAGATTCTGCACATGAAATTTGGACAAGATTGGAAGCACTGTATGAAGGAGATAAGATTACAACATAGGCGAAGCTACAAAACTGGAACACAAAGATGGAATCATTGAAAATGAAAGATGATGAGAATGTTAGAGCATACACTTAGAGAATTACTGAAGTGGTTACTGGCATCAGGAACTTTGGAGGTACTTACAGTGAGGAAGAAGTGATTGTGAATATTCTCATATTTCTAACACCTGTATATAGAACTAAAGTACAATCTATAGAAGAAATTATACCTTTGACAACAAACTGCAATAGAGAGATGCTAATTGGAAAGCTAACTACTTTTGAGGTCGTAGAACTGGGAGACTCTCTACCTAAAGTTGAGTCAACATTCAAAGCGACTGTGCATAGAAACAAAAAAGTCCTTATCTGGAATTGCGAGCACCAACAATAGTGACTTGAGAGAATAACTTGGAGACTATGTTGATGAATGGGAACAGATACAGGAAGAAGAAAGAAAGTTAGACAAAGTGGTAGCCATGATCGCTAGAAGAGAAAAGAGAGGTAAGGGTAAATTTGAAGGCAAGTTGCCTTTGAAATGTTTTTCATGCAACAAGATTGGTCATTTTGCATCTTGATGTCCTACAAGAGTTCCAAAACATAAACCTAAGTTTTACAAATCAAAGCATCCAAAAGACAAGGAATGTTACTATGCTAGTGAAGGTGTTTCTGATGATGAAGTTGTTGACTATGATGAAATTAGATTTATTGCTATTAAGGATGATGAACCTATATATGAAGAAAAAGCCTTAGTATCTCGTGTTGAAAAGAAATCTTAATGGGTTATAGATAGTGGTTGTTCACATCATATGACTAGAGATAAAAATAAGTTTGTTAAACTGAAAAGATATGATGGTGGTGTTTTTCGAATTGGTGACAATACTGCTAAGATTATCATTGGAGTTGGATCTATTTCTCTGGATGGAAAAACTAATACTGACAATGTACTGCTTGTTGATGGACTTAAGCATAATCTGTTGAGTGTTGGACAGCTAGTGGACAAAGACTATCAATTGAAATTTATTGATGGGAAATGTTCTATCAGAAGTAAATCGGGAGACTTGATTACATCTGGCACTAAATCTAGAGGTGATGTATTTGAATTGAATACATCTGAGGCTTCTTATTTTATTGCAAAGGTTTATGAGAGTGGGTTATGGCATAGAAGAATTTGTCATGTTAACTTTGATAATATTGTGAAGGCAAGCATGACTAATGCAGTAAGAGATCTACCAAAGATTGTAAAACCATCTAACACTGTGTAAACAATGTGTTATGAGGAAGCAGACTAGAAGTAGTTTTAAAAGAAAATCTTATTCAGCAAAAGGGAAGTTGGATCTGATACATACATATCTGGGTGGTCCTACAAGAACAAGATCTTATTATGGTGAAAGGTATTTTATACTTTTTGTTGATGACTTTTCTAGAATGATGTGGGTTGCATATTTAAGAGAGAAATCTGAGGCATTTGAAAAATTCAAGATATTCAAAGAAAAAGTTGAGAATGAATCAGGTTTGAAATAAATATTTGAGATCAAATAGAGGTGGTGAGTTTACTTCAGATTTATTTAATACCTACTACGAAGAGCATGGAATATTCAGACAGGCATTTGCTCCTAGGACACCACAACAAAATGGGGTACCATAGCGAAGAAACATAACAATGTTAGATGCTGCCAAAACTATGTTGTTGGAAGGAAATGCATCACATGTTCATTGGAGAGAAGTTGTTGGTACTGCTGTGTACACCTTGAACAAAATTCATATCAAAGAAGGTACAATTAAAAATCCTTATGAATTATGGTTTGATCATACTCCTACTGTAAAATATTTCAAAATATTTGGAAGTAAATGATATATCAAAAGAGATGATGAGATAGGAAAGTTTGATGCTAGAAGTGATGGAGGTATCTTCCTTGGTTATTCTACTAAGAGCAAAGCCTATAAATGTTTCAATATGAGATTGAGGAAGTTGATCGAAAGCACTAATGTGAGGATAGATGAAAAGTTTCAAATTCAGGAAAGAATGTATGACTGTGGTCAGATTGCAGAGATAAAAGAGGTCACTACTGATCCTGCAGAACCTTTGGAGATTGACGATGAGATTGAAGATGAATCAATTGAGCTTACTGAAACTCCTAAGACTCTGAGGTATGTTAAAACTAACCATCCTAAAATTCAAATCATTGGTAATGCAAGTAAAGGAATGATGACAAGACCAAAAGTAAGAGATGAAATTTGTTTGATTTCTCAAGTTGAGCCGAAAACTACTAATGAAGCATGCTTGGGGTGAGAGCCCCTCCCTCTGGTAATTAATTGATGTAGGCATGCATCATTCCAATGGCTTTCAGAGCTATATCATTTTCTGGACTTGATGTATGGATCTACTCCTCGGGGGGAGTGATCGTAGGAACACTATAGAGCACATTTGGGTGATTTTGCACCTGGCTGCTAGACATGAAGATGTGAAAAAGCTACACCTTGCAGAAGATTAAAGAAGAGTTATGGAACCCTTTGCCATTGTTGTCAAAGGGGGAGAGATTCTATGTGAAAATCTCTATTGCTATAGGGAGAATTGTGGTGAGGATATTGAAAATATTGTATTGAGAGAAAGTACTTTTGGGTTGATGGATTCTCCCATATGTTGTCATCAATGCCAAAGGGGGAGATTGTTGGATGATATTAGAATTGGGTACTACTAATGTTGTTGGCATTCATGTTTTGTCACTGATGTCAACATACGTTTCTGTGGAGAGAATAGACTGGTTATTACTATTGTATGATGACTGACAGAAGTGTACGGATACTGTACGGATGAATCAAAACGAGCGAAGATGATGATATGAAGAAGGATATGTGATGATCTTATTTCTAAGGTCGCTTGGCTTAATATTGCATATTGGAGTTGTTACAGATGTTTTAGTGAAGACTGGTTTCTGGACTATGACAGTGATGTTTGACAGAGCGAGTCTCTGTATTTTGGGGATATCTTACAGGCGATGATGATTCAGGTTATGCGAGCTTAAGAGATGACATAAGACATATTGAGGAATATTTTTTATTGATCGCAAGTCGTGTGATTGTTGGTGACATCAGCTGAGGCGTGTATTCTAGAGGAGACCTATTTGGGGCCGACTTTAGAGATGTCACGTGCATTGTGGATTGCGAGTGTGGATTGTGAATCTTGGATTATATCTGATGTATTATAATTGATGTTTACTTGTTTTAGGTACCGTGTGTATCTTAGCAAGGGGTTAAATAATTATTTGTATATTGGGAAAGCTTAATTGGCCAACCTAATCAATTATTGTAATAGGGTATATATGAGAGATCTTTTCTTTTGAAAAGATAGAGGTATGATGAGAAGGTAATTGAAAAGATAGAGAAGTGTGAAAGTTGCGAAACTTGATTGGTTGTTGGATGTAGAGCAGAGTTTGTGATTATAGTACTTCATGAGAACTGACCAAGCAAAGACAGTTGCTATCAGACAGTTCACTGGATTGTATATTTATTATATACACTTGTTCGGATTGTAAATCCTTGAGGGTGGTTTTAACCTTCTTTGGGCAGTGAGCCCACTGTTACTCTTGACTCCTAACATGGTATGTCCTTTAACAGGGACTGTGTATTGTAATGTTATAATAAGCTCCTAACAGGACTAAATCTTTTAACAGAGATACTATACTCTCAGTACATCATTCGTGGATGCTAATTCCCACTGGGATTTTACCTTTAACAAGGTTTCCTCGACAACAAAGGATGTGTTATTGTGTTGGTATTTACTGTGTTATCATTTGAATTGAAGTTTTGGTTTATAAAGTTTAATGTTAATAATATGTCTCACAACTGATTCACACCCCCCCTCTCAGTTGTGCTGGTGGACTGTTATTCCTAACAAAGTTCTGATTTTTCCAAGGGTAGCTCTGATATTTTCTCCATGAGGTGCAAATTTTCTAGGTTGAAGTAGAGCGATTTTCATTGAGCATGCTGGGCAATTTCCTTAGAAACATCTCCAACACTCCATTTTCCAAGCAGAGCAGTCTTTGAGTTTTACCAAGTGCATATTTGTTTCTCCCAAATTTGGCGATCAATTTTCATGTTTGAGGGCTTCAAGGGTAGCAAATTTGATTGGGCGAGGGAGAGCAATTTTCTTTGTTTTCACTTCCAGATTTTGAAGATCATTAACAGCAATCTAAGCATCCAAGTTTGATTTTCTTTAGCATCTATATCAGCCCTTGCTGGGCAAATTCCTCCTTCACCTAGGGCTAATATCTGAATTTCATCTAGTTGGAGTGGAGGTAGCAGCCTTCCCTTGCATCATTTCAAGGCATTTTGATTCTGAGTTGAAGGAGCTAGGGAGAAATCAGAATTAATATCGTTTGAAGGCTTTCATCTTCTTTCTTAACTTCTAGATTTCAAACATTGGGTAATTCGATTTCCATTTCCAAAATTTTAAGGTTTTGAAATCTCAGAATTTAAAAGATACATAAAGGCTTCTCTTTCCATGTCATTTCCATATTTTTTATCTTTCATATGGGGAGATTTGGTTTTCATTTCATCTTTGTGGGAGGGGTTGATTGGTTGCCATGTTTGGTTGGTCTATTTTGGGGTCTAATTTGAAGTTGCTACTACCAAGTTGGGTTGATCAATTTTGATTTCAAGTCACATCTTATGTTGTTCAACCCAAGTCTTGATGATTACTAATGGTGTTTTGTTTTTGACATAATTATAGAGGATTGAAGTCAAGGATATGGTGGAGCCTCCATGATTTTGGCACCATTTGATAGCCTCCAAATGACTAATTAGTCAAGAGAGCAAGCTTTTTTGTTTTCCATCTTTTCGTATCTCTTGTTCAAGGAGAAGGTAAATGGTGCAAGTTTGGGCACCTTGTAATGGTTGGTCTTAGATTTGATTATCGTGAGGGTCTTCCTTTGTTTCGAAGTTCAACAACAAGGTGGTGAACTTCCCTTGGTTTCGTAGCTTAGTGTTTGTTGTTTCTATTTCTTAAATCAAGCAATCAAACAAAACAACAAACTTAACAATCTAATGTAATATCTTGAATTAACTAGTTGCGGTGGCTAAGTGAACTTAAAATGAACATCAAATGCAATTCATCGTACTTAGTATGTTTTTCATGACAATTCTCTAACTTAGTAATTAGAAAGCTAAATCTTATAATCTAAGTTAGAATTCAAATCTAGGCACTAAGTGTTTAAGGTTAATTGAACTTTACATCAATTAATTAATCAATGATCAATTCTAATTTTGGCAAGGCTTATTTTGGTTAAGTGTAGCAGTTCAGAATTTGTGGTGTGTAGGTGGAAGCATGGTTGAGGCTACCTCCTCTAAGGGGCAACAGTTGGCTCAACTCAAGTGGGAAGGAGGTCCAAGCCAAGCTCAAGGACAAGTTCAAGATCCAACTACATGAAGGCTTCATCACTTCAAGCAGGTTCAAGGCGTGGCAATGAGAAAATTTTGAAGGACAAAGATAGAGAAGAGGTGGACAATGTTGAGTATCCAAATGTTTATTTTCTCTTCATCAAAGGATTGAGTAGATTTACAAGATAAGGATGATGAGGTGGTAGTTGATTGTCTTCTCCAATCAGAAAATTTAAATTTCAAGCACAAGCAATCACAACACGCCAAGCGTTATATTTTCTCATTGGTTGAGAAATCGTTGTAATTTTGCTATTGGTCCATGGGATGAGGTATCCTCTTCTCATTGATCGATAAGGTGACAACCTTATCTAGATTTATGGGATTCAATCTGGGCCACAGATTCTGATTTAATCTTAGTCGTTCATTGTACTTGGGCCTCCTATATAAGGTTGTTTGCTCTCATTTGTAAAGATGATTGGAGAAAATTGTTGCTAAAATAATGTCAAAATCGCTCTACTTGTCATTGTTGTGTTTTGCATGGTGATTAAGTTTGATCAACTTTGTGTTATTGCATGGTGCTCTTCTTCCACAATTAAAATAGGATTTTCATTTCGAGTTGTTAAATTAAGAGTAGAGATAGATTGTAGATTATATGCAAGTATTGGTGGATGTTTGATTGGATTGACTCAAGTATACTAGGTCACTAGCCTCCTTGCTGATTGTAAGGAAGCCTTGTGTGGTAAGCTAGTCATTTGTACTTAAGTTCAATTGGCATTGCATCCTTAGTTTATACTTCCAAATTGGATTAAGGATAAGATAAGATAAGATAAGATAAATTATTAATGTCCACCAAGAGACCAACAAGGGTCTAAGGGACTGGGAACATTCAGAGCAAAACAACCAATAGCAGGAGCACCAAACTGTGTCTGGGGAAAGAACAATAACAAGAAAGCAGAAAGCAGAAAACAGAGAACAAAAGAACCAGGAAGAGCGCCTAGAGGCTCTTTCTAGGCGAGAAGTAATCGACAATGAAGGGTACAATCCGAGACTAGAAGGAGACCCGGACCGTCTCTGAGTAACACTGGTGGTGGAGTGTTGCAGTCGAGTGTGATCTTTACGATCTCTACGAGATCTCACAAGCCTGGTGTGTCCAGAAGGAGGACCGAGAGGGCACTTCGTGCCGCGGGCAGGAGACGCCGAAGTGAAAAAGGATGTGATAAGATGATCAGATCTCTGGCTAGACGGGAACATAAGTTGGAGGGTGGAATCCCGAAGCCGTGTGGTCTCCTAAAGATAAAGAGCAAGGCATCGTTGATCGGTGTATCTGAAGGAGGCAAGGGAACTGCACTCTCTGAATAGGCAGTAGAATCTCCCTCGGATCTCGTAGTAAATGGGACATCAGAAAATGAAATGTGCCTCGAACTCGATCTCCAACAAGGTGCAAAGGCGGCAAATCCGGTCAGCCCTATCAATGTGATGATCTGTCTGGATGCGGAGCTGGTGAGAGCCGACTTTGAAAGACCCCAAAGAAATACGGAGAGTGTGACTCCATCGGTAGGCCAGGTAAGGACGCAAAATGACCCCATCAAGAATCTCCATATAGTGCTCGGCATAGGAGGCCATCTTGGGACGAAGCGCTCTAGGAGGGTTGCACCAGGTCGTGGTGATATACTATCTATAGATGTCGAGTATGACGTGGTCATTCAACTCCTGCTGGGAGGGGAGGAGGTGGGTGGGAGCATCATTTGAAATCCTTTGAAGCTTTGTACTAAGTGAGGTCAAAGTCGCTGATAAGATTCCATTTAGTAGAGTCCTAGTCCATCCGCTAATCCTTCCATTCATAGTTAGAAGTAGTAGAAGTAGTTTTAGAAAGTTGAAAGTGAGATTGAAGTCAAGAGAGATATTTCAGTATACATTGCAAAGCTAAGTTTGATTACCATTTGAGAACATAGTGCAAATCCCCTTAAGTGATTAGCCAACGAATCACATCATTTCAATTGAGCTAGATATCCACAAATTTTAGGAACCTTGGAGTCATTTCATGATCTCGAATTGCAAAGCTTAGCATGGGAGATGACTTTATTCAAGAGAGGGTTCGATGTTCTGTGTTTCACATCGAATCATTGAGTGTTCAATCCTACATGTTGTGTAAGTGGAACAAAACTCGCATCAACATGACATAAGCAACAAATGGAACTTTGAACATGCGAAATAAAAAGAGGGATCATATGTGCACGAAAAATAGCTGTGAGAGATATTTAAGAGTAGACAAGATAGGTGAATTTCAATACCCATAACATTTTCTTAGCAATCATCCTCCATCCTATCAATCATATGTTTGTGTTCAAATTAAAATCATCAGCATATTATACCATATGGTGTCTCAACAAATCATATAACAGAGACAATCATATTTGCTAGTAAATCATTGTCTGAAGCTTATTTAAACCATTAAAAAAAAACTAACAGCAAATACCATGTTAGCAACTTGTTAATCCACAATTTCTTTTTCTCTACTCATTATATTTGAAAACGGCATACATGTATGAGAAAATTTAGTTGGTTTCTCAAAAAGGAATTTACAATGAACCTAACCAGTACTGGATAAATGAATAAATAGGTATTTTGAACTAGAAAGAATATTGCAATTCTCTTGTAACTATGAAAATTTTACCATGCAAAAGGCATCATTATAAGATAAGATTTTACAACCTAGCTTGGACTGCCATATATAAATATGTGGTTGATTTAATTTTACAATACAAGAAACTCGAGTCACAAAGACTGGCTATGCTACCATATTGACAATTATGAACTTTGATGGTAGATGTATAACTCAGCTTGTTGATCTTCTTTAGGAGAAATGTTTGCTCTTTTCCATATTAAGCTGCTTGCCCAATTGCAATGGCAGGTATATCTCGGAGTTTAAATCCTTTGCCCCAAAATGATGCAAGACTCAAACCCATTACAGCCATAACCACCACAGAACAAGCTGCTGGAACTGCTTGACTTCCATCAAGGAATTGTGTAGCTAAGAGACCAGCAAGGGTAGAGCTCTGCATTCCAGTACAAAGAGATATGGTTCTGCAAACATTCTCTTCCTGCCTGTTAAAAGAAAATTAGAAACCTTCAGGCAAGCAATTTTTAAACCCATAAAATAATAAATGATAATTAGCTTTTATGTCTCCAAATTGCTACCAAATGATCTCGTTTGATAGAGAACTTTTTTTCTGTATGGTCATAAGAACCTTAGAAATAACAAGCAATTTACATATTGTAACAATATGGTTTGATAATCCCATGAATTTGGTAGCCTCCCAATTTTTCATTTTATACACGCAATGTATTCGATCATATTTGTACCTAGCTGCATCATTTGGCCATTAACTCTAAGCTGATACCACTTCTTAACTTCTTGGTTGCTATTGTAATACGCAGTCTACATTTGAAGATATTGCTGCCCCCTGCAAGCATAATTATTTGAACAGCATTCCCAATCAGAAAGCCCTAATTTCCTGAAATTTCATAACCCATAAAACTACTCAGTTATGACACAGAATGAGAATCACCAATGCTACATTCCTTTCTTGTGGACTTTTCAAATAATTGTTTGACTGGAAGTGTGATGTTAATACGGAAATATGTGTATTGTGGAAATTATTGAATAATGATGATTTTTGAAGGAATAATGTAATTATGGAGGGATAAATGATGTATACTGAGAAATGTGGATAAATGATGCTAAACCTACATGATTTATGCTAGCAAAATATGTATAAGACGTATTATTTGAATGAGAGTAAGTTATGGCTAACTTCTTCATATCTCAGCTGATGCAGGAGAATGGTCACCCTCAAAGAAGGGAGGGAGAATATTATCTGGGAGAGAGGATGCAAATGCATGGAGAAAGGTCAAAATTGCCATCCAAGTTGGAGCCTATAGATAAGTATCTTGGTCATCAGCTTACCAAGTGTTAGGGTTAAGTTGGCTGTTAGTCACTAGTTGCCATGATGGGAATAGGTCCTTTCCTTGTTTATCGTAAAATTAAAAATGATTTAATCTTCATCAATGAGAATTGCATCCTCATGTCTATGAAGAATTAAATTAAGCATCTGAGTAACTCTTTTAATTCTATCAATTTTAATGGATCAACCTCATGATTATTTCATTATATATGTGTGTGTAATAATATCCATATCTTCTTAATAATTATAAATCCTAATTTTATTTTTATTCATATTATTCGGTTATAGTTTGAAATGTCCAATCGATCTTATAAGTAATTGAACTTAAGCTTGTAATATAATATTTCTCGATCAATCATTCTAGCATCGTGTATATATATATATACTATGAATACAAATATATATACATATCAATGTATAATAAGAAACCATCGATGGGAAGGAATTCTTTCTTCTAATGTATAATAAGATTTGATCCCTGATTGCCTCCATTATTCATTGCTTAATCAGGCATGCAATCTTTTCATTATAAATATAAAGTTATATATCTGCAGTTGAAGTTTATACTTTCTCATTGAATGAAGTAATCTGCTATGCATGGCTCGATTGAGTGAAAGAATGTTTTAAGTTCATTTTTTATATAAGTATTTGCAGCAATCGAAGATCATTGCACCACATATAGGGAAGAGGGATTAGCATCACATAACTAACTTGCATCACATATTTGGTTCAGTTCATTATAAGCATTACAATGCATTGATTATTACAAATCATAGAGTTGCATATAGAGCTCATCCAGTATAGTAGACATGCTCTGATAAGAATGATTCTGAATTATCCATGATAAAATGAAACTGTATGTTCATTGTATTTACCTGAGGTAAATTCTGTAGACCTTTCATGACTCTGTAAATCAGTATGGAACCGTATATTGTATAGTCTGCAATACTGTGACTTGATCTGCATGTTTAAATGATTCGAAACTCTATAAGGAAAGAATGTATAATCAATGTAGTGGTCTTTCAGATGTGAATCCTGATTTTGGAATATGAATCTGCGTATCATTTATATCATCCATATATCTCAGATTATTTTGCAATTAGATTGAACAGTATACAGTCAAACAATACTTAGAGGAGCTCAGTGATCATAACACTTGGGCCTTTCATTATCCAGCACATCCTAGACTTGCTCAGACTGCCTCATCTGCTTAATAACACTCGTCAATTATCAAATCTTCTTTGATAAGTTTAACAGTGTAACAATACTGATAAGTTTATCAAATCTTCTTTGATTAGTGCCAAATGATTCCTTGGTTGAGTGAACCTAAGTGATTTTATGATTATGACAGAATGTCATCTACTGCATTGTTGAAACATCTACTTGAATGTAATGGATCATATCTAACCAGTAAAGTCTTAAAGCAAATGAAAAGTAGTAGAAGTTGGGAAGGGTTCCATCTCTTATCCTGAGAGGGAAATAAAGAAAGGATAAAATCATGTCAATCATACTTGAAGATTTATCACAGCTGAGAACTGTAGGGAAGGGGCTCCCCTTAGTTTAATCATGAACCATTAAGAACCATGTATGTTCTGCATATGCCAATATGTAATGTCCCCTTTCTGAAATAGGATTTAATAATAAATAATAATAATAAAATTAAAATATAAAAACAAATAAATAGATAAATAATAATAAAATATAATATAATATGATTACAACTTAATTAAGTTAATGAAAAGTCAAGAGATACATAATGAAGAGTTGTGACTCCCTCAACATAAGATATAAAAGGGAGGGGAGTTCATTTGAAAGGGGATATGGAGGAAGGAAGAAAGAAGAGAGAATACGAATTAAAGGACTAATGGGAGAAAAAAGATTTGTGAAGAAAATAAGCGACTTTTTCAAAGAGCAGCAATGACGACGGGTTGTAACTCTTTCAAAGGGTTGTGACTCTTGGAAAGGGCTGTAATTATGAAGGGTTATGACTCTTCCAAAGAGGGACAATTATGAACTCTTTCAAAGGGCAGAAATGTTGAAGGGTTGTGACTCTTTCGAAGGTTGGTAATTGTGAAAGGTTGTGACCATTGCAAAGGAGAGGCTATGATGAAGAGTTGTGACTCTCCCCCATGTTGGAAGACATAAAGGGAAGAAGGTTTCATTTGAGGACATCCAATGGAGATCAATTCGAGGAATAATATATTATTCTCAAAGGCAACAATGAAAAGTGGTGACTCAAGCCTTATGAAAAGTGGTGTTCCACCAATAAAGTGTAAAGGAGGATTCATTCAACACATTGAAAGGGATACATTGTGCTGTGAATCAAGGGATAAATAATCCGCAGTACTCATTAAAGGGCAGATCAGAGTATAAGGCATGGGCAGATCATCCAACAATTAATACTTTAGGCAGTCCCTTGCATCAGCAAATATAATCATCAAGGATTATCTAAGGGAGAACTGCTAAGGGACCATGTTGCAGTGGCAATTAAGGGAGAACAACTATGAGGGCACCCTACTACACTGTGAGAGGGAGAACCACTAAGGGCATCCTGTTGCAGTGGCAATTAAGATGAGAACAACTATGAAGGGACCCTATTGCACTGTGAGAGGGAGAACCGGTAAGTGCACCCTATTGTAGTGGGAGCTAAGGGAGAACAGCTATGAGGGCACCCCATTGCACTGTGAGAGGGAGAACAACCATGAGGGCACCCCATTGCGCTGTGAGAGGGAGAACCGCTAAAGGCACCCTATTGCAAGCACCTTCCCAACTCCTACATCGGGGAATTGTTGGTGAATCATAGTTAACTCCAGACATAGAAGAATGGAGGACGTATGGAGGGAGAATTGTGATCTTGTTAGGGGAGAACAACTGTGAGGGCACCCTACTGCACTGTGAGAGGGGGAACAGCTTAGGGCACCCTATTGCAAGCACCTTCCCAACTCCTACGCCAGAAAACTGTTGGTGAATCATAGTTAACTCCAACCATAGAAGAATGAAGTAGGACATATGGAGGTAGAACTACAATCTTAGGGCACCCTACTATGGTTCCATACTCCACATCTTTTATAATTGGAATTCACATATAATTTAAGTACTACATATTGATGAAGATATATTCTCTTTACTCTAACCCTTGATTTGTTTATGAATAATGTTTGCAATATATATATATATATATATTCGTATGTTGGCATTGTGTCCATGTGGTGAATGTGATTCAAGCTATGGATCACACAATTAAAGAAAACGTTTATTTGGTAAACCCTAACCCTAATATGTAGCAATTGTGATTTAGGGCAACTTCAAGGACAAATTAGGAAGGGAACATTACACAGTGAGTCGCCACTCTAAGATCATTGGACCATTACTGCCAATTTTGGATTGTAGGTCCGACAAAGGTCGAGGAGACTGAAAGAGTCTTAAGGGCTCAATCATACAAGGTGGTGATACTGACAGCATGAATTACAGTGCTTGCATTTGTAAACCTTGGCCAAGGTGGTGTTATGCAATGGCATAGCGACTGTCAATCACATGAACCCGAAGTACACATCTAGTTATGGGAGGTCATTCTTTTAGGTGAGGAGACTATAGGGTGTGACCGACTAAGATTGTTGTAGGTTCTAAACAACAAAGACTCAGATGGCAATGATAAGACCCGGATCCTGTTGTGAAGTCTTCACAACTCGCCCCAATTTGGGGACCCCCTCTGAAATTTTTGCAAGTGTTTAAGGTATGGCCCGTGGATAACAGCAAGGTAAGGTTGATAGATGCATAAAATCTGAACTTGCAATGCATAGAATCTGATCTTAATGGCATCTGAACACGATCTTAGAGAAATCTAAACTTGATATTGCATGAAATCTGAACAGGAAATCTGATGTCTGATATCTGGGCTATGTACTTAAAATCTGGACTTTGTGTGATGATCAAACCCGAAATCTATGCTAGGAAATCTGGACTTGAATTGGTAAAATCTGAATTTGATTTGGTTGAAATTCGAGTTTGAAATTTGAAACGAATTGAAATCTGAACTTGA
>MU223597.1:1825371-1841273 GCA_018584345.1 Thuja plicata | reverse complement strand
AGAAGTCAGTATCTTTGAAGAAACAACGTAAGCCCGCCAACGTGATTACCAGCAAATCACATCATTGTAACTGAGTTAGGATCCACAGGTAAAGAACCTTGGAGTATTTTCCTCACGTCCTTTGTGAGTATATGCTTTTCAAGAGAGGGTTAAGTGTTTGATACCCTGTATCAAGCGTTTGGTCCTATATGTTATGTAGTGGTACAAAACTAACATCAACAGATCCCATTTCTACACCTCTTGTGTAGGGTCGGGCCACTTCTAAAAGGAAGTTGTGCAGGAGACCTAAAGGTCAATGGATGGGAGGTAAAGCCTCTGATGATGCTCTCCCTCTCTCAAGAAGACATCAAAGACACAAATTACCAGAAAGGATCAAAGCGCAGTTACTATCTTCTATCACGGGCTTTTGTTATCTCTTGCATATAATTAGTTAATTTAGTTATTCAATTAATTTCCATTTCAGATGATTCAGTTTTAAACTGTTAGTTATTCTAGTGTCATGTGAATAAAATTTCTTTTTAAATATTGGGTTTCCTCAATATTTGAGGATGGTTAAAAAAGTTATTGAAAGGATTCATATTCATCTGAAAAGGAAACAGTTTCTTTCTGTTAAAAAGGTAGTTAAAGGGAAAAATAAAAACTCCCATGAAATGGTCAGAAATTGATTAGAATTTAATTTGATATGGTTTAGCATGTTACAAGCTAGAGCACCCCTCTTCTTAGAAATAATATTTTTCCCATGAAGGTTTATGCAAAGACTTTGGACGATGCTTGCCAAGGTTTTGGATCTGGGCCATCAGAGTGATGAGGCCCAATCTTCACAGAATTGGTGGTGGTCATTTCTTCCAAGTAATTCTTATTAATAAAAATTCTCTATGTTTTCCCATTGATTCAGGTCGAACAAAAGAACCCATCATATTCTTCTTGCGAAGACAAGCACAGTATCAAAAGAAGGATTGGCTTTTGTGTATTCTAAGGTTTATACAGAATTATTTAAATTGAAGTTGGTCCACAACTGGAATACAGACCTTTGGAAGTAGATTTCGCTGTCCTTTAATTCCTTAAAAACTACTCCATCTCTTTGATAAGTTCTCCAAAGGGATATGGAGGAAACTTAGGAGTTGAGTTATTAAAGATTTGAGAGAGATGATCTACACCTCCAGTTTCAGCTGAGAATCACCTCATGTAATGAGACCGGTTTTCAATCTACTGAAATTTGACCAAGTGTTGGCAATGTGCTGGTTTGGAGGATATCTGAGTGGAGGCAGATTCAAGTTGCTTGTGAACTCTGTTGAAGGTCGACAGAATCTCAACAACAGGTAAATACAATGCAAGGTTAAGTAAATCCATTTTCCTCTTCAAAGCTTCTCCAACAAAATATTAAAGGGGCTAAACATGGTGGTTGATATTTAGTCAGCAGTTAAGAATATATGTGGAATGATTCCCTTGCAATCACTAATTGCTGGTTTAGATGTCATTTAAAAACATTGCCCTAACATTTGGACGGGTTTCTATCATACGATTCATCTTCATGTTCCCTGGGAAAAAGGAGGTGCATATTCTGTTCATGGAGTCTATTGTAAATTGTAATGATTGTTTTGACAGGGTCAAAGCTATTGTTTTGATACATATTCAATGATTTAGTGGGCTTCAATGGAGTTTCTCTTTAACCATCTTAATTTTGATAATTCATAAGAAGGGCTCTCACATGAATTATTGACCAACTCAAAGAAAGGAATGTGACACTCTATGCAGCAACAAAAGAGGTTTGGAGAAAAATATATCTGCAGCTAACTGCTAGGCAATCAGATCTGGGGAGCTCTGGAATGGCTGATGAAAGAAAGATTTATTCTAGCACATAGAGATATGGACACGCAAGAGAGCATTTTAGAGGGTTAAACTTGAAAATGAGGTTGGAGGAGGGAAATGGTCCAAGGCTGGTATGCCATATCAGCAGTTGATTGGCAGATTTGTAAGGACTCTGCAAAATCACAATTTGTGTCTGAGAATGGTTGATCAATTTGGCAAAATGATCAAGTTCAAACCTTGTTCCAAGGTCATGATGCCCTGACATTGGTACATATTTTCTTTGACAAGAATTTAGGGAACTTATTTCTCCCCATCAAATATCACTTCAAACAAATACTCTAGGCCTATGATGCATTTTTGGTTGGAATTGGAAACTTGGAGATTTTTCTCCTACAGCTCTCTCATCCTGACGATGGATCGTGAAGTGTGATCCGAAATGTTGATGCAAACAAAATTTACACAGTTAACTCCAGAAACTAGCAACAATCTCAATGGACTGCGGAAATCTATTTAAATTTTACTATGATTGAAGATACTTTGTTTGAATTGTGTTTACTGTCAATCCTCAAACTGATAGCCAAATGGTAAACTATAACCTAGTCCAAACCTTAAGAAATTTTAATCAAACATTGCTATCCAATTGGGATTTAAGTGTTTGGAATTGTGGAAACTTGTAGATAATTTACTAAAATTATCTATAATTCTCAAGCCTCGAACTGATAGCCAAATGATAAACTGTACGCTAAATTTAGTCTGAATGGCATGAAGTGTGCCTGTAACAGGTAAAGCCTTCCTACTACTTCTGATTCTGATCTAAGGCACAAGCCCAGAAGAGGAACTAATGGATTAAAAAAGAACAAATAATTTCAAGACTATAAAAATATTAGGCTTTACTTAGGTAAGATAAGGCTTGCTAAAAGGTTGATCCTATCAGATTTGGCCCATATACTATCATCAAGGAAGCCTTCCATCTTTATTACCTTCTCATCACAGTATTCAAATGTAAATTCACTCTACTTTGGTACCACTAATTCATGCACCAGTCATCATTCCAAATCTTCTGCTTTGTTTCAAGCGGAAAGACACTAAAGTCCCCACACATGATATATCTTTGCTAAGGCCGGATTTTTCTCACCAGGCCAAGTGGATATCTCATTTCAGATGTTGTGGAATCTAGTAGCATTAGAGATCCCAGGAAAAAGGAATAAGACCAGATTGCTTGTGTTGTCCTTATGCCCTTATAATCAATAAAAATCAAACTATAATACAAATGAGGAAATAATCCCTTAAATTAGTAGCTACACAAGTTTTCAGCTTACACAGTCAGAAGCATTCAGCTATCAGACTTGTATCATACATGCCTTTATTAGAATGAGTTCTGCATATGCATTGGCCCTTGAACTTCTGATCTACTTTTCGTCTCCTTATTATTGCATCTTGTAGAATAGATTAGTTATGCATGCACACACAGCTAACCCTTCCCCATAGTTTTCTCTACTGGAATAAGTCCTAATCATTGAGAACAAAAGGAAGTACACAAATATAATCCAAAGAAAGAGTTTTGCATGAAATAGAACAATAATATGTTTGAGAATCACCTTAAATGAGGCAACTTGGATACCCAGTAGCCAATCATAAATGCAGAGGCATGGAATGCCAGTACTGGTGCCAGCAGCTGAAATCCTTCCACTGATATGATCTGACTTTGATTTAATGCAAGTGGACTTCCGATGCACAGTGATGTGCAAACAATGGCCACCAATGGCATGAATGGACGAATTAGATTTACTAATGGCTTGGCATAAGTATTGAGAGCCAGACCCATTGACACGGGAATCAGCACAACCTGGAAAATGCAGGTAAATTTTGTTAGGAAATTTGTTCATATATTAAGAGTATGTGGAAGATAAGGAAATAAACACTGTGGCCAGAGGGAAAATGCCTGTAGAATTGACTTGGACATTGCTATAGCATCCACTGGCACCACAGAACCGATCAGTAGACCAGTCAATAATGGGGTGACAATTACTGATGTTATTGTTGAAAAACTGGTTAAAACAATGCTTAGTGCCACATCTCCCTTGCTTAAAAAGCTAGCATAGCTTGATAATTGGGCACCAGCAACGCAAGCAGTGAGAATGAAACCAGCAGCAAACGTGGGTGGTGTTCTAAAAGCTCTTGCTATCAAAAAGCCCAATACAGGCTTCAGTACATATTGTGCCAGATATCCAATTGTTAAGGGCAAAGGCCTGCATACAAGATATTCAACCTGTCAAACTTCAGAAATCTATGGACCAATTAGAACCTACAAAACTGCTTATGACCATTGTTGTACAATACTGCGTTTCCCTAAAAAAGTGAGATGTAATTCCTTTCTATTTGATAGACCATGAAAGTAAAGGGTTAGAAATGAGATCATAGTTATTTGAGTTTATACCTAGTTTCTTTTGCTCTAATACTCAGGTATAGTTTTAGCAATTAGAAAATCCAAAAGAAGTAAGAGAATCCCTTGTGCGGAGTGATTCTGATAAAATTTGCACTATAAAATGAAGTAAATAAAAATAGCTTAGTTCTTTGAGCTATAATAATTCTTTATTACTGCAATTGAATCAAAAAGGCCACAGGGCTCCCTAACAGATAGTTTTTAAAGAAAAGCAACGTAAACATTTCCTACCATTTATGTATCTAATTATTATTACTTTTATAACAATGCTTGTGATCAATCTGCATATCAGGGGAGCAAAAAGTGTACCTTTGAAATGCTAGTGCAAAATCCTTGACAGAAAGCTGGACGCCAATGGAGAGCATAATCCCCCCAAGAGCTGGGGCGTAATACTCTTTGGTAACCCTGTTTCAGAATACTTTGATCATTAAATTCTGAGACCCTTAAAGATTAAATAAAAAACTACCCCTGTTTCTAACAGGACTTAGATTTACCATTCAAAAACAGGACTTAGATTTACCATTCACAACTTCTTTTAAAGAAATCCATTTTGTATAAGAACAAAGAATATGGAAATCGCATGCAGACAACTGAGTTTAAAACAAATCTTGCTCTCTAAAGGCTAAAGAAGTTAACATTGGGGTGTTTGCCTCAACAGACAAAGACTCTACATCTTTGTAAAAAATAATAATAATTTTGGCTTTAACATGCATAGCCACGTGCTGCTTGAAAATCTTCAACTCTGCTAAACAAAGCAGGGATATCCATTCACAGTGAATTAGTAAGTATCTATATGATTCTTCATCGAAGCCATGAATATTTCTATTTTGTGGTATGCAATCGTCAAAATCATCAAAAACTTGTTTCTTCGCCCAAGTTAGAACAACTGAAATTAAGATGAGTTCTGAAGCTGGAGTCAAAGCAAAGAATGAAAAAACACTGCACGGCTAGCCCAAAATCATTAGACAATTCAGACTACTGAACAACAGACTTCTAAACGTTCTCTTGTAACCTAAAAGGAACTTATAACTTTATCCTTACCCTATTAAACCAAGAATCGAATTTCTTATTATTTATCTACACTCACACCTGTAGTCTTGCAGAGTCCAGACATAATAAGGACTCGGGTATCAGACTGATGAGAATGGAACAGTGGGTATAGGTTCTTACCGGAAGACCAAATCATACATTAACATCCTTACCAGAACCTTATCAATGGTATAGGTAAATTAAAATGGCTAGGTTCACTCATATTGTTCACGAGGCCAAACCTGAGGGGTACAGAATTCGAACAATACATACGAGGCATAGTGGAAAACTTCCCTTCCTTCTGCAAGGGAGATCCAACACCTACAAGATTTCAACAATCTATGTAAGAAGTCCCCTGATTCCAAAAGGGAGGTACAAGAAGTGTACAATTTGCACTTTGTACATAAGTAAAGAACTGTATTTGTTTGCATAAGGGATGCCTCACAACCCTACTTGGCTTAAGAGCACTTATTCCCAAAGGTAGGTTTCATACCCCAACAATGCATGTTGGCCGGGCTGCGACGTAAAAAATCCTCATATATCTTTAACAATGAGTTGGAGAAACAAAGTTGAACAGACACCATGTTACATATAATACACATCAGGGAAACCTAGTTT
Source organism: Thuja plicata (assembly GCA_018584345.1). Taxonomy (NCBI): domain Eukaryota; kingdom Viridiplantae; phylum Streptophyta; class Pinopsida; order Cupressales; family Cupressaceae; genus Thuja; species Thuja plicata. Next base: position 1,835,374 of record MU223597.1, on the reverse strand, counting down.
ATGCTACTGTAGCTCGAGAAAATTTGAGTATTACCAAGTAAAGGTGGCAGGATGGATAAGGGCTGCAGCTGCTGTTCCTACAACAATCACAGGTAGCATTGCAGGTAAAGACTGAGAAAAATCCATGCCTTTGGAAAATTTCTTGTGCTTAAACCCAAAAGAGGCCAATGAAGCATTTCCCTTCCAATATACTGTGCCCACTCTTCCAGTGTATGCTTCACTTGAACAAGACACTTTAAACCCATCATGTCTTCTTCTGTTGCAATTCCTCTTTATCAAGCCATTAGCTGGATTCAGAGGAAAGGAAAGAAACCTGTTAATTGAACAGTTCGGTGCCCTTACCTTGGAAGACTTGTGAAGCAGATGGGTAGTGTTTTTATTAGTCAAAAGAGAACCAGTACTGAATGCGGCAATAGTTGTGGCTGCCATTGCAGAAAACCTGCCTTAGACAGATTGTTGTAATTAGTGAGGAACAAGGCAGGCATTGCAGACCATGGGTGAGCCCAAAAACATTTAATTCTAGGAGAAAAACAATTGGTAAATGGATACTATAATTGAGTGTATGAGTCTGGAGAGCTGAATCGGATAGAGTAGGGATGCGGTACAATTTGTCTTCATGAAAACCCTGTGTGGCCTGAAGCTTGCCAACGCAGCCAACACAGTGTGAAAAACTTCTCTCGAGCCTCAATTTGATTCCATTCTTTGATTTTGTAGCGATGTGGACACAAGAGGATCACTCAACCTCTGACGTCCACTCCAAGTCACCATTTGGAGAAAATGACGCCCACATCAAGGTGCTTGAAAGGGCTATTGATTTTTGCATTAAACTATAACTTTTATTAATGAACCAATCTCTAAAACGCGACGATGGTAATGTTCTGTTATCAAAGGCATATTCATTATTGACACCTTTTAGTAAAGATTAACACAGTTGTTCGTATTTATACATTTGTACGGAACTACCGTTATAACTAATAATGAGGTTACAGAGAGTATCTGGATGGTATTTGGATACTAGTAGTTTGTAAGAATTTATTTTCCATGAGAATGGCATATTTAGTGCTTGTTGTATTCAAGTGATGTTTAAGAGGTGAAGCATTAACATGTTTCATTCCTTCAAAGGTTAAGTATTATTAGATAATAGTTTGATTTTTACTAAAACATATGGATAATTGCAATTAATTTGTGTTATTTACTGGTTTTAGGTATATGGTTAGTAAAGTTATGGTTTTGTGAAAGGGGTTTTCTAAAATATTTTATAGTTTTGTGAAAGGGGTTTTCTAAAATATTTTATAGTTTTGTGAAAGAGATTTTCTAAAATATTTTAGTTATGTCAATTGGCTCTTGGTCGACTAGTAAAGTTGAAAGGTTCTTAATGACCCTACCAAGGATCAAGTCTTATTGAGTGAAGGCTCCAACATCAAAAAAAGATGAGATCTAGGGTGAATTCGGCAAAACAAATAACCCTCAATCCTTAGCTCTTGAGTGAATTTAGCATAATAGATACCCCTCAATCCTTGGCTCCTAGATGAAGAGGTTTAGCCTAAAGCTCGTGCTCTCAAATTGAGTAGCTAAAACGACTGTGTGGATGAAAAAATCCTCCATCAAGATATAGTAATGGATAATTAAAACTTTGAGTTAAGAAATTTTGAAAAGGTGGTGAGCTCGTGAATTTTTGTTGGCATTAGCTAATGCTCAAAATTTAGCTAGATATATGACAAAAAATATTATGTCTTGATGCGGAAATTTTTAGCCCCATCTCAAAAGCATTAAAAATTGAGCGCTAAAAGGTAGAAGCTTCTAGTTTCAAAGATAGATTTCAATTTGTCCTAGAGTAATTATTTTCTCCTATCTCATGAGATTTCACATTTCATAAAATTAGACCTTTAAGCTTTATATGTAGAATCGCGTCCTAAGACTACAAATATTTGTATTTATTAGTCATTCAATAGTATTTTGAAGCTTGTTTGTATTATGTACTATTGTTAATAATAACTTTGATGAAATATTTAACTAAAGCAAAAATCAACATAACATTTTATTTTTAAAGTCTATAAGATAAACAAAAATACTAGTTGTCACACACAAGTCTTATGCATATCACATCATGTCTAGCTTTATTACTCATGTATTATCATAATTAATTTACGCACAATTGCAATGCTCTGTGTATCCAATACATGCTCTAATTCTTAAAAGGTCAACAAAAACATTCAAAACACAAACATAACATGTACTTTAACAACCTTTAAAAACACATAAAAGTGACAACAATATCTTATAAGAAGATCATATTAACACATAAATTTCATATCATATCTAATTACTGATCACACCAACAAATCATATTATAGTGATTAGCATGAGTAAAACATCATGTGAAGAAATTACTCCCATTTACAATTTCATATATGTACAATTAAAAGAGAAATGCACTATATTTGTCCTTTCTTTCTCTTCCTAATGTGCACCTTCTTGTTGTAAATTAAAATATGTTATTGTTCTCCTTTTTTTCTCTTCTAGTTATACAAGAGAAAAAAATAGCTCTAAGTTCCTTGATAATAAGTCTCTAGAATAAACATTTTTTTTGGATTAAAGGATTCCATAGTTTATAACCTTTGACATTCTCACCATATCCAATAAAGATGCATTTATCTACTTTTGGATCCAACTTAGAACGTTTTTCTTTAATTAGGGAATGAACAAAAACCTCATAGCCAAAAACCCTTAAATGTGAGACAAAATGTTTCTTACTTGTCCACGGTTCATAAGGTGTTAAATTAAAAGCCTTACAAGGAGATATGTTAATCAAGTTATGCATTACACATAGCTTCTTCCCAAAAGCATTTATCCAATTGTGTATCACTCAACATATTTTTTGGCCCTTTCCATAATAGTTTAGTTCATCCTTTCGCATCACCATTTTGTTGTGATGTATAAGGAGTTGTCTTTTGCCTTATGAAACCTTCATTCTTTCAAAACTAATCAAATTCCTTATAGCAATATTTTGTAAGTGTTGAATTAGGAAATTAGCAACAAAAGACATGAAATAACATGACCACCACAAAAAGTCATATTTCATCAAAACAAATCCTAAATCTAACCAATACAAATATCAAACCAAAATACAAAACATGATAAATAAACCAAATCAAATGTACTCGCTTGATGTGTCTCCATTGTTCTTCATATTCTTCCCTGGATAATGCTCTCAGAAATTCAAATGCATGACACAATTGAAAGAAAAATGATAATGATAATGATTCGAGGAAATTCAAAGATTCATGGTTTGAGAAATTGGACAAATGATTGCAATTTATAAGAAAATTGGGATTGATTAGATAGCTAAGATCAATTTGAAACTCAAGACAATTGACGATTAGGATTACATGAGAAGAGGAGTTAATTGAGGATAAATTGGAAAGTGATATTATTAAGTGGAGGATGAGAAGAGTGAAAAGGGAAAGATGATAGAGTTAACTAGAAAAGAAAATTAGTAAGCGAAAGTATTAAGTAGAGAGAAAATGGAAAGGAGAAGTGTTAATTGGATGAGGGAAATATAAAAAAATAGAGTTAAGTAGAGAGAATTAATAAATACAATTTATAAATTCTTCCACATATTAGCAAGTGGAAGAGTTAAGTGGAGAGATAAATTGGAAAGTGGAAGAGTTAAGTGGGAAAGAAGATTTGCTAAGGTGAGTGATAAGTGGAGAGAGAAATGGGAAGGTGGAAGAGTTAAGTAGGGTTGAAAATAAATAAAGTTTCTTTGTGTCACCCAACATTTGATAGATAATTAAATAAATTTAAAATTTATTTAATTATGAGGATTTTGGATTATGAGATTAAATTTAATTAAAATTAGTTATTTAATCATGAAGAACAATTAGAGGGATTAAATAATTGGGATAATTATTTAATTGTAGAAGAATGATAAAAATTAATTGATTAAGGATTAATAATGAACTTTAATTAAATAATATAAAAATATTTAATTAAAGATTTTAGAAGTTTTAATTAAATAAATAAAAGTTATTTAATTATGAGGAATTAGAAGAATAAAATTAGTCTTAATTAAACAATAAAATTATTTAATTATTTTTAGACAAAAAAGTTAGTGAAAAGTGACGTTGCAAGCATAGGACAATTTTTAGTGTCTACATTTTGCCCCTCTTTGAAATAAATTGATTCAGAGCATTGTTTCAAATAGAAATTTAAGAAAAATCATACCCCAATGAGCTAAGGAATTGAGGTAGAATGCCCCCTCAGAAAAAAAAATGATATGAGGCCAATTTTTCAAAATGACTGCAAGGACTGACGGGAGAAAAGTTAGATTGAAGAAGAAATTAGTAGGAAAATGAGGAATAATTAGTTGTGGTGATGTATAGCTTTCATAAATGTACTTTATCATTGCAAAGATTTATTAATATGGAAAACAAATACTTCGTCATATGACATATAAAACTAAGACAATAATGTTATCTTATTACATACTTGATAAACACATTGCAGACAAAGAATGTTTCCATACATCTTGAAAATTTTGTATGTTAAGGGTTGAGGTATGTATGATAGTCATAAGAATAATGATCAATGATCTTAGGCTTGCATACGATCTGTAGTGCCTCTCCCATTTTCTTTCTGCATAACATCCTGATGGATGTGGTTCCAACTTTATGTATGCTTCTATGTGGATGGATGAGATAATTGGTGATGCCTTACTTAGGCTCTGGATGTGTGTTATCACTCCTATGTGATTGGTTGAGGTGATCTTATGATGTGGTGACTATTCTTGTGTTGTGCTTTATGTTGGTATTGTGAGATGCACCCAGTTCAGTTTGTTCTTGTGCTCATTCCAAGATTACTAATGAGTTTATTTTGTGAGTGATGGTTTCACTGAGGTATGTGCTAGTGGTTACCTAGATTGTGATTGTGTCATGATGTTATTTTGTGATTACCTTGTGATATGATCAGTGGTTGCACTGTGAGATGCATTTGATTACCACACCTTATTTTGGTTACTGTGGCAGTGCATATTTATAGGTTAGAATATGTTGTTATTTGTTTTGGTTATATTTGCATGATGATGCCTTATGACATCTGGTGTATTGTACATTTGAGATTATTGATTATGTATCAGGATGATGTTATTGGACTCCTTGATTATTGTGCCTTTTATGCTATGGATATCAATTATTTACTTTCAGTGAATTATGCTCAGAATAGTCATAAAATAGTCTATTTAAGTTCTTGTAATTTAAATGCAATGTGTGTTTAATGATATGCTTTTTACTACCTTACTACACAATTGCTATGCATTTTTCCCTTTGTGTTGGCACGAAGTGAGACGGAATCATAGTTACTCATTCATGAGATCCACATGATGTATCATCCTCCTTCACTATTGTTATCATGTATTATGTGTGCTTTGGCTATATATATAATGTTTGCATGTTTCAGTGAACAACTACCAGGCACATTCATCTTGAGCTGTAGGATTTGAGTGTGTGTCTATGTCCCCGACATTGGCACCAGGAGATAGTAGTTTTGGCATTACATACTGAGCCAATGTCGTCCCTATATGGATGATGTATCTGATATTATTAGGATTATACCCTTCGATACGTTGGTAAATTTGGATTCATATTGCATTTCTGAGAAGACCAGTGATTGTTTATGCATTAGAGTTCCCGCAGTTGTCAAGGAAGGATTTAAATTAAATGTTGACTTAATATGCTAGGGATTTAATTTAATTTATTTAAATTACCGGCTAATTTTTCATAGTTGAATTTCATTTTATTGGAATTGATTTAATTGATTTTTGGAATAAAGTCAATATTTCACTTAAATTATTTAAGTGACCTATTTCAAAAGTCACCTTTGAAAAGTGCTTTTATATTTTGAAGTTGAGTTCATTTGACTCACTTCCAATTTTGGGAAATAAGGAATTTGCTCCAAACCTCTTATGGAGAAAATTGACTTTTATTCGTTGGAAGTGACTGGGTCCTCTGATTTTTGTGGGTAGCGTCTGGTTGGAATTAGGTCATCATTGATATTCTTCCTATGAATCCATTTCAAATTCTGCATGGGATTTATTTTATTTCACTCATTTTTTTGTTTCCCCTCTAGCTGCGAGGTAGGGCTCTTGTTTTTTTATCAATCCTTGTCTATTTTGGTTGGTTTTTGTTTTCTTTTTCTTCGTGGGATGATAATTAGTAATTTCCCCACTTTACTTTACGCTTCTAGCACTCGTTTGGGTTTGTATGTATTTATGAGTTTTTTAGTTTGAAATTTTCCGCTGTGAGGTTGTATGTTTTCTCCCACGATGTCAGAATTGAAATTTTATTGGAAAAGTGTGTTGTTGGGTGCCTAAGGGCTAATGAGTTTTCTTCTTTTCACTTTGTTTGAAGTTTGATTTTTGGGCTTTTTCTTTGTTGCATCGTTTTATGTGCCATCTAGAACACGTTAGCTGTCATATTTAGCCCGATCTAATTAATGAAATTAGTATTCTCTACTACAAAGAGTAGGATCGTAGAATTAGAATGGTCATAGGACACTTTGTGTATTTTTATATCTCAATTTGAAAGTGTCCTTTCAATGCTAAAATGCTAATTTTTTCCCTTTGCCTAAATTTGCCATAATTTGAGTATTTTGTTACTTTTGGGTGTTTTGAGTCTTCCTAGTGTTCTAACAATATGTTTGATGGATTCCATGGGAATCTACGCTCTTGGCACAGTGGCCAATCGAGAAACTTGTTATTTGGCTTGCTTTTGCCTTTACTCAGTTTCTTGCCTTGAGTATTTTGGAGTTGAGATATCCTCCTTGCTTTCCCTTTTATTGTTTCTCATGTCTTTGGTAATGACACCTTCCATTCTTGAGTGGAGCTTTCATGTGACATGTGGATGTATGTGTTGAGACTGCATCCTTAAGCATAGTTGATTTATGCTTACTTGACGGGATCTTCAGAGACTCGTACTCTCGGCTTGTGACTGATTGAGTGCTTCTCATATTTTGATGGAAGTTTGATTTTGAGTCTTTGGTGTTATCTTGGTTATTATTATTGTCTTGCTCTTGTGTTGACACACTCCATGCTTGAGGTTGAGCTTGTATGTGATATGTGGATGTAGGGTGTTTGGGACCGCATACAGGCATGTAGTTGAGCTACTCTCTAATGTTGAGGTCTGAGGGACATGTGCTCTTGGTAGTGAGATCAATAGAACTTACCATGTACCTTTTGGGTTTACGACTTTGAGAGTTTTTAATGGTTTTTCCTTATTGCATTATTTTCTTTGTACCTCGTTGTTGTAACGAGATGAAATTGTTTGGTGTTTGAGTAGAAAAATGGAGTGTCTCTCCAAGGCAGGCTAGGACACAAAGGGGCCCCAAGGTATTCTTGTGTGAGTGTTCCAAGGCTTGCTAGCACTTCATCCAAGAGACTTATCTTGTCTCTTCTAGGAACCTAATCTCCTCTAGGTCCTGATTGGATTATATGATTAACTAAGTCCAATTCCAACTCTTCTCTAAGAGTTTCACTCTTTGTGCTTCACCTTTGAAAGACTAACACCTTTTAGTTAGTTCAATTCTTCACTTCTCCCACTACACTTAGAAGGATCTAAGTGCCAACTTCTACTCTATCATTCATGATTCATTGTAGGGGTGCTAAGCATGTTGTAATCCATGCATATTTTCCCATTTGACTCCATTTTTATGGATTCCTTAACCCTTTTTAGTCGAGTTCAAACTCTAGTCTCCAAGAGGCCTAATTAGGCTTATTTCCTTGTAGCCTTTTACAGTGACTTTTTCCCAATTCTTTCAAAACTTTCCCAAATAAGTTGAAAATACAATTCCACATTCAGATACCCTTTATCATTCCTCAAAATATTTTGTAAGTTTTAATCCCCTAGGTCATTCGTACATAGGGTTCCTACAATCTAGGTCCAATAGGGCTAATAGGCCTAATTTCTAGGACTATTTGCAACATAGTTTAAAACTTGCTCAAAACTTGGTCTCATGGATTGGTATGAACTCAATCCTCATAGTATGTCAAGATATGACCATACCCTATCTGGAACTGTACTTGGCCCATATAGTACTTCTCTACCCTGCAAGATATGCTCACTGTTTCATCTCTAAACCTCTAACCAGATAGTGTATGCTCGCCTAGGGCTTGGCACTAAAAATAGCAAATCGACCTTTCATGACTCCTAACTCTACATATATACATACCATTGACTCCCCTAACATTTCCATCTATCCTTAGGAAGATCCCATGGCTAGATTTCATGGGGGAGCCATGAATCGACTGACTGGTCAAGACAGGACCAGTGAACTCACAAAACTAAAAATAATTTAGTTAAGACCTTCGACTAACTCTAATCAACTTTCTTAATGAATGAAAAACACTTCAAACTATCCTACGAACATAAATCAACAACTAAACTAAGGCATTCAATCCATTAGATATCACTGTCTCACTGAAAAATCTCAGATTTCCTGAATACAGAGTTGCAAAGCTATATTGAATAAGCAAAACTTGTTACAATGGATGAATAACTTCAAGATTCGAGCCTCTTCCTCTATTAGATGCCATCTTCCCTATTTTTAGGGCCTATTGGTCGATTCCCCACTCCTAGTTTCAAGGGAATCCTATGTAACCAAGTTGCATGCAACATTTGCAATTATTGCAAATGTTGTCATAGCAACTTTTTAGCAACTTTTGGCATCTTTGCCATTATGCCAACTTCCTAAGTTTTAGGACCTCTAACCTCTTCATTTCGAGGATCCAAGATCATTTATGACCTTATGGAATCTCTATGACATCATTGATGTGTTTAAGACACATTGAAGACTCTAACCCAGACTCCTAACACTAAGAATTTTAAAAACTACTAACAATGGCTAATTTGGTGACCTTAGTCCTAATGACTAACTCACCTAGGCCACATTGCAATGACCTTATAAGTTCCAAAGTAAACAACCTATCTTGACTTGGCCAATGTCAAGTACAAGCCAAAACATCCTAACTATGGAGGTTAGCCTAGGTGTGCTCCTGCACCATCCTCCCCAAAAACAAAAAAGTTCAATCCACCCTTGGATTGAGGATGCTTGAATCGATCCCCATCTTCTTGAATTCTGATTCCTTTACCCATACAGCATCAGCATTGGTTTGACCATGCTTCTTTATCAAGTGTTCCTTGTATTCTTTGGTTCTAGTATGTTTGTAGACTCTAGTATCCAATACACTGTCAGTTCCTGGGACTGTAGCAAGGGGTAATTGGAGATCTTCCACATCTCTGATCACTTCTTTGAGACTCTGATCCATGTCTTGTTGTGGCCCTTTGTAATGGACTAAGTTTGTAATATTAAAAATAGGTGACAGTCCATTGTCTTCTGGGAGCTCAATTCTGAATGCATTATCACCATACTTGGCTAAGATAGGACAGGGACCTATCCTTCTCATCTACAACTTGTGAGGTACTCCCTTTTGAATTCTTTATTTGTTAAGATGCACCATGACCATGTCACCCACATTGAACTGAACTATTCTTCTACTCTCATCAACCTTGGTTTTATGTTTCAAGGTGTTCTCTGTCAAATTTTTTCAGACTGTATCATGTATCTCCTGCATTGCATAAGAAAAATCATCTGCATATCCACTTGCCTTTACTCCATCCTTCAAGTCTCTCAACTCATAGATTCCTCTAGGATGTAATCCATAGACTATCTCAAAGGGGCTCTTCCCTGTTGATTGGTTGATGGTGTCATTGTAAGCATACTTAGCTTGTCCAATCAATTGATCCCATTGATGTCCATATTCCTTGGTCAAGCACCTTAGTAGATTTCCAAGGCTCCTATTCACCACTTCGGTCTGACCATCAATTTGGGGATGGTATGCAGACCCAAAGGATAAATTAGTGCCTAACCTTTGCCAAAGAGTCTTCCAAAAATGACTCATAAATTTAGTGTCTCTATCTGACACTATGCTCATAGGTAACCCATGGATTCT
>MU223597.1:1788889-1824326 GCA_018584345.1 Thuja plicata | reverse complement strand
TTCATTCCACATGAACTTAGTCTTCATTCCTCCTTTGATTGTGTCCAACATAGGAGCACAAATAGCACTAAACTGCCTTATAAACTTCCTATAATACTGAGCAAGGCCATGAAAACTTCTTACCTCTGTTGTTGTCCTTGGAGTAGGCCGATTCATGATGGCTTCCACTTTACTCTTGTCCATTTTCAGATTTCCATGAGATAGAACAAACCCAAGATATACCAATTCTATTTTGATGAACTCACATTTCTCCAAGTTGATCATCAACTTCTCTTCATTCAGCTTCTTGAAGATAGTCTCAAGGTGTTGAAGATGCTCCTCTCTTGTCCTACTATAAATCAGTATATCATCAAGATATACTACTACAAATTTGCCAATGTAGTCTTTGAGGACTTCATTCATGAGCCTCATGAATGTGGAGGGGGCATTAGACAGTCCAAATGGCATGACAAGCCATTCATACAAACCTTCATTGGTTTTGAAGGTTGTCTTCCATTCATCTCCCTCATGTATCCTAATTTGGTGATACCCACTCTTCAAGTCTGTCTTGCTATAGTACTTCGCTTCACTTAGATAATCCATTAGGTCTTCAATCCTAGGTATGGGGAACCTATATCTAATGGTTGTCCTATTTATGGCTCTTGAATCAGTACAAAGCCTCCATGTTCCTCCTTTCTTTGGTGCTAGGACAATAGGTACTGCACAAGGGCTAATGATTTTCTTGATAAGGCCTTGGTTAAGGAGTTCTTCTATTTGCCTAGCAATCTCCTCATTTTGTTGAGGCGTCATCTTGTAAGCTGCCTTTTGGCTCTTTTAGGGGGTAATGTTGATGGTTTTCCATCACTTACTATGCCTTCATAAGTCTGTAACATGCTTGTATCTCCTTAGGTACCTCTGATTTCTTGTCTCCTTTTTCTTCATTCTTTTCTCTTGGCTTTAGCACCAATGCATAGCCAACTCCTTCTCCTTCTTCCATGGCTTCTATAAATTCTTTTTCACCCACCATAAGCACATTAGGACTTTTTGTCTTCACATTTTCATCCTCTAACAATGATTGGATTTTGAAAGTTACTTTGTCCTTCTTGAATGTATAGGAGTTCTTCACTCCATCATGGATAGCTTGGCGGTCAAATTGTCATGCTCTACCTAGGAGCAAGTGACATGCATCCATAGGCAGCACATCACATAGAAACTTGTCCTTATATCTCCCTATAGAGAACTCCACCCAAGCTTGTTCATTGACTAAGACATGTTGTCCCTTATTGAGCCATGTGACCTTGTAAGGATGGGTGTGGGGTATCCTTGTCATGCCTAACTTGCTGACTGCTTCTTATGATACAATGTTGTCAGTAGACCCTGAGTCCACTATGACTCTACATACTTTTCCCATCACCTTACATTTGATTCTAAATAGGGACCTTCTTTGGCTTGGCTCTTCTTTAACCGTCTCCTTGATCAATGTTATCCTCATCATGAGGTTCTCACCTTATTCTAAATTTAATGGTACCTCAGAGTGTGTCTCTGCTGCATTTGTCTTTTCATGAGCTAAATTAGTTCTCTTGTTACCTCCTTGAGAAGTACTACCCTTCTATGGACACCTATAGGAAGGGTTTCCCATTTGGTTGCAATGATAACATTTCATATTGGCAAAGTAATTGCCTCTTCCTTGTCCACCACTTCTTCCTCTAAAATTTGAGTTCCTTCCTCTATCACCTCTGCTAGAACTTCCCTCTTGTTTCTCAATGTACTTGACTTCTCCTTGTGTCCTTGATTTTGAACTCCTTCCACCATAACCACCTCTTGATCCTCTACTATCCCTTACTCTACCTCTTCCTTTGGAGGTTTTCTCTTGTTTTCTTTTTCCTTTCTCCTCTATCTTTAAGGCCATTTGATAACATTGGTGTATGGTTTTGAAGTTCAAAAGACTCATGTCTTCTTGAATAGACCACTTGAGTCCATTCAAATATCTAGCTAGCTTGATGCTTTCATCCTCCACTACTTGTGACCTTAAGCACAACTTTTGGAACTCTTCGGTATATGCTTGGACATCCAAATATTTTTGTCTAAGATTGTGTCTTCTTCTATGCAACCGAACCTCATAATCATCAGGCAAGTAGGTCTGCTTTATCTTGGACACCATGCCTTTCCATGTGACTATAGGACTCCTTCCTTCTTTCTCCCTTTCAGTTTGAGTAAACTTCCACCATGTGAGAGTTGATCCTCTCAACCTTGACTTGGCCACATTCACTTTTTGGGCCTCTGTTACACCATCACATTCAAAATGGTTTTCTATACTATCAATCCAATCCACAACTGAATCTGGATCCATTTGTCCACCAAATAGTGGTACACCTTCCAAAGCTTTGCCACTTAAATCCTTCAATGCCTTTAAGAAGGGTTCTTCGACAATGATAGGGTCAGGGGTTGGAGCTTCCTCTTCTAAATCCACTCCCTTCTCCCTTTCTTCTTCTTCTTCTTCTTTCTGATCTATCTTGTCTTTCATCTTATCAGCTTTGTCTTGGACTTCTCCCAAGAGTTGCTCCATCTGAGACAACCTTTCTCTTAACAAATTGTTGTCTCCTTCTTGCTCATCCACCTTTTTGGCTAACTCAGCGTTAGTTGCCATGGTTTTGTCTTCTACTAATCCCACTAGTGTATTCTCTCCAACTGATTTAGTAGGCTGAAACATCCACCACAAGCCTGATCTTAATCAAGCTCTGATACCAATATGGTGTGAGTGTTCCAAGGCTTGATAGCACTTCATCCAAGAGACTTATCTTGTCTCTTCTAGGAACCTAATCTCCTCTAGGTCCTTATTGGATTATATGATTAACTAAGTCCAATTCCAACTCTTCTCTAAGATTTTCACTCTTTGTGCTTCACCTTTGAAAGACTAACACAGGTTTTAGTTAGTTCAATTCTTCACTTCTCCCACTACACTTAGAAGGATCTAAGTGCCAACTTCCACTCTAGCATTCATGATTCATTGCAGGGGTGCTAAGAATGTTTTAATCCATGCATATGTTCCCATTTGACTCCATTTTGATGGATTCCTTAACCCTTTTTAGTCGAGTTCAAACTCCAGTCTCCAAGAGGCCTAATTGGGCTTATTTCCTTGTAGCCTTTTACAGTGAATTTTTCCCAATTCTTTCAAAACTTTCCCAAAGAAGTTGAAAATCCAATTCCACATTCAGATACCCTTTATCATTCCTCAAAATATTTTGTAATTTTTAATCCTCTAGGTCATCTGTACATAGGGTTCCTACAATCTAGGTCCAATAGGGCTAATAGGCCTAATTTCTAGGACTGTCTGCAACATAGTTTAAAACTTGCTCAAAAATTGGTCTCATGGATTGGTATGAACTCAATCCTCATAGTATGTCAAGATATGACCATACCCTATATGGAACTATACTTTCCCCATACAGTACTTCTCTACCCTGCAAGATATGCTCACTGTTTCATCTCCAAACCTCTAACCAGACAATGTATGCCCGCCTAGGGCTTGGCACTAAAAATAGAAACTCGACCTTTCATGACTCCTAACTCTACATATATATAGACCATTGACTCCCCTAAAATTTCCATCTATCCTTAGGAAGATCCCATGGCTAGATTTCATGGGGGAGCCATGAATCGACTTACTGGTCAAGACAGGACCAGTGAACTCACAAAACTGAAAACAATTTAGTTAAGACCTTCGACTAACTCTAATAAAATTTATTACTAAATGAAAAACACTTCAAAATATCCTATGAACACAAATCAACAACTAAAATAAGGCATTCAATCCATTAGATATCACTGTCTCACTGAAAAAGCTTGGATTTCCTGAATACAGAGTTGCAGAGCTATATTGAATAAGCAAAACTTGTTACAATGGATGACTAAATTTGAGATTCGAGCCTCTTCCTCCATTAGATGCCATCTTCCATGTTTTTTAGGGCATGTTGGTCGATTCCCCACTCCTATTTTCAAGGGAATCCTATGTAACCGAGTTGCATGCAACATTTGCAATTATTGCAAATGTTGTCATAGCAACTTTTTAGCAACTTTTGGCATCTTTGCCATTATGCAAACTTCTTAAGTTTTAGGACCTCTAACCTATTAATTTCAAGGATCCAAGATCATTCATGACCTTATGGCATCTCTATAACATCATTGATGTTTTTAAGACACATTGAAGACTCTAACCCAAACTCCTAACACTATGAATTTTTGAAACTACTAACAATGGCTAATTTGGTGACCTTAGTCCTAATGACTAACTCACCTAGCCCACATTGCAATGACCTTCTAAGGTCCAAAGTAAACAACCTATCTTGACTTGGCCAATGTCAAGTACAAGCCAAAACATCCTAACTATGGAGGTTAGCCTAGGTGTGCTCCTGCACCATATTCCTTGGTAGAGTTCTTAATAAGTGATAACTAAATAAATGAATGAGATTATAATATATTAACAAGAGTTAATATGACTACCTTGTCATCGTTTGAGGATGTTGATATGGTATGTCTTTGCCCTGTCATTGTTTGAGGATGTTGATCATATGGCATAATACCTTGATAACTATGAATGTTGATATGGTATAGTGTAGCCTTGCCATCTGCAGATGTTGATATGGCTCAGTAGCACTTCCTTGTTGAGAGAAGGATTGCTCAAAGCTACATGGGCCACCATGTGCCATGTGATGACACTCCCACTCTTGAGTCTCTACACCAAACCTTTGTTAGTACTGAGTAGTGACCATGTGTACCTTGAGTGTTGCTTGGTATTCACTTTGGACATTGGTCCACATGTTGAGTGTTCTCCGTGTTTATTGTATTCTACATATATGTGTATTGTATTGGATCATGGTACCTCCTTAGGAGGCTATAAATTTGATTGGCATGTGTGAGAGTCATTCCTTGCTTGCATGTGTGCCTTGTATTTGTGGTAAGGTTACTATCTCTGTGAGCACTTTGGGGTGGGCTTGAGGGTTCCACGTGATAGGGTGGTATTGCACATTACCACTGATGGGGTCCATTGTACAAGGAAATACTTCCTCTAGCTAAAGAGACTTGGAGCTTTAGATCTCACTCCATTTGATAGCATTTGTTTATGCATTGTATTTATACTTGATATTATTGATTATTAACGTACTTGCCATGTATTTCAACTATGTATTATTGATGTAATCGAGTGATTATGGCATTGATGCATTTTTTTCTGGTACTCATCAGTGTGAAACTAGATGCTTTTCAGTCATATGTTGGAGTCAGATTAGGTTCCAGGCATTCATGCCTTGTCTTTTGGCTAAATTTCATGGATCGACATCTTCGCATGTCCATTGGCATTTGAATAGATCGGCCTCTCCACCTGTTGATCAACATCTCCGCCTCTTTGGACTGAGAATTTTGTCTCAAAAATTTCACCAGTCAAGAATTGGCATTTGCGCAGATCAACATCTATGCAATGAGAATTGACATATGTGTATGCCTTCAGTGTCTCTGCCCAGTTTGGAATTACAATCAGTTTTGATATTTGGGTGTTGTGTGTGTGCTTCAGGATGGATTCTCGAGGGTTCTTATATGCTTTCCAGACCTTGTTAGTGGTAGTTTCAGGATCATAGATTATGTTATATTTTTATGCATGGTTAGAGAGGAAATGAAATTGTATGATTAATCATTGTAGGAACATCTATTTGGGCTTAAAAATAACATTTGTGTTAGGAAATTGAACTTGGTTTTTATCTCCCTTTTTTTAGCTATGAATGCTTGCCATCTTAGCCTCTTGTGATTTGTTGATGCCGTCTGGATCCTTGTGGGGAAATCTCGTGAATGTGTGTTCTTTGTTTTGAGTGTATTTTTGAGTTGTCTTGGGACCTTTGGAAGTGTTATGAAGTCTTCCACTTGTGTGTGATCTTGTGGTGATCAAGATGTATTCTATTGCATGTCTTTATCTTTCACATGTTAATGGTTATGTGATGCACATTGTTACATGATGTATCTTTCATGTTTCAAAAAAAAAATATTAAGTGCATATTTAACCCTTTTGTTCCAAAGGTTCATTGGCGAGGTGTTACATTTGGTGTCAGAGCCCATGTTGATACATTGGGATCTCTGTGTATATGTTTCCCATATAGTGGATGTTGAGGACGCATAAGTACATGTGTGTAGTGTCTTAAGCCAGTGGTTGGGTGTTCCTTGGGTACCTAAGTGTGGCATTCCTGAGTGTTCTTGAGGATCTGACCTAAGTGACACATGGTGAAGCAAGAGTATCTCCTAGATCTTTGCACCTTCCAGGGATGGATGAAACCCATGTGTGAGCACCCCTTCAGAGTCTTTTAGACCATATGGATAGTGTGTTTATTTGTAGTTTTTGAGTGTTTTGTGACCTCTTGTGTAGTTTGTGTGTATGAATTCCTTGGCAACTGAGGTTGTATTGATGCTTATATGTGGATCCTTGGTTGTTTCAGGTGTTGACTTTCCCTTGAGTGGCTTACTTGTTGGTGTGACCCTGCTTGGTTAGAATTATAGATTGGCGTTCATGCATGGCCTTGAGTGCCTAATTGATAGAGTCCTTGTGGAGTATGGTGCATGATATTCTTATGACTATTGCATTAATGGAAAGTAAATGAAATGATTCATGTTGGTTATATATGGTATCTTATTACATGAATCATTATGCATTATATTTGAGGAGCGATGTTTATGCACTATGGTAATTATTAAAAAGGGATATCTATTGTTAATGAGGAGTGTGATTATCAATTGTAATAGATCATTTGGGTTAATGACTTATGTCCCCAAATTGCACAATTTCTTAATTATTTGGAAAAAGTTTGTGGTGGTTGTAAAGCCTCTTGTGGAATTATTCATTTCATGGAATCATCTGAATGTAGCATTTTGTTAAATTGTGGCCTTGCATCTACCTTGTATTGAGTTTAATGAATCCTTGGTGATAGTAGAGATTATTCGTCACTTGTGTGATGTTGAGATTTATGCCATACCCTTGTGAGTTGGGTGGTGTCATATTGTTATAGCCAATTTTTTGAATCACGATGTGAGTTGTGCATACCCCATTTGTGGGAAGAACCATCATGTTTGTTGGTCAATCATTCCCTGAGCCATTGTTGTGTAAAACCTATTGCATGAGAATTTTGAGCACCCATATGAGAGATTAATTCTCATGTTCCAATCTTGTATATGTTTCATCTTATGGTTTTAATTAACCTCCAATGTGTTGCTTATCTGGATAACTTGTGTTGTACATTCAATTATGTTTTGAGGGTTTTCTGAGATGCTCATCTGATTGAGACCCTAGAAAATTAAATAATTGCATTGCATGTAAAATGATAAGGAAATTTGAATTGCAAAAGAATATTGTTTCTTTTGTTAGAAGCATAGTGATGCATATGATTGAGATCCTTGGTGGATCATTTTTTGATATGTGTTTGGGTTTGTTCTCTAATGCTACTAAGATATCGTGTGATCTCTTAGTGTCGTGTGTAGTTACTCCCTCTTGTGTGACTAATTCCGGTCACAATGTTTCATGAATGTATTTCATATTGATTATTTGTTTTATCTTTTGGTGGATCTTTCCACATTTTGTGAGGGTCAATAATGAATTTTGGTATTCCTTATACTTGGACTAGTTACCCGAACGTCTCTATCTATCTCTTTGTGACAGTTGTCATAGTTGATTTATTATTGAATTGCTAGCATTTTTTAGATTTACTGTTGGAATTGATGATTCCCCATTTGAGTTTTTTCCCTTTTGTTTCGTGGTGACTATTCCAAATGTTTTCTATTGCTTCCCTATCTTGTGCTTTGTGACTCTGTCATGTTCAATGTGAACCTTTGATAGTACATGCAAGGGAGAACATCATAGATAACATACCATACATTGTGTTGTTGAATAGTTGTAAATGTGACTAATAAGAGTAACTTGTCTTACTTAGTTTTAGGTAATTCTTTCTTGTGTATAAAAGAAATGCAAATTTACAATAAACTATATGCATGTTAGCATTAATTGATTTAAAGATGCATTGGATTGTAAATCTCCTTGGCATGGGTGTTCATAGTTGCATTGTAAAATTGATTGGTAGACCTAATTTTGGGCATTAAATAGAATCATGATATATATGCTATTTTTGATATATGGCAATGTTTATCTTGTACTATGTTGGTTGAGCTTGAATTCTTGCATTGATTCTCTAGCATGTATGTTCATTGTGATTCTTGTTTTCTCCCATGGTATGATTTGGAGACCCTAAGTGTATCCCTTCTTAACATTGTTATTCTGGATAGTGGGGTGTGGCTTTGCCCAGCTATGAGTTTTGATCTATGGTGGGTCTTGATGACCATTTCTTATTGTTACACTTGCCTCTTTTAGAGTGATTGTGGAGGTGTTGTATGCACCGATGTTTGTATATTATTATTAGTGAGTTTTATTTGGGGTTTTTTGGGTCATGGGTTTTTCCCCAGTTCCTCTTAGACTGGCATAGTGTGGGGATAGAGAGAGTCTCCTTTCTCTAGCCTAGACACTCTCGTAACTATATGTCTTTATGATTGATTATATATATATATATATATATATATTATTGGAGTTGATGAAAAACTATCACCCTTACAGCTCCCAAGAATCACCTGCATGCAAACACCTGTCATAGAAAGAGAGAAGCAAAAGCTATGGAGGCTAGAAACAACAGATTTGTAAAAGAGGAAACATCCTCAATTAATTAAATAATAATGGAAAGAAATTCCAAAATACAAAGAGATCAATCCTTATAAAGGAGGCCGAACATCAAAATGTGGAGAAACCTAGGTTACATGAATAATTAATAAAAATGTAATTATAGCATGCCTAAAGTTTAGCTTAAGTAAACTAGAGATAAAAAGGTGACTTAATAATTAAATCAATAATGAGTTAATTAATAAGTGAATAAGGTGTCTTAATAATTAAATCAATAAATATTTAATTAATAATTGAAAAGATCTTTTTAATCTAACAGCCCCCCTTAAGATAAACTTAGGGAGAAGCTAAAAACCTAGAAACAACTACTGAAAGCAGGAAATGGGTCCCGACAACAAGGGTTGATCAGGTACCCAAGTACAAAAATCTTTGTAAAGAGGAGAAATAAAGAAAACCACGTGGGAAAAAACTCTACTCCAAAAATATATGAATCCTAGTGAAGGACTGAAGAAGCCTCCAAACTAGAGAATGTCCTAGAAGATAGGAACAAAAGAACAACATGAAGAACATCACTGAAGCATGAAGTTGCAAACACTGTCAAAGAATAACTGTTGGAACCTCCACTGTAAAAGAACATTACCAGGTAGAGAATACTGTAAACAAATCCTAAAGAGCTGATCAATCGAAGGTGAAAGGTTTCCTCCAAAACAAGAATGAAAGAGTGTCCATATGGTAAATGATCCATCTCACCGAAATGCATAGGTACCCAACCACTGCATCTGCCTACTACATAGGAACAAATACTAAATACATAGCTCACTCCATCAAACCAAGGAAGCATTAGAACCAACATAAAATACCCCCCCATAATTCTATGCATGGAGAGGCATGACAGGTACACTGAACCAGACTGCTAAGAATAACTGCATGATGAAGAACCAGGAACATAGAAAGTGCAATAGAAAGTACAAACACATATAAAGGATGGTTTTGTGAAAGGACCACTCTCTTGACACGCATCATGAGGCTAATTTCATGGAAGGAATACTCACTTGACAAAGGTAAAACAACCGCCCCCATGGCACTTTATAATATAGTGTGAGTACAAACAAACACAAAAAAGTCCAAGATCCCAAGAATGCATCAGACGACACTTTATCCCAGTGCATTTGCAAATAAGAAAGGCTATAGAAATATATGTCTACAATACTCAATAATGACAAGAAAACTATAGAAACATGAATAATAGCTAAAAGGGAGTCACCCGTGCATGGAAAATGATCCTAGGACTTGAAACAACTAAGATAACCACCAAATTGCAAAAATGCAAAAAATTGAATATAAAGTATGTGGAGCAGATTCTGGGTGTGAGACCCATAAAATAAGATAGAGAACATAATTATATTTCCAACGCCATGTGGAAGTCAAAAAAAGGAGTCCATATGAGCAAGATATGGCTCCCAGAGTGCAAAAAGGAACCCTGACTTTGACTGGCAAAATCAGTTGCAAGACAACAAAATAAAAAAACCAAACCTGCAAAATCAGGTCGGGCTCAAAACCAGCTTTTCGACTATATCTCATTTGGCCAATAACGGTTCTATTTGCTCAAGATATGAGCAAATAACCGAAGAAGGCTCCAGAACAAGAAGTACTCCAAGTGATCTCAACTAAATCTGGTGGAGCTCTACTAAATCTGGTGGTGCCGCTAAATCTAGCAGGACTGCCAAAATTGGCGAAGGTACCAGCAAATATTTTTATTTTTTTTAAATAATAATAATATATAATAATAATAATAATAAAGTTGCTAGCACGGTGGCGTGGATTTTGAGGTGGCATGAAAACCGAGGCATTTTTTTCCTGAAAAAGCGTGCCAAGGTCATGCATGCAAAAAAGAGGGCCCAGATTTCAACTGTGTCCAAATTGGACAAGCCTTATATGAAAATAGGGGTTTTTAGGCCTTCCAGACGCAACCATGAGGCTTATTTGTGCCCAAAGTGCTCTAAAAAATAAATCCCCCTAGATCCTCAAAAATCTGAAGCAAAAACCTATTGAAAATAACAGATCTGAAGAACAAGGCCAAATCTCTCATGAAGAGAATAGGGGCATGAAGATCTAGAGCTCTAATACCATATTGGAGTTAAGAAAAACTATCAACCCTACAGCTCCCAAGAATCACCTGCATGCAAACACGTATCATAGAAAGAGAGAAGCAAAAGTTATGGAGGCCAGAAACAACAAATCTATGAAAGAGGAAACATCCTCAATTGATTCAATAATAATGGAATGGAATTAAAAAATACAAAGAGATCAATCCTTATAAAGGAGATCAGACACCAAAAAGTGGAGAAACCTAGGTTACATGAATAATTAATAAAAAATTAATTATAACATGCCTAAAGTTTAGCTTAAGTAAACTAGAGATAAAAATGTGACTTAATAATTAAATCAATAATGATTTAATTAATAAGTGAAAATATCTTTTTACTCTAACACACACACACATATTAGTTATCCCTTCCCTCCTTGGCTAGGTCTGGGTCTGAGATTGGGTTGCTAGAGGACTGTTGGCGGTGTGGTATTCCTAGCTTTAGGCTAGAAGGACACAATATCTATAGGCATATCTTACCATCTTGAGATTTGGTATGGATTTGAGTGTAAGATAATGTTTACCATTTGAATTCATTAACGCATTGTTGAAGGTGAGACCATGGTCTAATTGGGATGTGTGACCCTAGTGTTCGGTGATAGTTGAGCTATCGATGTTATGGAAATCATGTTTCTCCTACACTTGGTGTTTACTTGGGATTGAGCATTCCCTTCAACTGGAAGGAGTGCACTATTGATCCTATGTTATGTGAGTGCTCCTAGTTGTGAGAGGCAACCTTGTATGTTGGTATCTCTTGGCATACCTAAGTTGGATGTAGCATCCCTCAGAGAAGTTGAATTTTTGGTAGAGGATCCTTGCTTTTCTGATTCTCGATTGTGTTAGTGAGACTCTATTTGGATTAAAGTATGCTCTAGATGAGCACTGTAGTGTTTTTTAGTGTTTTAGGTTGATCTTTCCCTTGGTTTAGAGTTATTTATTCAGGGATATTTGGTGCCTTGGTCTTAGAGGAGACCCTTGAGGGAAATATTTTGTTGTTGGATACCTCGTGATGAGGTAGAGTGGATTGTGTTATGCCTCTTTTGGAAGAGATTGTGGCTACATGTGTTTTCCTAGCACATTTTGTGTTCCTTGTTGAAGGGGTTTGTGAGAGTTGTTGATGCTCTTTTGTGTGTGGGATCCTTTCAGTGGTTATGAGGCTAGCTGGTAAGGAATTTGGTGTGATTTGGTTAGGCTTGTGGAGAAGTCATATGACTATTCTCACTTTTATATTGGTTTTTTATCGCACACTTAGTGTGCTTCTTTGGTTTGACTTGCAAGCTTCCAGGAGTAAGCCTAGTCTTTGGGGGGATGATGTAGTGCCTCTCCCATTTGCTTTATGCATAACATCCTAATGGAAGTGGTTCCAACTTTATGTATTCTTCTATGTGGGTGGATGAGATATTTGGTATTGCCTTTCTTGGGCTTTGAATGTGTGTTATCGCTCCTATGTGATTGGTTGAACTGAACTTATGATGTAGTGACTATTCATGTGTTAAGGTTTATGTTGGTATTGTAAGATGTGCCTAGTTTAGTTGGTTCTTGTGCTCATTGTAATATTAATGCTGAGGTTATGATGTGAATGATGGTTTCACTAAGGTATGTGTCAGTGGTTACCTAGATTTTGATCGTGTCATGATGTTATTCTATGATTACCCTATGATATGATCAGTGGTTACATTTTGAGCTGCATTTGATTACCACACATTATTTTGGTTACTACAACAATATTGATTGATATGTTAGATTGTGATGTTATTAGTGTTTTGGTTATATATGATGATGATGAATTATGACATCTGGTGTATTGTACATTCAATATTATTGATTATATATTATGATGATGTTATTGGACTCCTTGATTATTGTTCCTTTTATGATGTGGATATAAATTATTTACTTTCAGTGAATTATGTTCAAAATAGTCATAAAATAGTTTATTTAAAATATTTTAATTTAAATGCAATGCTTAATTAATGAGATGATGTTTACTACCTTACTGCACAATTGCTATGCATTTTTCCCTTTGTGCCAATAAGAAGTGAGACAGAGTCATAGTTACTCATTCATGAGATCCACACAATGTTTCGCTCTTCTTCACTGTTGTTATCATGTATTATGCTCTCTCTCTCTCTCTCTCTCTCTCTCTCTCTCTCTCTCTCTCTCTCTCTCTGTGTGTGTGTGTGTGTGTGTGTGTGTGTGTGTGTGTGTGTAGTGAGCAGTTGCACTTGATGTTTTCTTATTTCAATAAATAGGTGCCAGACACATTCATACTGAGTTGCAAGATTTGAGTGTGTGCCTATGTCCCCGACAATGGCACCAGGAGATAGTAGGTTTGGCCATGCATACTAAGCCAATGTCATCCATGTATGGATGAGGTATATAATATTATTAGGATTATATCCTCCGGTACGTGTTGGTAAATTCATATTCATATTGCATTTATGATGAGACTAGTGACTGTATGTGCATTAAAGTTTTGGGTAAGTGAACCAAGATGGTGTGCAAAATAATGGCCACCCGCCCAAAAAAATAGCAAAGCACCCCTAACGCGATTGGGTTACTTTAAATTCAAATAACCCACTTGCGCTTAGGTTTAGTAAATTTCCAAGCCAAGAACAAGGCTAGTTAATGGGCTTACATAAGAAGGCTGAGACTTGGGAGCTTCATTTCCCTCCATTTCCCTCCTTTTTCACATGTATTCTTCCAAATAGGTTTCTCAACTTCAATGTCATCAGGTTTACACGTCATCAATTGGGTATTTCTAAAATTGCCACCATAATTTCACACATCTTATAAGGTTTCTATCCATATATGTTTTTGTATTTTTGGACAAAATTAACATATTAAAGTTTTTTTTTTTAGTAGTGTTTTCATAGTTCTCAAAGACATACATGTACCAATTTCTTAATAACTTTTGATCTACTTTACCAAATTTTTTTAAAAATACATATTATTGTTGTGCACTTGATTCTATACACTTTTAAAAAAAAAATGCATTGTCAATTATTTTGATGCAAGTTATGTCTAGCGCACGAACATACACCTAATTTTCAGGATGTGCCCACTTCAAAAAATCATAAAATAATAAATACTCAAACAAAAATTATAAAAAAAATACACAACATCTAGCTCTCAATATTATCTATCTTTCTACCAAAGGGTTTTGCAAAATACTAAATCTAACTATATATTTTTGATGCGCACAATAGATACTATGTTATATTTTCCTTAAAAAATCAGGAGCCATTTGTTATGCGCAATAGATTTAACCCTCTTAATCTTGTCCATTTTTTTTAAAAATTAGTATTTTAGAAACTAGATTTAGAGTTCTATAATTCTTGTGTTTTACACATCTTCTCCTTTTGAGTGTATGACTCTCAAATTTCTCTTCCAAGTTTAGGTTTAACTGATTTTAGAAAAAAAAAAAAAAAAGTGGCCACTCATACCCCCCTTTTTGTACGCCATCTTGGTGTGCTTACCCTTCCCACAATTATCGCAAAAGGATTTAAATTAAATGTTGATTTAATATAGTCGGGGATTTAATTTAATTTATTGTAATTATCATCTAATTTGTCGTATTTTAATTCCATTTTATTGGAATTGATTTAATTGACTTTTGGTATAAAGTCAATAGTTCACTGAAAGCAGTATCTAAAGAGGTTCATAATTATTGGATGTGTGATCGTGCAGATCATGATGTAGTTTTATGGAAAGATGCATTAGCAGGAGCTAGAATAAAAGATAAAACATCAATGGAAATCATATGTTTTGGGATTCCATCTCAAGTTTAGAGAGATATAGAAGTATGGTTGTAATAAAGATAATATAGATTTCTACAGGGCCAATGGAGAAAGAGGTGTAGCATTATCTAATATAATTGACAATGGACAACTATGATTCACACATAAATTTGGGGTTCTATTGGTTTGAAGACCAATATCAAAATTGTCATGTATAATTTGATTAGGAGCATTATGCCAAGCCTTCTCATGTTGGGACTGTGATTATTTCCATGGTTTTGTTTTACAATGATGCCGACAATAATTTATGTACCAAAGATCCATGTGAATTAGTTACATTTAATGCTATGCTAGATGTTGGTGGAGTTTATGATCTAAGAAGAGATTGATTTGATCATCACCAAAGGGGGTTTGATCAAGTTTTTGGATATATGTTTGTAACCAAGATTATTTGTGTTGGGATTGTCTACAAATATTATGGATTGGAGATCATTTCCAAGGATCTTGATCTAGAGGCAAGGCATCTAGATGTAAAACATGTTTACTTGGTTGTAGAGTATGTGGATGTTGATCGGAAGCCATGAACGATGGGTTCGCTGAGTGCTTTGATTCATCTCACCCATGGAGAAGGTAGGTTAATTTTAATTTTCCTATTTGAAAAGTTTAATTAGATAATTGTATCCTCATTACCTTAGGCACTTTTTGATATTGGTATCAATGTTGGTATAGGTTTTGGAATAGATCATTCACTACAGTTGGGTTTAATTAGTTTTAGCAGTGCTTAAAGGTTTGGATTTATTTTATGTGAAGAGAAAGTTTGACATGTAATCATATTGATGTTGTCTATGGTTCTTTTCTTATTTTCTTTGTTAGGTTTTGAATGGGTGAGTTAATTCGTTCTTTCAACTTTGGCCTTGGTGCCAATTATCTATGGCAACATTCTATAGAAAGCTATATGTAATGTGCATAATGGTTCCTTGAGAGGTGTTTATAATGGCTCACCATCATAAGAGTTACCCGATCCACCCGGGGGGAATCCAATGGAATTTTTTATCTGTAATTGTGTAGTTTGTTTATTAGTGTTAGGTGTCATAGAA
The DNA here is from genome assembly GCA_018584345.1 of Thuja plicata. NCBI lineage: Eukaryota > Viridiplantae > Streptophyta > Pinopsida > Cupressales > Cupressaceae > Thuja > Thuja plicata. Next base: position 1,808,669 of record MU223597.1, on the reverse strand, counting down.
GAGTATACTATAGAAACAAGTTTCGCTTCGATTGAAGAAATTTTCATAATAAGTCCTTGAAAACACTTGCATAAACAACCCCACTATTTCAATCCATATTTTGCAAGGTTATATTGATAAATTTTATTTTAAGAATTTCCTTTTTATTATTATACAAGATTTGTCATAGCTCAATCTCTTATATAAGAGTACATGTGTAAACTATAAACGAAAAGATAAATCCTTCAAGAAGTTGGGATTTAGATATTATCCTTGGGTAAGAATGAAGGTTAGTTTTGAGATTAGGGATAAATATTTTTATAATCAAATATTTTTATAATCTAAGAGATATTAAAATTCTACGAAGTATCAATAATAATAAGCTTTATAGTGGGGTAGGTCGTGAGAACTTAAGAAAAGGGCATATGCAATAATTGTTTTTTTAAATTATCATATCATATTAATAAAAGTCTTAGAGAATATTCTTATGGAAATAATAATAATAATAACATGAGGAAGTGGTCAATATTGGAAAATACTTGTAAAGATGCACCTTTCGGCTAAGCCTTATGATATTATTGGCTAGTGAAATTTGGCTCCCTTGATGACTGAGTGTAAATATTATAGCCAAACTTACAAGGTTTATTCATATAAGGTTGGTCTCCTTAAAACTAATCTTATATCCTTTATTCTATAAGTCCTCAAGCACTTCTTAGGGTATGACAATCCTCTTAGGAGAATCATGAATGAGTACACACAACATTTGACATAAGATTCAATTATATGATATATAGAGTGATCTATTGGGCATAGTTTTTTTCTTGCTTTTGGCTTTATGTTGGTTGTCATATTGAGCTTGGGTAAATGTTCCTTAATACTTATGGTATTATAGTGTAGGTATAGGAGTTTTGGTATAGTATCAAATATGATTGCCTTTTATTGATCCATTACAAGGTGAGTGTTGCAATTTTGAGTGATGTTTAGTACCTTGCATACTCAATATTAATATATTTATTTACATCAATAATGTAGGTTGATATCCAATGTTTTTTTCCTTGTAAAAAACCTTGAGGAGGTCTATGAGATTAATCCATTTAACAATGCTAGATATGTTTGTTCTTGTTTCACCAAGTGGGGGACAACCGATGGTGAAAATGTCTGGGGAGTCTACCCTAGAAAGGGTTATGTACCCTCTTATGTATTTTTATAACTTATAATAATATTTATATGATGCATTTTTTTACCCTTTCTATGGTTAACCAACACAATATGGTTCAATATTCAAGATTCTAACTATGAAGTCTCTGTGCAAGCCGTAGGGAAGGTCATCAATGATGTGCCCTCGAGACTTTAGGTCCAGTCCCATAGGGTTTTTTTTTAAAGTTTAAATGTAATTAATTCACTCTCCTCTATGATATCTTGCTTAGATAAGATATTGATGAAGACTTTATTTATGATCATGTGTCCAATGTTATGTATCTAGTTGGTTAAACATAAGTATAGTTATAGGTATTGGACATGGTGATCACAATCCAAGAAACAAGTTAGTGATATACAGGTACGCAACAATGATTGTTGTTCTTTATCTTTTGAATTATTATTTAGATAAAGTAAGAAGGAGTCATATTGTGATGTTGGTGATTATAATTATATAAAAAAATGTGCTTGTTAGTATGTAACTTTGTCCTTATGTCAATGATCCTTCAATAGGGGTATTACAAGAAGCAAGTTGAGTGAAGTGTTACTGTAGTATCAAGAGAAGAATTTACATACTATGTTGCATAAATTTTGGTGTACGTTTATAGAATATATATACCAGACCTGCTACTGATAGTGATTACTATGCTATCAACTGGAATTGTTTCATGCATATGAAGATGCAATTTTATCAGTTCACATTCCGTCTATAAGACACCTTTTGTAATTCATCTTTTTTATAAGGGTAGTTAGCCCGATCAAAAGTTAGTCTTTCTTATTTCTAGGTAGTTAGCCCAACAAACAATGAGCCAAACAACAGTGAGAAAACTAGTAGTGATCCCTATGTAAAAATCACCTTAACAGGTGTTTACTTTCATGAGAATGAGTTTCTCTATAGTTTTTCCCAGTTTGGGTTTCTTTCTATATCTGGTGTTATGGTGTTCATTGTTCTTGCTTTTCATGCTTTTATCGGCCTTGATGATTTGAATGGTTTATGTGTATACCAGATCAATAAAAGTTTTAGAAAGTGTTTTGGAATAAATAATTCAACCCCCTCTTAATTATTCAACCTGTTCAACAATTGGTATCAGAGCTTGGTACCTTACATATAGAGCTTAACCATTTGAGGGAGATCTAGGATGTTTGAATAGATGGAAGGACAATACTATTTTGATGAAGATTGGTATATCATAATGAGTACATTGAGTACACTAAATCAGAGAATGAGGAGCTGAAAGAAAACCTCAAGGAAGTGAATGCATGTATCCCAAAGCTAAGGGATCAAATCCAGGAACTCAAAGGAAGGCATAAGAAAGTAAGTCAGGAATTGAAGGAGTCAAAATAAAAGGTGGTGAATCTCTAAAAGAAATTGGGTGACTGTTAAAATACTAAGGAATATCAAAGAAGATTGGAAGACGACTGAAGGAGATATGAAGAACACTATCAATTAGAAAATAGAGGAATGAAAGAAAACTGAAGGGAATCTCAAGGACATCATCAAGAAGAAGCCATATGAAAATGAAAAGTTGTATCAAGAATTAAGGAAGATGAGATATGAAGTGAAGGTTTGTGAGAGAAGCACTATTATGGATCAAATTTTATCCCTGCAAATAATTCACAAGGACAAGGAAGGATTAGGTTTCACTGGTGAGTGTTCAAATTTGAAGAATAAAGAAAAATAGATTGAAGTTGAAGCCGAGGCAAATTTTGAGGTAGCAAGAAAGGTCAAGAATCCAAATACATCTACAAGAAGTCCTCTAGTCAAGAAACCAAATTCTCAAAGGTACTTATCTTTTAATGGTTACTATTTTATATGCAAAAGAATTGGTCACAAAGCTAATAAGTGTAGATCTAGAGTCAAGTTAGTAAGACCAAGTCAAATGAATGTCAACTATTTCAAATGTGGTAAAATTAGCCATTATGCTAATACTTGCAAATCATTTGTTACTCTAGTAAAGTCAGTAAATGATAATAATATTTTAACATCAAGTGAATCTTAGAAGACAACTATGGTATGAAAGAAAAAAGATGATGGTGAAGAGAACTTTTTAGTACCGGATCCTGGTACTAGCTCTTATGATAACTGAGCCAAATGCTTTGGCTAAGGGGGAGTATTAACATGCCATATTAGTCACTTACCCTGCTCTGAGGTGATACCAGTTACAATAGGCTTGCCTCCAGTATGTTGGATGGTAAAGTATCTATTGTTTGATGTGCATTGTATGAATAGGTTGCACTAGCGATAATTATTTTTTGGCAGGAATTGTAATTATAAAGGCTCATGGTTATAAAAGTAATTTTTTGAAATCATTTATCACTGTTTCAAGAAGATAAATCAGAGTTTTTAGTAGATCTTATGAGTGTTTGTTCAGAAGTGTTCGAGTACAAAAAGTGGAGTCTCAGTTGGTTGTTTGTGATATCAGTGTGGTTGGTTCAAGGACAAAATTGGAGGAATTTGATCATAGCTGAATTAGACAGATGGAAATTGGTTTGTTAATTGAAGATTTGTAGAAAGTTCATAACTTGGGATTGGATATTTGGGGAGAGTTTTCCTAGTTCGTCAACAAATAATTTATCATGTTTTTTCTAAGTTGGTTTCATGATGGAAACCTAGATTTGGATAAATCCTATGTTGTAACCAAGGAAGTAATTGAGGATATCATGGGTTTGTGCAGTATTGGAGACCTTCTAGGAAAGAAGATGATAAATTATAAGGAAGTGAAGGATTTGATTGGTATCAATTATGATTAGTGCATACTCTTGAAGATCTTGTGGTGACATATATTTCCTATGGAATAACTTACAAAACTTTCTTTCAAAATTATGATGGTGCTACATCTACTATAGCATTCTATATTGCACATTAAATGGTTAGGGAAGGTGTTCATTTTGATCTGCGCAAACTATTATTGGATAATTTTCTTGAGAATGTCAAGATGACATTAGAAGAAGGTTATGGATTTCAGTATGGATCTTTGGTTGTATGCTTGGTGTTCTATTTCTTGAGGTCTTTAATTGATTAAGGGTACTCTCCTCATTCAACCAAACGCACTCAACACAATAACCAAATAAATAAATAATTTCAAGAACAAAACAATGGCAAGAATAGAACACGTGCTTTCTATTATCTTCAATGAAATGACATTACAATATTCAAAGAAATAACATGATACAACCACATGCACATTTTTATTACAATAATCTAAAGGACAAAGCCATAACCTACACTTCTTGAACCAAGCCCTAAAACCCCCATTCATCCCTATATAAGTAGCAAAATTAACCACCTTAGAATATTCTATAAAGTGAAATTTTCCCATTTTGGCACCTAGTGGTTGAATTTCCCGCCTTAAGTGATTTTTACCTCTCTTCATTTTGTATTGAAACTTGAGCCCTAATGGCCCAACTTCTAAAAACCATAACTTGTGAACTATTGAGTCAATTGACTATTATAACCCCATTTCAGAAACCTCTCCAAGTGCTCTAAAATTATAGGCTCATGAAGCGCTAGTTGATTGAAGTTTGACCCCCTTTTATAGCTTCTAAAAATTTCAAAATTGAATTCAAAGTTTTTGTAACACCCTACTAAAATAGAAAATTCAATATCTTCATAACCAAACTTGATCTTGCCATGAAACTTTATTGACAATCTTATATATCCAAAATGAACCTCTAGGGAAGAAATTGGAACAATTTGTGCTCAAATGAAACTCTTACTAAAAATATAAAACTTTCCAAAAATAGTAGCCCTGCCCAAAGGTAACCCTTATTGAAAACTAGAAAATATTTTTGGGTGATGGAAGATTTCTCTTACACCTCGGATGCTCCTGCATCAGACATTAAGGGTAATTTGAGAAGTGGCCTTGTCACATCTTGGACGTGTAGAGTAAAATCAAGACAATCAACCTCTTCCTTTGGTAGCCATAATGAATCTTCAATAGGTTTTCCTTTCAATTTGACCAGGAACTCTTCAAAGTTCCTATTCCTTGTGCTTTTTCCAACACGACTATCCAAGATATCCTCTATCTCCTATATAGCTGAAGTAGGTGATGAAATATTCCATTGTGATTCTTCCTTCTCATCTTCAATACTTCCTTCATGATACTCTATCAAATCTTAAATATTAAACACATATGAGATATATTGTTCATTGGGAAACTGTACTTCATCAACATTTCCTGAATCGCGCTTCCTTAGGATTTTGTGTAGCTCAAACTTCTTCATCTTCAACTTATTGTATGTTCCCACTGGAAATCTCTCCTTTCAAATTAAGCATGACTTATGTTGGCATTTGGTGAACATGATATGAGTGTTGATCATGCGATTGAATTATTGTATTGTCATTGTTGGCAACATGATCTATTAGAGGTATGAGATCAGTTTTACAGATGGTGTTGAAGGATCTAATTGAAGAAATGGATAAGTGTTTAGTCAACCGAGAAGAAGACATTATGAAAGGTACAAGTAACTATATTTGGAGTTAGAGATCGAGTTAAAGTGTGAAATCATGCATTTATCATCTACAAAAGAATATCCAACTATATCTATGATCACATCAGTTAGATTGAAGAGCTGAGAAATTTATTGAGGATTGAAGTTACACTAGCAGGAAGAACATGAGATAGACAAAATGAGCTTGATTAGATCAGCTAACCGATCAATTTAATGTTTGTAAATGATTTTTTACAACTTGCTTAATGTTGTGTTGACTTTATTGAGGTGACCAATGCATTTTGGTGCAATCGGTTTTGATTTTTATGTCGGTGGGTAAAACATTTTAGGGCAGAGGCCCACTTGGACAAGTGGTTATAAAATAAGGATGAAATTGAGTTTTAGGGTAAGAATGTGATGATTTGATAGGTATTGGTGATTGTAAAAAGTTGAAGGAAGGAGATTTGATGCTTAAGGCAAAGTAGTGATCAGAATTGAAGTGGATCTTTTAGACAGGAAGTGTCATAATAAGTTTAGTTACTCTTGGCTCTATATCAAGGAAAGCCCTAATAGGTTTGCAGGTAAAATATTTTAGCAAGGTCACTCCTTATAGGTTGAGAAGGATCTTTAATAGGATCTGAAGTATAAATCCTCTAACTAGGTAAATATTAGAAGGAATTTTTAATCCCTTAATATGGTAGTTATTAATAGGACTTACATTAGCTTTTAACTGGGCTAAAGATACTCTTAACCAGATATGCCCTTAGTAGGGTTTTGTAATTGCTCCTAGTAGGGCATATTTCTTTGGTCCACTATTGAAATTTATGGGTATCATCTTACACGTGGTTTTCTCCCTCTAACAAGGGTTTCCATGGGAAAAATATTGTGTCTTGAGTTTGCTTTGTGTGAATGGTTTATTTTCTTAGCTTCTATGCAATATTCTCTTTTTCATGTTGGTTGTTGTGGAAGTTATTAGAAAAGTGTTTCAGTTTTGTGGGTGCACTGATTCATCCCCCTCTTAGTGTCTTTAAAGACTAATAATTGATATCATATCCTAGTTACCTTGAAGAAGCCTAACAACTCGGGTAGGATCCTTAAGACGAATATGAAGGGTTTGTTGAAGCACAAGAAGCAACTCAAAGAAGCTGAAATGGTCGTTGAGGAATTGAAGAATCAACTGAAGGAGTCAAGAGATAAAAGACAAGAACTTGTTGAACAATTAAGTGAGAGTCAAGACTACATTGAGCAATTGTATTAACAAACTAGATCTGATTAATATGAAGCATCCCTAGAAGCCACAACTATGGAGATTGAACAATTGAAAAAAAGACAAGAAAAACTTAAGAGAGAGATTGAAGCTCAATCAATCAGGATGGGTGAAGAGTTTGAAGGAAGGAGATCTACAGAGGAAGCAGGGAAAGTTGCAGAAGATTACCTAAAGGCCAAAGATAAAACACTAAGAGCTATGGAAGATGAACTTTTCAAGACAAGACAAGAAGTTAGCACATTCCATGAACATCTGCATCATACAAGTGAAGAAAATGGAAAATCCCTAAGGGAGAATGAGAATGTAAGAAATGAGAATGAGAAACTAAAAAGAGAGTTGAAGACTGCTAATGATCTGCTGAACAAATTCAAGAGAGCACTTCAAAACTTGATCAACAACTAAGAAATCAAAGAAGGAGCAAAGTGACCATAGGCCTTGGATATACCAGTCACACTACCTTTGAAGTTGGTGAATCTTCTGGAACAAAGGAGATCAAGAAAGAAGGAAAGTCTCCATCGAAGGTAACACAAATAAATTTTGGTAAGAAAGCCTACAAACATGTATGTTTCAATTGTCATAAGGTAGGTCATACTAAAAATGTATGTAGAAGCATGTCTACATATAGAACTAACACTTTTGATGGATATTGCTACAAGTGCAATATGTATGGACATACTGCTTATGATTGTAGATCTAGATCTAGTAGTAGATCTAGTAGCTTTGATGATTATTGTTACAACTGCAACAAATATGGTGACAAAGCTAATGAGTGCAGGTCAAGAGTGAAGAATCAAAGGTCACGAGTGAACCGGGAAAGACTTTACCAATGAGAGAGGAAATTAAATGTCACATGCTCAATTTGTGGTAACTATGGACCAATGGATGTGAATTGCAGAATGAGGTCTAGAATAGGTAATGCTGGACCATGGATATCAACTGGTATGGCATGTTTTCATTGTCACAAAATTGGACATCTAACAAGGAACTGCAGGAAAAGGAACTAATCGGTAAACCAGTCAAGCAATCAGAAAGAAAAGAAAATTGTAATTATAGAAGAGGTCAAGAAAGAGATGAACATGAATTGGAAGAAGAAGGAAGACAATAAGACATCAAAGGAATCCACATCTTCTTCGGGTGTGGAGAATTTATCATCAAACTAAGCCTTCATGTGGCTTAGGGGGAGCAAGTATTGTTGAATCCATCTTCAGACCCCCTCTAGGTGTATGGTAAGATTTATCAGCATTTTAAAATGAAATAAGGTCATTTGGAATGTATTATGAAGTTTTGATGAGTTACATAGTGTTTTGATCATCGTTAATGAGTTTTTGGGTCAATTGGTGAAAAGGTAAGTTCTATCGGTAAGTGTATTTAATGTATATGTGCGAAGATAGATAAAGAGGCTATTTTGGATTTTATTTTCACCTTGCACATTGTGAAAGTTGTTGTATAGAGAAATTAGCATTGGTAGAGCCATTTGGAAATATCCAAGCGATAAGAAGAGATTTTTTGTGTCGATCTGGAAGAGCAAATCAATCAAGTGTTATCGTGTTCTTCAGAAAGAACCCTAGTTGTAAACTATTTGAGGTATTTATATGATATCTATTCTTGTGGTTGAAAATTTAATATGGCTACTCCTAAGTTGATTGATATTACTAAGAGGCCTTGACCAGAGTTTAAGAAACATCAATTCAAGTAAATGGAAAATGACCCAACGGGTGCCCTAACTTGTGTGCCCTATGGTGTTCAACCTAATGAATTCCCTAACTAGTGTGCCCTATGGTGTTCTACATGTAGAGGGTGTTAGAGATTTTATTCATTTCAAGTTGGAAGACCTAAGTTTAGGGGCTATAGAAGAGAAATATAAGAAGTTATGTGATGAAAACTCAGTGTCAAAGGATGAACATAAGCGAATTGTCGATAAAGGTTTTTATCACGTAGTTAACTACCCAGATGGATTTGAAGATGATCACGTTAAGTATGTTCTGAGAAAAATTTATGACCAGTTCACGTGGTTAGATCGACCACATTAGATCACTAAAGAGGAAATCCATGCTATAGCCAGTCTATGTGCAACCGATGGTGTGCCCCTTTTTCGCACCATTCCTAAGGATGAAGTGATCAGACTAACAAAATCTAAGTGGGATGGTTGTATGATGATAGTTAATCATATTTCAGATGAAGAGGTAAAATATGCATCTATGGTTATCAGTTATAAGGTGTATCATTCTAGTAGAATGAATAGCACGCCCAGTGGTACTATTCATACAACACATATGATGATTAAAGAGAATGAAGGCTTATATTTGGAATAAGTTATGAGAGAGAAGCTAATCATGAATTTGGAAAAGATTAAAAAGGACAAGAGACAAAAGTTCAAGTATGGTCAAGTGATTATGTGTTTGTTTTTCTATTTTCAAAACATGTTCCCTAGTATTGGTAAGATTACATGGTTGAAAGATACTCTAATTTTCATTCAAATCAATAACTGTATCAAAATTTTAGGAAATGAATTCACTATAAAAGGTATGGGTACCTTAAAGATTTTTAGAAGAAGGTGCATGAGAAGGAGAGGATACCATCATAAATTATTGAAAGGTATAAGGATACTATTTGCTTCATGGTAGACACAAACACTTGTATGATGGAAGCAGTTGAGCCAAGGACCTCATGTGTGATGCCTATGGGTTAGGAAGTGGAAGGAGACATTCTGACTGTATATGCAAAGAATTTGTTGGCTCAACTGACAGATCCCAAGACTCCAAGGTTTGGTAAATATGAAGAGAAGTCACTCAAAGTGCCCAAGGACTTGATGGAACCTGTGATTGAGAGAAAAATGAAAAAGGACGTTGATAAATTCATGACTCAAAAAGGTTTCACAAAGGAAAATTTTGAGAAAGCAAGGGCCAAACATGTTGCAAAGAAAGTTGGTACATCTGGTGCAATAGATGTTGATGATGTTGAAGTTGTTGGTGTAACTGGTAGTACCCCAACCGACCGACAAATTAGAAGTGCTACACAAATAAAAAAGGAGAAAACTTCTCCTCCTACCAAAACATGATAGAAGAAACCAATAAAGAGTGCTAAACCTAAAGCTACATCAATTAAAGAGACATAAAGCACAACTAAGGTGACAGGAAAAAGAAAGAAAGAAAAGGAAAAGAGGGATAAGAAAGATGTCGCTAAAGAAAGTGAAGAGACAAAATTTGAGAAAGAGCTGAAGGAAAGAAATCAAAAGTGGTAGGTTCCACCACTACTAAGACTGTTGAATCTAAATCTGGTAAAGTAGTCTCTGTCAATTCAATCATTCAAAATGTTAGTAATTATGGAGTACTTTTTGGAGTTAATAAGTATTACCACTTACTTGATGAGGGAGATTAGAATAAAGTTGAAGATGTTGTAGTTGCAAGCATGAATAGGTTAATTAAAGTATTAATCCAACTACAAGGACAAATTCCCAATGCTTTATATGATAAAATTGATACAAGTTGGAAGGCAACACTTGTTAAAGATAAGGAATTAGTAAAGTATGTTTTAATGAGTCTATTACCTGACTCCCCCGAGGAAGATATAGATGATAATTTCAAAGAGGTAAGACCTTTATTTAAAACAAGAGAAATAATTACAAAGCTATTAGTTGGGTAGGGCCAATCAGTGAAAGATGAAACATAAGATATTATGAGAAATTATTTAGGCCTTGAGAAGGATAAGAGTGAAGGAACTCGCATGGATGTTCAAGATGAATTAGTAAAAGATAAAGAGGATGATCCAATGGTTACTCAAACTAATGAGGGATTCACTATTAATGTTCTAAAGGTCTCACTTTAGGGACTCAGAGATGAAATGGATAATGCAGGAGATAACTCTGTCATGGAGATACAGGATGAGCAAATGGATACACAAGATCAATAGGATTCATATGAACAACAAGATGAGCATAAGGAACAACAATAAGAAGAGTTAGTAAACATGGATACTGTCCAAGATATGACCAATGAAACACAAGAAAAAGGTTCTACTAATGAACAACAACAAGAGAAAATGAAAGAAAAGGAGGTCATAGATGATGACACACAAGAAAAATAGGTACATAAGGAGGAAAAACTAAAAAGGAACATAATGAAGAGAAGGAAACTCCTCCCACACATTCCAAAATAAGTATTAAAGATGATATATATGTTAAAGGACAGATTGACTTAAGCACCATGAGCCCCAAAGAGATGATAGAATTTTCTATGACAATTAAGTCAAAGGCTAAACATAAAAGGATGCAACAAGAAGCACACGTAATTCTCTCTGCCAGATATTTACTTTCAAGGTTATTAAGTGATGTGAAGTATGATGAGACTACCACACCCATAGAGCATTAAACCTATTCGGTCACTGCAACTGGTGAGGAAATGAAGAGCTTAGAGGATGTTGTAGTCTTGAGAGATGAGAAGGTATATGAAAAGAAGAGATCAGAGAAGTTGGCATAGTCAATTGTCACAGACAAAAAAACACTTACATTGGTTGTCAATCAATTAAAGGGTGCATTAAATGAAGGTGGTAATATTCTTAAACCTATCTTTGAATTTTCCCATTTCTTGAAATATTTAGAGAGGGAAAAATGTGAAGCACATCAGGAGCTTAGATTGCTTGTTGCAAATTTTGATCCTATACATGAGCCTTCTTCTAACTTTGGTGCTAAGGTTAGAAACATAAATAACAAGTTGAAATCAAACATGAATGAGAAAGATAAGAGAATTGCTAACTTGATGGAGCTACATATTTTGTTGATCCCCAAGCTAGATATTTTACAACACGGTGTAATGGAAGTTGAGAAGACTTTATCATTTCCATATGTGTACACAATTGATGGACTAGAAAAATTATTATTTTTGCTAAGTGGGCAAATAACCATTGTGGAGATTTTACTAAAGAATTGAAACAGTGATCTACAGATTTTGAATTTTAACTTCAATGGTGTTTTCAGTAGAATGTAATCAGGTGATGCTACTCTTACATAAATAAAATTTGACACCTTTTTAATACCTTTATCATTGTTATCAAAGGGGGAGTAATGTAATAAGGCTGAAATTTGGCTAAATTCATGAAAAATGTAATGCAATGGTTAAAGGGAGTAGTATACATGGTTGTAATTCCAAGGGGGTCTATTGAGCTATAGGGAATTAGTTTACAACTTTGGAATGCAATGTATATTTAATTTACCTAGTAGTTAGACACTTAGAAAATTTTTGTTTTTCTAAGTGTTGCCATCAATGCCAAAGGGGTAGATTATTTGCATTTGGTGAGGATGATCTGAGTGTTGATAATGGGATTATATTGTGGTGTTGTCATTTCTGGAAACATGATCTATTTGAGGTATGAGATCAGTTTTATTGATGGTGTTGAAGGATCTAATTGAAGAAATGATTAAGTGTTCAGTCAATTGGGAAGAAGACAGTATGCGAGGTATAGGCAAATAGATTTGGAGTTAGAGATCGAGTTAAGGTGTGTGATCCTGCATTTATCATCTACAGAGGCATATCCAACTTTATCTCCAATCACATCAATTAGATTGAAGAATTGAACAATTTATTGAGGATTGAAGTTACGCTGGTAGGAAGAAAAAGAGACAAACTGAATGAGCTTGATTAGATCAGCTAACTGGTTAATATAATGTTTGTAAATGATTTTTTATGACTTGGTTAATGTTGTGTTGACTTTATTGAGTTGAACAATGTATTTTGGCCCGATCAGATTTAATTTTTTATGTCGGTGGGTAAAACATTTTAGGGCAAAGGCCGACTTGGACAAGTGGTTATAAAATAAGGATGAAATTGAGTTTTAGGGTAAGAATGTGATGATGCGATAGGTATTGGTGATTGTAAAAAGTTGAAGAAAGGAGAGTTGATTCTTAAGGAGAAGTTGTGATCAGAATTGAAGTGGATATTTTAGACATGAAGTGTCATAATAATATTAGTTACTCTTGGGTCTATCTCAAGGCAAGCCCTAATAGGTTTGTAAGTAAAGTCTTTTAATAAGGTCACTCCTAATAGGGTGACTAGGATCTTTAACAGGGTCTGAAGTATAAATCTTCTAACCAAGTAACTCTTAGAAGGAGTTTGTAATCACTTAACAGGGTAGTTCTGAAGAGGACTTACATTAGCTTCTAACCTGGCTAAAGATACTCTTAACTGGGTATGCCTTTAGCAGGGTTTTGCAATTGCTCCTAATAGGGAAGATTTCTTTGGTGCACTACTAAAATTTGTGGTTATCATCTCACATGTGTTTTCTCCCTCTAATAAGGGTTTCCATGGGAAAAATCTTGTGTCTTGAGTTTAATTTGTGTGAATGGTTTATTTGCTTAGCTTCTATGTAATATTCTCTTTTGCACGTTGGTTGTTGTGGAAGCTATTAGAAAATTCTAACAACAGTTCCTTTAAAGACTAACAACTTCATCTCCAATATGAAATTCCTCATGTCTCCTTTTGTGATCTACCTTAGCCTTGTACTAAATATTAATTTTATTAATATGCTTCCTCACCTCTTCATGCACATTCTTCAAGCTTTCTGCAAAGTCTTTAGCTTCAACATTACTCTTTTATCCATTGTCCAACTTCCTTAATTCTGAAGCATTTCTAGGACTAATTCCATATAGACAATCTAGAATGGTAATTTACCAATGATCCTATTGACATAATTATTATATGCAAATTATTCATGTGGTAAAATCAAATCCCACCCCTTTGGTTAACTCCAACTACGCATCTCAACAAATTTCCTAGACTCCTATTCACCACTTCTATCTATCCATTAGTCTATGGATGGTGTGTTGAGCTAAACTTCAAATCCATCCTTATCGTTTTCTATAACGTCCACCAAAAATACCCAAAAAACTTGGTGTCTTGATCTGAAATAATGCTTTTGGGCAGACCATGTAGTTCAAACACTTCCCTAAAAACCAATTCTACCACATGAACGCCATCATTAGTCTTTCTACAAGGAATGGAATGTGTCATCTTCGAGAACCTGTCTACCACCACAAAAATGGAATCATGCACTCTTTGAGTCCTTCGTAAACCAAGAAAAAAATCCATAATAATATCCTCCCATGGCCTCTTTGGTACATATAATGGCTGATATAACCCTATATTCTACTTGGTTCCTTTTTCCATCTAACATATTTTGCATCTTTGTACAAACTTGTTAACATATTGTTGCAATTGTGGCCAATAATAATGCTCACTAACCATATCGATAGTTTTATCTTGACCAAAGTACCCAACCAATCTTCCACTATGATTCTCTTTGATTTGGTTCTCCTTCATGGAACTCTTTAGACTACACAATTGGCTTCCTTTGAATAACATTCTATCTTGGATTATAAAATCCAACCATCTAGTCCTATCTAGTGTAACAAGTTTTGTGCAAGCTCTCTAAGCCTCGATGCTTCAACTGTTACTCACAACTAGTCATGGTTCATCTTGTTTTCTTTTTAATCTTGGCCATTGAATCATTTTGCATCATTCACCAGAGGAAACAAATTCCACATCAACAAAATTTCTGCTCATATTCCAGCTGACATAGTCATATTCACGCAACCCCCTTTGCTTTATGCAATATAGAAATTGTTCATAAGTTTCAACAACATGTGTCATGTCCATGCCAACCTACGAACATCTTCCCTTAACCCTTCTTAGCGCTGTGAGGCAATGACAACATACCCTAGTTAAGTTCTTTTAGCATTAGTTGCAACCTCACAACCCTTAATAATAAATCAAAGTTAACCATCGCGAGGCAATGACAACCAACATTTTAACCCCTACGGTCACTGAATAAAGTAACACGAGACACTTCCTTGCCTGCCCTTGACCAATCTCTTTTAACCGGGTTGAAACCCTGCGGGGATGCAACAAAAGTTACTTTAACTCTCAAGTTTTTTCTAGGATGCCACATGTCACTTCCTCGCCACCCCACGACCATAATAGTTTCTTCTTACTAACCGCGACAAGGACATGAGCAACCACTTTACTAATCGTCACAACTTCCACCAAGTCACCTTGCAACCGTTACAACTCCTATCTTCTGATCAATGTGAGGGCACGAGCAAATATGAAATATAACCATCTCACGACCTCGTGACCTTAGACTGATGAACTTCCAAAAAATTGCGAGGCTGTGAGTGACACAAGATATGTTCGTTACATTCCCAACCGCCACCTTGTGACCTTAAATATTTAAGTCATTAGACCCTCGCGAGGCTGTGAAACTATATGATAACCTCTCACCACCGTGCGACCCTAAACTTAAAAGCAAACATCACGTTGCAAGGTCGTGATGACACGATGAATAAGACTTACCCAACTTAGTATGCTAATTAGGCCAATATGAAAATAACAACTGACAAATTGACTCAAAGGACAAAATAGAAAAATAACGACATAGTCTACATCGGTAAAATGATTGCTGATAGAGATCTACCTAGAGGAAAAGCTTGCACAAAAAAAATGGGAAAAACCTTAGGGTAAAACCATAAGCATTTAAATTTGAAAATTTAAGCGACCAAGGACAATGGAAAACACTAGGATAGAAAAACTTTTAGGTTCTAATAACTCCAATGACTTTGATAGCATGTAAGAATTGCTCTGATGCAATGCGATAATTTGCCTAAGGAAAGATCTAGAAGCCCAATGAATAACATAAACAAGAGAGAATATTGACAAGAAAGACTATATTCTCATCAACATGATCAACTAGATCAATAATAATAGAATCAATCAACTGGAATGAATTATGTACAATGTAGATGTGCCTACTTATATAGGCAAGGAAATAACAGACAATGATAAGGAGTGGATAAGCTATCAACCACAAAAGGTGTAATCACATATCCACTAAAGGTGGATCATCCTCCATTATGCAATGAAATATGTGCAACATATGGAGGATGATAATGTGATAAGACCACTAAAGTTGGAGACAAACCATAAAGTCGAATGTTATAATAACTATCGCCATCTAAAGTGGAGTTTCTCCTACACCATGTACAAAAATAAGATGCAAACTCCTAAGTGTCTCATACACAAAATACTATGCAATGCATTATCTAAGTAAGCTTAAGTAAAGTGTAATTAGGAATATTTAATTACACCAACATTGACCATAGATTGGAAGGTATACGAGGTTTCAATATTTTATTTTCAATCTTATTATGTTCCATTGTAGCCAAGGGCTTGCAACAATTTTCATAAATAAAAATGCAGAAGACAACATTTTGACTGCTATTGAAAACTTATGTGCACACCTGAAAAAACTCCCAAATACATAGTTAGTTGAGGAACTTATGTATTTTGGGTCTTCCATGAGAGACACAATTCACAAGCCCATATTGGAACAAATATTCTATAAAATTATCAAACATGATTCACCAAATAGGGTCGCCCACTCTATTCTTCATGCTAAGTTCAACAGACACAAAGTGACAAGACTTACAACACCTCCTCTCAAATGACAATATACTAATAATGCAGTCAAATAATTACCAGTTGCAAAACATAACTAATAAATCTTATATAACATTAGTATACCTATATTTAAAATTTTACCATATTTCATGAAGTCATCAAAAAACTCATTAACACGGTATAATAGTGGTACATATACGAGTGGAAACATCAAGGACCAACACACATGCATGGATTCCTTTGGCTAAAAAATGCACCAAATATGGAAAGGCTTGATTGGGAAAATAGTGCAGATGTCAAAAAAATAAGAAAATTCTTTGACATATACGTTAGATCTTGGAACCCGTGTGATGTAGTTGACATAAACAACACAATACATTGATCTCCTCATGACAACCCATGTCTTCTAACCACAAATGAGATACTAGCTACAAATGCCTTTAATGCTTATGTAGACATGATCAACTATGTCTAGAGACACAAAATGCAAAGAAGGATCATAATTACGCATAAAAGGGATAACAATTGAGTGTTGATACAAAGATCCATGGAAAGAGAAAGCTAACTCAATGTTATCATGTGATAATTTTGGTACAAATAAATATGAGCCTGCAAGAAACAACAATAGAGTATACACATATAATCCATAAATAAACGACAATAGATTAAACATACATAATCCATAAATGATTTCTATATTGAGAGAAAACATAGATTGCCAACCTATAACCCCACAGAAGCAAGTTTTGAAATATATTGCCAAATATGCATCAAAAGAAGAGAAAGCATTAGAAAGTTGTTAAGACATGCTAACAAGAATGTCAACAAGCAAAAATATAGAAGACACTGTTGTAAAGGCATGCCAAAAGTTTATGACAGAACTTGTGGTAGAACGCGATATAGGTGCACAATAAGCATGTCATATACTTCAAAAGCCTCCCTTGTAATGCGTAACATGTCTTTTATAGTCTTAAATGTTAGGCAAAATGTGTTACACTGACTAACAAGAGAAATAAATGAAAGCAAATTGCACAATAGTTACTTACATTCCTATATCAAATGACTTGTAGAAATGGAAATCGTAACATTGCTTGAATTTGCTAGGTCTTTCTCATATGTAGCGAGTCATTGAGGATGTAAATGGAAACTGAGAAAAGTAAAATCTATCATTAACATTTACCGAAAATTTTACAACATTCTAGAGGAAGAGTCTGAACACTTTGCAATATTCTATTGGAGTGAGTTACTCTTATATAGGCACTTCTGGAACATCGAATATGACATAGGACTTACTAAAGAGGCAATAATGCAAATTGGACCCAAATGAATGCACATGGCTATATTGTATGGCATGTGAACCATGTTTCCAAAGGGAATACCAACTATGAAGACGAAGAAGACAACTAAGACGATATGCACACAACGAACATAGTGCACATGCATGAATGAGAATTGCTTTCTCAAATGTGACATACAAATGATGTTGATGTTTGAACTAGATGAAATTGAAATTCTTGGAAGGTGTGAATTCGACAGTAGCTATAGATGTGATGAAGTTACAATCCCCTTAAATTTGCATGAGGTTGCAACAAAATTCATAAACATAACAAAAAATTACAACCAAAATGACTGCATATCAACGATGCATGAAATACTCAATTATGCATTATCATTGGACCAAAAACAATACTAGCAATACTTACCGAGCATAGAAAGCGCCACTCTCATGAACCATTAGACATGATTATTCAAGGAACAATAGGCATAGGGAAATCACACTTAATCAATTGCATACAAAATGAACTTCATAATGACACCATGCAACATAGAAGCCAAATTCCAATACTAGCACCAATTGGAGTTGATACATTTAATATACATGCATCAACCATACATTCAACATTCAAAATCCCTATTAAAGAAATGCAACCATTCCATGGGAAAGCACTAACAACATTTCAAGAAGTCATGAAACACATCCAGTACATTCTCATTGATGAGATGAGTTTCATCGGACCAAAATTACTCCTAAAGATAGACACCAGGTTGTGTGAGGATTTTCCCAACCGATAGAGTGTAAACTTTGGAGGAATGCCCATTATTCTTATTGGCGACCTTGCATAATTACCTCTTGTTATGGACAAACCTCTGTACACTTCACACTCAAATGCTCTAACACTATGGAACCAATTCAAAACAATTGTGAACTTACAAACTATATTTTGCCATCAAGGCAAAATTCCAACAGAAGTTCTATTTCAACAAACACTGACAAATATATGAAATGTGTCCAAGTAACACAAGATGATTGTAAACTACTAATGATGCAGACAAGACACCAACTCACACCTGATGAAAATGAACAATTTAACAATTCAACACACTTATTCACCATGAATGATTTGGTAAGGTTGCATAATAGAAGAATGCTAAAACAACTAAATTCTCCAATTGCTATAAGTACTCCAACAAATACTCAAACTAATCAAAACATTGAAGTTGATGAAGAACAAATTGAAAAACATGTGCTGCTATGCAAGAGCCAACCAATTATGCTTACCACTAATATATGGACACAAATGGGTCTTATTAGTGGAGTACTTAGTGACATTGTTGATATTATATACATACATGGATTGAAGCCCTTAGATGTCCCCATGTATGTTATAACAAAAGTTGATAACTACAATGACCGACCTTGGAACCTAGATGAGCCAAAGGTTGTACCAATAATACCTATAACACTAGGTAATCAGAGGCAAATACCAATCAAAATGGCATGGGCTATTACAATTCACAAATCCCAAGGTTTAACACTACAAAAAATGACTATTGATATCAGAAAAATAGAAAGGCATGGCCTAACATGCACAACCATATTAAGAGTGAAATCATTGGATGTGCTTCACATTGTATCAACATTCTCTTTCGATAAAATGCAAAACAACCCATATACAATAATTAGAAAGAACAAAGAAAATCATTTACAACAACTATACTACAAAAAAAAAAAGGTTAATGCACATCTCACCTTTCATGAATAATTTATTCTAGCTTAAATGTCATGTATTTTTATATCCAATACCTCGAATACAAAAATAACAAAAGAACTTTAGAGTCCAAAAACAACAATCTACATATTTTGCATTGTACTTATCTATGGACTATTCATAAATGTACACTATCGATGATGCTCCACAATATAGAAAAGTCTAAAACTGTTAGCCTAGAATTCTATGAGCACTACCACCCGAGTTGGTGCAAGCGCTGGTTTTTTTTAATTTAAAAACTTGAATAATTTCCTTCCTTCCTCCTCTCTACATATACACCCACATAGGGCCCCGTTTGTTTGCAGGAATTGGAATTGAGTCAAAACCTTATTATCACAAAACCAGGTTTTGAAATCCTGGTTTTGCATCTTCGGGTTTTAATTTGGACCGTTTGGTTGACCTGGAAGATG
>MU223597.1:1778081-1788789 GCA_018584345.1 Thuja plicata | reverse complement strand
CCCTTCACGTTGGTTTCAGTCTTCGCAATGCAGATGAAACAATGAAAACGCAAGAGCCTTTTTCTTAAAACGCGAAAAACGAAAACCCTCGCCGTTTCAGTCTTCGCAATGCAGATGCAGATGAAAACGAAAACGCAAAAACGCGAAAAACAGCAACCCTCAGTCCGCGATAGAAAACCCGAAGATTGTAACGGGAAGATGATGGACCCGAAAAAACATAAAATTTGGTTGTGAAACAATGAAAACGCGAATTTGAAAACAAATTCCACCTTTTCACTGGGAAGATGGTGCCGCTCGTTTTCGGGGCTAAACCAGGTTTTGTGCACATAACCGGAATTGCAAAAAAGGGAACCAAACAGTGGATTTCATTTGTTTTGGGAAGCGTTGCCGCCAATTCTCGTCCAATTCCCGCAAACAAACGGGGCCTAGACGAATTAAAAATATAATGCTTGGTAAAAGAGAGGGGGTTTGATACACCATCCTAGGCAGGCGCCAAAGAGAGCAGCGAAGAAAGAGGAGTCGGATTAAGACACAGATGGCGTTATTCAATTTGAAGGTATGGATGAAGGGTCAGCCTCTTGTTCACAAGGTTGCCAAAGTAGGGCAGACCATTATACTCCCTGGTGCCATGTTTGCCTCCTTGATCTACTGCCCTCCTGATCTTCCCAAGGAGAAGAAGTAGATTCGTCAAGCTCTTTCTTTTTTTCAATTTATTGTAAACTTTTAGGCATCACGCCTTCTAAATAGTTGAATCTATGGATGCAATAATTACTCCGACTTTTGCTTTTTAGTGTCTTATGCGCTGTCTTTTTGACGTTGTAAATTTTAATTGATATATCAGCAAGAACCCAAGTGATGGGTTGCGAAAAGCGGTCGGATTAACTCAATTTTCATTTATTTTGGGTCCATTGGTAATTTTTTGGAAGTGGATTTGATATTAGTTTAGGCATGTTTTCAATTAGACCTATCTGCAAATTATGGTTTTCCTTTTTTCTGATTGTGGTTCGCATTTTCTGATTGAAGGAAAAAAGCAAAAGATTTTTCTTTTGCAAGCTATGCTATATAACCAGATATATATACAATCTAACAAACCCAACAACACAATTAAGTTTCTCATCGTAGATGTCCCTTATGGTATAGAGGAAATTTTTCCCATGGAAAGCAACAAGACACTCATTTCATCCAAAGGCCTGTATTTACTTGCCATGGTTTAAAAAAGAGGACTTCGAAGTCATTCATTAACACCAGTTTGAACTCAACAGTTGTTAAGATAGTGTATATTTATTCTGAGCTGAAAATTACCCGAAAGTAGCTGCGAAACCTGAAAAAATTCACTGAAAATGAGCCAAGAAAACCTCAAATCGCTATTTAAGATGAAAACGATTGCCAAGCAGTGGAAAACACGGGAGAAGAGCAGCATTAATTGGGATTAAATCGGGAATCAGGATAAAACCAGGTTTTTCCAATGAATTGTGGTTATTTCTGGAAAAAAAAATCAGTTTTGGCCCGATTTCTCACTGTTTTTTTCCCCAATTATTGCTACTATGATCTGAAACCTAGAGGTGCCTAGAAGAGGACTAACATGATAATTATAAATACATAAAGCTAAATGGATATTTTTATTTAACTATGCACTTTATCCAGAACAATTATACAAACACTAATGCACTGCAGAAATATAAAATCTTTAATAAATTCATACAGCCCCTTTCTTGAAATGGTTTGAAAAGTTTGCTGATCTTGTAGCCGCAATGCACCGTGAACAACCACTAACTTCTCCGATCGTCTAAAGGTAAGGTTGTTCCTCTTGATTGCTTAGATGATGCTATGTGTGGACCAATTCCTCTCTGCAGTAGAGGAAGTGACAACTTGTGAAAGAAGACAAACACCAAGTACTCTCAGCTCTGGTGCATCCCTATCATGTCACGTTCACCATCCAATAGGGTCATTTTGAGCTAATGTAGCTCCATCCATCCTCACCTCTGGTCCCCAAAGGTTGGACCACGAAGATTGGTTAATGCAAGCCATTGAGCACGGAGTTTAGTAGCATCATCTTCATTGTACATTTTTGCAAGGGCCGTAAAAAAACTTTCCTTCACCTGAGTTGAACACAAAAAAATCTTATTAAATGATGAAGAGATAAGAGATCTACTTTGCTATTTAAAATTTAAATTGAAAACTTGAGAATGATTTCTTCATTACTAGATGGAGCTACTCTCCCAAGTCTCGGTGCATACCATTTGGGATTGAGAGCATAGGTTGCCATATGAAGCGGGGTGTTCATAATGTTCCACTATCGCATCATAGTGGGCCTAAGATGCTCCTCATAAAATCCCAAATTAGGGTTCCTGCTATGATTAACTTGCTTGATCTGCCCAAGCATGCTATCAAAGCTCTCATAAATCTCCCCAAGGTTAGGAGAGTTAGTATTAGCATGTCTAATGACCCACACAATAGGCTCAATGAAGGAGCAAATATATCGGCAAGTGCAAACAAGTTCCAAGTTAGAAACATCTTAATTTTTAAATAATAAAATGAAAATCAGCAAATGCAAAATAAAAAATAATTTAATAAAATCAGCAATACCAATTTTCTTACCTCATTGTGGACCACTAGTTATCATCAAGGATTCTTTGTTTCACACTTATTCCCTCCGGTGTGTTTGACTCATGCCATCTACCCCACTCCGCATTAACCACCATGGATTGTAACCCCTCCTGTACCTCAAGCATCCTCTCCAACAAAATAAAGTAGCTGGCATATCTAGTCTCCACCTATGCATTGTTTCGCGGATGGGGACGATAGGGGACAATGGGATGTGTTTCCGGTACGGATACTCTTTAGGGCCACTTTTTAGGGTATAGTAGAGGACGACTATTAAAAAAAAGAGGAATATTAATATATATAGAGAAATTTCAAATGTGCATATCATAACATTGATAAAACATTCATCATAGACATTTTAGAAGTTTAATATATAGCATTAGACTTGAATTGAGATTTCACATGAGAATCGATAAGCAAATTAACAAAATTCAAATGTTTTCATTGTTAATATATGACATACATATACTTAGCAAAAATGCCAAAAGACTCCAAGTTTCAAGCATGAAATAACATAAAATTATTAAAATGTAAATAGTAGACGTACTATAACTAAATTACTAAACTGTAAACATAGAAGTCCAACTCCATAAGTAGCTGTCCATAATAACCATAATATCAAGATATAAGTAAATATATGGCTGTCCATAAACAACACATGGTAGGTCTAGGAATCAAAATCAAATTTGGAACTAGAATCCGAGTCACTGCTAAGATGAGGGTCTTCCTCAACCAATGGAACCCCAACCAATCCTAGATGTGTGCCATCCTCCTCAATCTGCAAGGCATCTTTGGGATTGACATCCCAACGTAAGTTTAGAGTCTGACAATACTTAGTAGTTTAACGATTGTGCAGCCACAATGCACTGTGAACAACCACTAACTTCTCCAATTGTGTAAAGGTAAGGTTGTTCCTCTTAACTGATTGCAAGAAGCTATATGTGGACCAATTCCTCTCTACAATAGAGGAATGACAAACTTGTGAAAGAAGACGAACGACAAGTGTTCTCAACTCTGGTGCATCCCTACCATGCCACGTCCACCATCCAATAGGGTCATTTTGAGCTAATGTAGCTCTATCCCTCCTCGCCTTTGGTCTGCCAAAGGTTGGACCACAAAGATTGGTGAATGCAAGCAATTGAGCGCAAATTTTATTAGCATCATCTTCATTGTACATTTTTGTAAGGGCCTTAAAGAAGCTTTCCTTCACCCAAGTTGAACACCAAAAAATCTTATTAAATAATGAAGAGGTAAGAGATCTACTTTTCTATTTAAAATTTAAATTGAAAACTTGAGAATCACCTCTTCATCACTAGATGGAGCCACTCTCTCAGGTCTCAGTGCATACCATTTGGGATTGAGAGCATAGGCTGTCATATGAAGCAGGGTGTTCATAATGCTCCACCATCGCATCACAATGGGCCTAAGATGCTCCACATAAAATCTGAAATTAGGGTCCCTGCTATGAATAGCTTGTTTGATCTGCCCAAACATGCTATCAAAGGTCTTATATATCTCTCCAAGGTTAGGAAAGTCGGTATCAACATATCTAATGACCCGCACAATAGGCTTAATGGAGTAAATGTATCTGCAATTGCAAACAAGTTACAAGTTAGAAACATCTTAATTCTTAAATAATAAAATGAAAATCAGCAAATGCCAAAATCAAATATAATTTAATAAAATCAGCAATACCAATTTTCTTACCTCATTGTGGACCAACAATTATCATCAAGGATTCTTTGCTTCACACTTCTTCCCTCCCATGTGTTTGACTCATGCCATCTACCCCACTCTGCATTGACCACCATGGACCTCAAGCATCCTCTCCAACCAAACAAAGTAGCTAGCATATCTAGTCTCGACGGGCTTGAGGAATTTCTTCTTCAAAAATGTCCTAAACAATGCAAGAAAAGTGTGATGGTTGCAAATAAACATTTGCACATATCTAGCCTTTGACACCATTGCCTTCACCCAATCAATTTTCCCAGTGCCCTTCATGGTATTGTTCAATGCATGCATGCAACATGGGGTTCAAAAAATGTGCTTATAAGCACCCTCCACCATCAATCTAGCTAACTTACACACCCGAGCTGAATTAGTGACTACTTGCACAACATTAGAGGGTCCAACCTCTTCTATAGCATCTCTCAAAATCTTAAATTGGAAGGCTACATCCTTCCTTTTCGTTGAACAATCTATAGCTCTAAGAAAACAAGAACCTGCTGAGCTAGTGACAATAAGACTGATGAGTGGCTGATGTTTGATATAGGTTCACCCATCCATGATGATGTGGCATCCGTCTATCAACCATGTATGTCTCATATATTCCATCAAAATAGTCACTTCGGAGTACTCTATCAAAAAGGGTGGTGCATAGTTTAGTTTCTCCAAGTGGAGCAAATGAGGGACCAACAACATAGATATCTTTGCACATTTGTTTAAAATATGATAAACGTGAGACATGGAATGGTATAGCACGAGCATAAAGAAATTTAGCACTTGATGATTCAACCACATCTTGTGCTTGCAAATTAAACAAATCAGCAACATTAGTTTCTCTCTTAGTCTTCTTTGCCTTTTGTTTACTAGAAGCGGGAGTGGGCGTGGCACTTTCTTCCCTATGAGAAGGATCATCTATGGATCTTGTAGTCATTGACAAACTAGCTTGCACATTCTCTATTGAAGTCCCTGTTTTTAATGCCTCCCCCTCAATATGCAATCTAGTTGCCTCAAATTTTTGTGTTTGTGTTATTTTCTTGCAACCTTTCACCCCTTGACTACCTATCCACAAAAGATGGCAATAGACGCTAGTATGGCTGCCCCTATATTGTTCGTGGCACAAATGACACTTCCATACCCTACTAGGCCCAGTTTTTTTTCTTCTTATCTTTATCAACTCTTATAGCAAATTGTAGGAGAGGTTTCTTGGGGTTGAATGGGCCTTTTGCAAAGTCTTTGAGGGCTTTGGAAGGGCACTCAAATGGGTTAGAGGTTGCTGCCCCTGCTACATTCACATTGCTTGAAGACCCCCTAATGGCTGCCCTACTACTAGGTCTATTCCTATGAGATGTTTCTTTCATTCCAACAGAATTCCATACTATCACTACTCCCCTCACTCCCACTACTGCTAACGATTTTATTCTTTTTAAAATCTCAAATAGAGCTACAAGTTCAAAAATAATAATAAATTCACAATGCCCTCCCTATGTGTTGCAAAACCTGAAAAAATATAAAAGAAATAGCCAAAAAAATGCAAAATGAAAAACATACCTCTAATGAAGAAGATTTGATGCCAAAACCTCTTCTTGCAATAGCTCTTCTCTCCCTCACTAGCTGCTCCTTCACAACCCACTGTTCCTTTTCTTAGCAAATGTATAAAATTAACTCTTTTTAATGTGTTTGGTTGTTTTATCTTCCAAAATAGGGTTTTGAATATTTTAATACCATCTATTATGCATGTGGGGCCAACCAAAGCAAGGAAACAATTAAAAAAAATGTTTTTGTTTTTTGGTTTCATGTGTCCAACTTTATGCTAGGCCGTTGGAGACATGAATTCGTCCCAGGGATGGTCAGGCTGCCCCAGTATGGTTTTTTGTACCCGAGTACCCAACCAATCTTGCAAGCCGTCTCAAGGACTGTTTTTGATTTCGTGCAGGTTGGGAACGGGATGGGGGACTGGAAAATGAAGTCCCCACATCCCCATACCGTACTAGGGACGAGAGCAAGCCAAAAAGACTAGGGGATGCGTCCTTGTGGAGCATAGGAGTTTTCACTATAACTTAATTTGTTATAGAGGTTTCAAATGTGTCATTGGAATGGTACCATAATTTATATTTAATTTTGCTTGCATAATAGGTCTTTATGAAGAGTAATATGATGATTGCTGGTCTTATTATTATTTTTATTGAAACATTGAATATCTATCATGCCGTCTAATTTTGAGAAATTAATGTTGAAGTAGTATTTTTATCATTGTTTTGTTGATTTAGATTATATGCATATTAAGTGGTTATTTGAACTTATAAGTTATTTATGCTTTAGACTAAAATTTGTATATGCTTGTGATTTTTAATGTTTTTTTGATAGACAACCCAAAAGAATTGTGGTATCTGCATACCCAAACCCAAACTAGTAACATAGAAAAGTCATAAGGGTTTGGAGCAATTAAGGTTAAAATTGGTTGAGTGTAATTTCCCCAATTTTAATAAAGTGATTTAATTAAATTAATTAATTAAGTGGTCCCAAAATTTAAATAATATTATAAAAGACTTATTTAATTAATTAATTCAGTTATAAAATAAAAGGGGGCCAAAATTATAAAATAATAAATAAAGTATGTCGGCCTATTTGTAACCCTTTGGGAAACTTCCTGTAGCTCTTTATAAGGTCATGGTTGGCATTGTAGGAAGCAGTCATGGAGTTTTATGTTTCTTATCTATTTGCGATTCCAGTTGGAATTCAACATTGTTTGCAGTTTCGAAGGTGCAAGACCCTCCCTATTCTGTATTTTTAGTTTTGGTGGGAGTCATTCCTCACCCTAGTTTGTCGTTGGAGATACACTTCAGATATTTCACCTTGTACTTCATTGTCAAATTTGTGTAATCAAATATCTATCTATTTATCAGTATTGGTGCACGATATGTGTGAATTCATTATGCATATCTACAATATTCTCGAAGAATAGAACTACCTGTAGATTATGAAGGTTTGAAGATAAATAATCTTAATTCCAATTGCCGAGTCCCGAAGGGTATCAAGTGTCGAAGGGTGTCGAGTGTCAAAGGGTGTTGAGTGCGATGGTGCCGTTGGGCAAATCACCTGCGTTGCCGTCAGGCACATCACCCGCGTTGTCGTCAGGCACATCAACCGTGTTGCCGTCGGGCACATCACCTATGTTGCCGTCGGGCACATCACCTGCATTGTCGTCAGGCACATCACCTGCATTGTCGTCAGGTAAATCACCTGATTTATGTACATCAACCGCATTGCTGTCGGGTACATCACCCGTGTTGTCGTTGGGTACATCACTGATTTTCCGTCAGGTTCATTATCATTTGCGGTCGGGTACAATTGGCTGTACAAGTGCTACCTTGCCCTCAGGTGACTTCCATTGGTTGGTACATTACGGTGGTATTAGAGCTGGTAATCTTGCCAGTCTGTTGGGAAATTCAAATCCAGTCATGGTACCTAGTGATGGAATGAAAGACGCATGTGTGGATATGACAGTCTTGTTGAGGGAGCTAAAAAGAAGTCAGCAACAGCTCTGCTAGACCCTAGCAAGAGGACAACAATAGATTGACGAGACTCTCAAGTGCTTGGCAAATGGAAGAACAAAGGGCGAGCGACATGTCACGCACACATTAGAACAATACAAGACCGACGATGCCGACTTTCCCTCCAAGGATCCAACAACCCTCTTTGGCTGAGTCCCTGAAACAATTTAAGCAAGATTGGATTGATGGTGGATGGTAGGAAAACATATCTCTCAAGGACTATATAGACCTGCGAATGAAGTATCCATCGAGGGCAATATAGTCTACAACAATTTGAAGCGAGAGATTGACAATGGGCTACACGACACCTTAAATCCTAAAGAAGATAAAGACATGCTCACAGATCCACTTCAGCAACAGGAGGATATGGACAAGCAAGAATCAACAGTTGTACCTTCAAGTGGGGAACACCTAAACCTTCAAGAAGGCCGCAAGGATGAAGAAGATGTTTGTATGAATTTTGTCAAGCTAACAATGGTTGATCAACTTCATGGAGATACAGACCCTACCGATAATTCCTTGCAGGAGCAATCTCTACAGTTGGTTGAATATGGAGTTTACCCTTTGGTTGGGCATGAGGCGTGCATGATTTCCATCTCTTCATGTGAGTGGCTTCCTTATAGGAAGAACCAGTTGCACCTGAGCTTTGAGATTTCAAACCATCATTTTTGCAAGAGATTGATTGGCATAATAGCATTGATGTGTTTGATGATTGGTGTCAGTGGGATCTGTTTGCCCTCAGGGGCAAACTAAATTGAACAGATACATATAAAGTAAAGTACTCAACAGAGAAAGTATAACAACATTATCTTTATTGATTCATAACATAAAGTACAAAGGTATTTCCAACATGTCCTTACTGAAGAGAGAAATGAATACATATAGTGTTCGAGGGGATGCAAGAGGAACCGTCGCATCCATGTAACTTCCTCGGACGGACTAACCGTCTAACTACCAATTCACTGGACAACATCATCCCCCCCAAAAAGAAAGTTGTCTCCGGACGACAACATACAAAATAGAGATAATGCCCATTACATAACCTAGAGAAAATCATGGAGAAGAAGGGGCGGAGGGGCGTCCCTGAAGAAGTTGAAGTGCCGCCGTCACCATCAAGGCTGCTTCGAGTAGGTCTTTTGTTGTCACATCACATTCCTCCTGTGCCTGCACCAACACGCTTTTCAGCTATAGCCTCCACTAATTGTTGTTCAAACGGTACAGTCTCCCTAGCCAATCTGACCTCGATAGCCACCCATGCCGCCTTCTCCGCTTCCAACTCCTGGGTACATTGAGCCAAGTGTCGCTCTATTGCCTCCAACCGGGTGGTCAACTCCTCCCGAGCTCTCTGTGTATCCACAAAGACAATCTCACTCTAGTCGAGACATACTTTGAGTACCTCAAAGCGTAGTACCCTTCTACCTCTCTCGCCACTACTGGCGTGCGGACAATCCATGCCTGCAGCATCTCTGGGTCTCATTTGCTCAACTCTGTATGTTCACAACCTCCAAATCCGTCTACCTCAGCGGCTTATGGCTTCCCCTCCAAGGCTTAGCTTCAAACTTCTTTCTCACCGTGCAGAACAAACCCAACGCTTACCCTGACTGCACTGGTGCCCCAAACTCAAGGTTGTAGTGTACCTCAAAAAATAAAATGGGGGTCTGGGGGCAACGCCCTAGGCGGGGTCGAGGGGCAGTGCCCCCGCGGGGTCCTCGGGCAGTGTCCCGAGCGGGGTCGAGGGGTAGCGCCCCACGTGGTCCCATGGCAGTGCCCCAGGCGTTCTCCTTGTCGCGGTACAGGGCGGGGTCGAGGGGCAGCGCCCCCGCCGCCAAGACCAAATTAGCACCTTCAAACCCACACAAAAGTCTATGGGGCACACCATTTTTGTGATGTTCTTCCAATGCCATACTCTTTCTGCCAACCACTTACGGTGCCTGTGCAAATGGCCAATAACTGTATTTTCTTCACTACCTGCTTATGTCCTTCCCTTCGGTGCCATACGCTATGCACTATGAACTGTTCTTTATTTGTGGTCTTTATTTTAAAAAAAAATTTAAATTTTTTTTTATCCGTTTGTCTTTCCCTAACTGCTTGGAGGATTGTGTGGCTTCTCACCTATCCATAGCTGATAAATAATGCGCACATATGACACCGTACGGTCGTACAACAGAAAACAAGGTGTGGCTCCTTTGTACGGTCACCTTTCCAACTCGATACTTCAGCCGTACGGCTGTACAGAGTTTTTCCCTTCACTACTTTGCTGTTTGTACGGAAACTGTTTCTGATGCCGTCCACCTCTCACCGTCCGGTTGTGTTTAATGTGTGCTGAATGTTGTACGGATGTATGGTCTTCACCGCCTGTCTTTTCCTTGCCGTACGACCTATATGGCTGCAATGTGAGTTCACTTAACTGATCTCACGCTGACTCGCTGTACGACCTTTGTTATGATCATCGAGATTCTTCGTTACGGACCCCAACCAAGTCGAAAATCACCATACGGTTCCGTGTTTGAAGATTGTCATACGGTCTTTTTTATGTGCTTTGAGTGCCGTATGGGCATGTGCCACCTTGTCGTACGACCTTTTTGCTACCACGCCGCGTCACCTTGAATCCGTACAACCAGTACAGTAGCTTGAAAACCCTTCTAGAATTCGCCATACGGGCTGCACTCTGCGTATAAGAGAGAAAAAGTGAACCGTACGACCACTTGTCGTACGGTTTATAAATGCCTTCCACTTTTAGTCCGTATGACCGTATGGATCCGTACGACACCAAGCCATACGGTACCGTACGATCCTTTTTTTTTTTTCAAAATTTTTGTTTATTTATT
>MU223597.1:1759242-1771126 GCA_018584345.1 Thuja plicata | reverse complement strand
TAGCCTCACAAACCCTTGTATCATGCCTTGTGATCCCTCCAAGGTGGTATTTCAAACGAGATATGCCTCCACTAATTAGCTTTTCACATTTTATGCATATCACAGTATTATATTTAGGTCCTTCAAATCAATATTTCCATGCCTTGTCTCTAGCCCTTTTAGGACGCGTGCCTACATATCCAGATGGACATGCGTCTACTGGGGTACTGCCGACTGACCTAGTTATGGAGCTATCCCTATTTGCCATTTTAATGTAATATCAAGTTCAACCTACACATACAAATTGAAGGCACAAATGTAGAAATTTAATAAAGAAATTTAGAAACAAACTAAATTGGTTTATAACTTTAAATAAATTTAAACATTGCTAAAACTTGAAAGAAAAAAACAAAAAAAGTGTTAGGTTATGAATTTATTAAGAAAATATGAAATTATTGAGAAAACAAAGAATTTTTTTGCAAAAATTGTTAAAAAATGGTGTTAGATCTTGTTTATTACACTCTAAAATGAGTTAGAGTACATTGGAAATGGTATTCTAGAGTTTTTATAAACTTAGATGCAACTATGACAAGACAACGATTTAAAAATAAAAAGAAAAAGATTTTTGAAAACTTACTGCTAAATCCGAATTTGCTTGAAAAATCTCTTCGAATCCGCTCCAAATCCTCAAAAAATCGATCTCCAACGCTGCAAATCAACTTCTTTTTCCTCCAAACCCTTTTGTTTCTCTCTAAACTGGTATTGGCAAACAAAAAAATGATTTTTACCCTTTTCTGGGCCGTTAGTCCCTATAGGCGGACTGCGGCCGATATTTTGGGCAAATATCGCGATATGTTTGTAAGTTATCGCCGATATTTTGCGATAAGTTGGGAACTTCTCTGCGTGAGAAGTTGGCTCGAAAGTTACGTAACTTGTCGCAGCCCAAAACTTATCGCAATAAGTTAACTTATCGTCGATAAGTCAACTTATCGTCGATAAGTCAACTTATCGTCGATAAGTCTGCGACAAGTTGATCTATGGGCCAAACTAATAAAATAATATATAAAGTATGTCGGCCTATTTGTAACCCTTCGGGAAACTTCCTGGAGCTCTTTATAAGCTCATGGTTGGCATTGTTGGAAGTAGTTGTGGAGTTTTATGTTTCTTATGTATTTGTGATTTCAGTTGGAATTCAACATTGTTTGCAGTTTCGGAGGTGTGAAACCCTCCCTATTCTGTATTTTTAGTTTCGGTGGGAGTCATTCCTCCCCCTAGTCTGTCGTTGGAGATATCGCTTAAGATATTTCACCTTGTACTTCATCGACAAATTTGTGTAATCAAAGATCTATCTATTTATTAGTATTGGTGCACGATCTGTGTGAATTCATTCTTCATATCTACAATATTCATATGTGTTATATCGAAGAACATAACTACCCGTAGATTATGAAGGTCTGAAGATAAATAATCTTAATTCCAATTGCCGAGTGCCGAAGGGTGTCAAAGGGTGCCGAATGCGAAGGTGTTGTTGGGCACATCACCTGCGTTGCCATCGGGCACATCACCTGCGTTGTCGTTAGGCACATCAACCGTGTTGCAATTAGGCACATCAACCGCGTTGCCGTGGGGCACATCACCTAATTTGTCGTCGGGTACATCAACCGCGTTGTCGTCGGGCACATCAACCGCGTTGCCGTGGGGCACATCACCTAATTTGTCACTAGGTACATCAACCGCGTTGCCGTCGACTATATCACCTGCGTTGCCATTGGGTACATCACCTGCGTTGTCGTCGGGTACATCACCAATTTTTTGTCGGGTACATTATCAATTGTAGTCGGGTACAATTGGCCATACAAGTGGTACATTGCCCTCGGGTGACTTCCATTGGTTGGTACATTACATTGAGTTTTGAGGGAAAATTCTCAAGTGTTAGGGTGTTTTGGCTAGTCAATTAGTCCGCATGATCTTATCTGTGAATTTGGACCACAATGATGAAATCTCTGCAAACTAAGTGCATAGTCCTTATGAGGATTGAATTTTCACCATATTTGGACCAAAAGTCCTTGTGGAATTCAACTTTTCATTGAGTCTTGATGAAATGTTCCTATGGAGGTCGATTTTCCACTCCTGGACAGTGAGAAAAAGTGAAATTAAATTTGAAAAAGCCGTAGTCTCCATGATGGTTGATTTTCCACTCCAGGGTATAAGGATTAATGGTCAAAACACCAAAAGTCCCTATGAGGGTTGTTTTTCGGCACTATCTCTGGGGCAGGAAATTTGCACCTTAGTAAACAAATTATGTTGTTAACACAATATGTTAACAACATGTGTGTTAGTCTATTGCGTTAATGTGTGTTAGTAATTTGCAAACAAATACAATAGACTAACACACATGTTAACATATTGTGTTAACAACATATTTTGTTTACTAAGGTGCAAATTTCCTGCCCCATAGACAATGCCTTTTCCACTGAGCAGACACTTAGAAAAAAATTGGGAATAGAATTGAGGTGGAAAGTCACTATGCATGTGGAATTTCCACTTTGTCCTTATAGACCCTAAATCTTCACTTCTATTGCTAAAGGCCAAGTTTGTCCATACGGATGAGGAATTTCCACTT
Organism: Thuja plicata; assembly: GCA_018584345.1. Classification (NCBI taxonomy): domain Eukaryota; kingdom Viridiplantae; phylum Streptophyta; class Pinopsida; order Cupressales; family Cupressaceae; genus Thuja; species Thuja plicata. Next base: position 1,768,524 of record MU223597.1, on the reverse strand, counting down.
GTCCTTATGACTAAGAAAACTCCACTTGTCCCTATAGTGGTTGATTTTCCCCTTGAGGATCAAAGCAAGCAAGCAATGTGGGTTAGTCCCTATGGGGGTTGTTTTCCCAGTCCCCTCTAAATGAGCAAATAAAGTTAAATTGCATTGCCCAGGACTAGTTTGTCCCTATGGCAGGCGATTTTCCACCAGCAAGGAGGGATTGGAAAGTTATGTGTGGTTTGCCCCTATGAACATCGAATTTTCCCCTTTGATGACTTGGTAATGGTTTCAAGACAAATCCAAAGGCAAGTGTGGTGATTTATAGTGTCCCTATGGTAGTGGATTTTCCACCAAAGCCTTGATGAAGGAAATTGAAGGAAAAGTGAAGCTGTTTTGTTCGCATGACCTGCAATTTTCTACTTCAAAGGACATAATGAAATTTTAAAAGGCAAAGTGATGGATTTAACAATTCCTTATACAAATCGATTTTCCAACTTGGTGTTGGGACAAAAGGAATCAAAGAACATGAATTTAAACTTGTCCCTACACTGATCGAACTTCCACTAAATGGCAATTTTAATCCCACATTCACTGTGGAGTTGAATAACAGAGGTAAAATCACTTTAAATTGCCATTGGATGACCATAAACAAATGCAATTCAAGGAAACAACTTGAAGTTGGAGGCTGAAGAAAGACATCGAGGACTGATCAATCAAGGACCAAACAAAGGAGCATCAAACCTAAGCAACCAACAGTTAGAGGGAGACATCAGAATTGTGAAGACAAAATCAGAGTTTAAACACTGAAAAGCAGAGGTTGAAATTGAAAAGGCAAAATTATCCCAATCAACATAGAATTGAAAAAGATCATTGAATTTTGGTGATCTATTGAAGATTGTGGAGTGTTGTGTGGTTCTTTGATTTCTCAAACTTAGTTTAGAATTCGCTTTAAGTGTTTTAGTTGAATGAAAGAAATCTTTGATGAATCTTTTTGGAACTCGCCTAATCCATACTAGTAGTTTGCTGATTGCAAATTGCTTTGCATGGTCAACTAGAATTTAAAATAAGCTTAATTTCAATTGTCGCTTTCATTGATATGCATCCTATTGATGGTGTTGGTGTGGTTAGTAATGATTTGAGCATCTATTGTCTACCTTAGAAGATTGCACTAGCTTGGTGGAAGTTGATGACAAATCTAAGCCTAGTAGAGTTCATAGAGACATTCATTATCTCTTGCATTCTAGGATTAGAATAGGATCTCTAACCCTTACTCTCTTTGCAATTTTATTTCAAAGTCTTGTTAGAATTAGGATCAAGCACTTGCATTGCCATATCATTCGCATAGAGAAGTTGATAAATTTAGAGTGAATAACCAGCATACATCAAGCTAAGCGAGCTCATATCCAACATAAAGTTGCAAGTATGCAATCAGAACCTTGGAGTCGCCTCTATGATATTTTTGCAATCTTAGCCTACATGGTGTCTTTGCTCAAGAGAGGATAGAGTGTCCTTTGGCACTTTATTCTGTGTTGGTCTGGTCATAAAACACTCATCAACAATACCCCATTACAGTTAAAATAAAAAAAGAAAGGTTTTGAACTGTTGTATATAGGTTATTCGGATATTCCTCAGAAGTGGTTAAGGGTGTCTGACAGCCTTAAAAGAGACAAAATCCAACACATTGTAGTTTTGATCCTATATAAATGCAAAATTTTGAACAGTAATTATAGACATATCAATTGGAAAAATAAGGATCTCGAGAGTGTGATGCATTGTGCATTCCCCTTTTCTTTTCTCTGCCTCATATCATGCTGTAACATGAATAAGATAAAAGTGATATCTTCACAGCATGATTTCATTTGGAAGGGAAATTTTGATTGTGTTTATTAAGTCATTGATGATTTCATGCCATCAATACTGAAATTGACAATCTTTTCGTTTTGGCTAAGACTTTTTCTCTTATAATAGACTAGAAAAATGACAAGACTGCCAGTTTTTTATTAGGTACTCAACAAAAAAACAAGAAATACTAACAAAATCATTTTCATAAAAATGGTGCACCCCTATCAAAATATTGAAGTCTTTATTACATTCTTCAGCAACAACATCTTGTCAAAATGAGCTCTCTTCTATTTTTAGTTGGTTACCCATTAAAACTCTAGCTACAACAAAAAATGTGCCACGTCTCTACTAAGTGATTAGGATATAATGTCTAAATGGGCATTTCATCTTGAGCTACTGAAAATATCCTGAACTGCATTTTATAAAAAAAAATTCATTGCTACAACCATTGGTTTAACTTCTTGCATGCCAGATCATCCTCGGCTTTTCAGATTGGGAATAAAAAACTTTAACAAAAAATATTTCTGCTCAATTTTAAAATCAAGTAGCCAAGACGTATCTCTAAAGCTGTGAGTACGTCTTCCATTGCATGTTTCCGTGCATGCAAATCATGATAGGGTATGAAGAGGATTTAGGTATAAGGTTATAACTTATAACAATACATGACAAAGCATGATGTGAACTGCCGTTTCATATTTTTGTGAAATTTACCATATAGGATTTTGAAAAGTCACTGTGGAAATGGTTAATCATTTCACACTATGTACTCTAATGATTGGTCAAATAGATAACATCTACAGCCCCATCATTTCAGTGTGTAGCTGCTTTAGTCTTCAATTTAATTTGAGATTGATCCGTCAGACCCAGTGTTCCATAACTCGCCGCGGGTTGTGCGAGTTTTGACAACCCGCGGGCTGAGTTGAGCTGGCCAGGTTTTCATGACCCGCCAGCATGACCCGTCGGGTCATGGGTCATGACCCACATGACTCGCAAAGTCAATGGGTCATGCCATGACCCGCCGGCCGAGTCCGTGGGCTATGACTCGGTCGGCGGCAGTCACAGACTGCACATAAAAAACAAAAAAAAAATAAAGACTTTTGCCTATATTGTTTTTATACTTAGCCAATTTTTAAGTTCAAGGGCGGGAGGATTTATGCAAATATAACATTTAAGTATAAGTCTGATTTAATTTCTTATACTTTAAGTTATATTTGTATAAATACTTTCAGGATGTTTGAGATAGGTTCTAGCTTCATAGGAGTTAAGATGCAGATTCTAGATTTTGGGGGTTTTCGAAAAATTCCAGACTTAGCCAAATTTCAGGATTCAGTAGGCCTTCAGCAAGGTTACCCTCCCACAATCTGTCCTGGCTTTCTAAGGTCTAACTGAAGTTGGAACAAGGATTCTCAAAGGGTTTTAACTCATTCCATCACAAATCACTTGGTTTGGACTCCAGCCCCATGACAAACTTAGCTTAGCTCTCGACCACATCCGAGACAGACATGACTTCTCAGCAGGCCAAAATACTCAAACCTCACTTGCCAGACCTAGGGACCTGGAAACTGTCACCAACAAATACTACCTAAGGCCACTACTCCTATAACCAAAGCAAAAGAGGGGATCCCCATTTGTAGTGGGGCGATCGTGTGAAAACCTCACACCAAGTACCATGAGTGGGTTGACCAGGCAGACAGAGAGGCTGAGGCTGTGGCTATGACAGAGGAGAAGGATAGAGCATGATCATTGCCCATGCAGCTGATGTTGATCAGAGTGGCACCTCATAAGCATAGACTATGGCTTGTCACTCATCTAGGACCTACCTCAAATCCATTTGTAGGAGACAGACAGACTACTTTGAGGCTGAGTCTGAGGCTGAGCTAGAGCCTGAGCCATAGACTTGTTTTTGTTTACACATATGTTTGGGAACATTTGATGTCATGGATTTTATATACATTTGACAATATTTATAATTCTGCATATCTATGTTTTCTATTTCCTTCAGCTACAATTTACGTTTGTACTTATGTGATGGATGTATGTGATCAAATTAGCTTCTATTTGATGATGTTATAGTGTCTTTAAGCTTTATTCAATAATGGGTGCATGAAACAAGTTTTAAATCGTAAAAAATCTCTGTTTATTCATTTTGCCGAGTCATCGGTGAGTCACGGGTCGAGTCCACCTTGCCGAGTCATAGGCGAGTCCGAGTCATGGAACTATGGTCAGATCCTTTATATGTGACAATCAACCTCATGAGTGCAATTCCTATCCTCTTGATTAGAAAAGAAAGCAACAAAAAAAACAATAGTATATATGTTTCTCTATTAGAATCATGTATTCAGATACAGTTTTTTTGGGGAAAAGATGTTTAACCTCTTCTATGTGCTCAAGGTATGCAGCCTTTTGCTTGACATTGATAGGGGTGGATGGATCATGGATCAACACAAATAAACACAGACCTTTAACATAGAAATAATACATTAAATGATATATTGATCCACCCTTGATAGAAAACCATTACATAGTGCCTCTTTTATAGAGGTCTGAGAACATTCCAGAATTTTGTAGATTCATACAATGCTATATGGATGTCGGTAGGAGAAATATCTAGAAACTAACAGTCAACTCTGGCAGAATGGATGGTGATGGAAGTTTCTGTATTAAATGCTTACTTTGACAATGCAAAGGTGTTTGTTGGTAGAAATTAATTCATGCCAACACTCCCCCTTAATTTCTACCACAAATTACATCAAAATTTATAATACTACATTGGGTTTTCCTTTCTTAAATTCAACTATGAATGTTGCGACATTCAAATTCCTTTTTCTCTTGCCTATTGTCTTCTTTATGATGTCCAGTCCAAATCCTTTCATTTGCCTGATGCCAAAATACCATTCTCTTATTATTCAACAATCTGATTATGCTTTTGTCTTTGTCCAACTGCTGCGGCAGTCCTAAAATTAATTAATTCTTCAAATCTCGAATCTGGATCTTTTTGGAATCTTGCCTTTTGTAGATGTCTTGTCTTGCCACGATTACTATCATCTTCAAGCTTATTGCCTTTTGATAACCTTTCTTGATTGCCAACAACTTTTAGATGTGAACTTTTATACTTGAACAAATTCTTAATCATGTCTGTAATAGTTTGCCAACTCGATCCATAGCTCCATCCACAGTCCAATTTCATGCATCCTGCCATAGAATCCTTCTTGTGCTCTCTATTCCAACATGTCTTTTCAGAATGACTCTTCAAACCACAAATATTACATGGATGTAAGTCCCAACATTTATCCTTTATATGACCCTTTCTATTACAATGTGAACATTGCACAATTTGCATTCTTTGAAGTGGTTTACTTGTATTCATATCATTCTTTCTTCTTCTTGTGCCATATCCAAGACCCTCATATTTTGGCCTAATTATAGGCTCAATTAGTTCTATAATTCCTTGTTCGTACTTTCCCAATCCTTTACCTTTGAAACCCATTTTTTTCATGATATTCAAACCAACATTCTTTTTATCACAACTAACAATATTTACACATACATTGCTATTTTCTTTCTTACATTCTTCATCACAAACACATTCACTAACATGTTCAACATCTTCAGCACAATCACACTTATCAGACGAAGTACACAAATCTTCTGTACTACATGTAGCATCACATACCAATTTATTTGTCTTCAAACTTTTATTTTCTTCATTTAATTTCTTCATCTTTTCCTCTAAATCTATATTTCGTTTCTTAATCTCAATCTTTTCCTTTTCTAACAGCTTCACTCTTTTCTCTAATTCTTCATTCCTTTTCTTAATCTCATCAAACAATGTTAACTTTTCTTCTAACTCACAACATTCCTTTATCTTTGAATCATTAAGCTCTTTCACAAACTTAAATATATCTTCCAGTTCTTTAATTCTCTCTTTATAACCACTAATTTCATTTGAAAGTCTATAATTTTCATCTCCCATTTCTCTTTTAATTATAATCCTTTTTCTACGCTCTTCTTTTAATTCTCTTTCTAAAAGCTGAATCTCAGAAATTAGATTTACATTTTCTTTTAATACTCTTTTACCTTGTTTTCCCATTTTAATAAACAATTAAACTCACCTTAATCACCTTCTAGAAACTTCGCGTCTCTTCTTTCTTCAACAGCTACTACTGTATCTTTTTGGACTCCCCCTTAAATTACAATCTTGTATTCCTGATAGTTTCCTCAATCTTGATAACACACAAATCTAAAAACACTTTGTCAACAGCAATAAATACCACCAAATTCCATGCTTACCACGACCTTCTTTTCTCAGCCCCTTTTTTTAAGAAACTAACAATACTATATCTTTTAAAATTTTGTGTACAATAAACATTTGATTGAATAAAACACAATCTAATTTACCTGTAACTGATCTTCTTCAGCGGCAACACACCAATGTAGCTTTGACAGAATATCAGAGATATAACTGCAACCTCGTTCAACTTAAACTTCAGGGTCTATTGTCTTTTTCAGATTGAACTGCAGATTCTTCACTTCAGGCTCTCACAATCTCCTTGGAGCTTCCTCCACAACTTGAGTGACAGATTGATCTATGCTCCTTTTAACAACTTTCACAACACATTAGTCTATGCGTATAATTTCAGTATTTTTCATTCTACATAACCTGCAAACTCTTATATGATTTTTCTTGATTAACATGAGAGATGTTGTATTTTGCAACTCACTGTTTTCTATTAACAATCTCTTTCTTACCAATATTTCTTCTACCACCACTTTAACTTCTGATGAAAAATTGTGGACAAATTAAATGAAACACGGTAACCTTACCAACATTTTCTCAGCTGCTGAAATTTACACAGTCCACAAATGTTTTGGCAGCATTTATGAAAACTCCTTCAAAAACCTTCCACTGTTCAGCTGAAACTTGCAATAGCCAACGAACTTTCAATACTCTGATTTTTGTTTCACCGGCTGCAAATCAGTAACTTGTGACAGATACAAAATCTCCCTAGCAGCGCATTTCTCCTTGCAATAACTAGCTTTTGCAAACACGATTACTCATATTTTAACGATCCAGCTACCTCTTCTCATTGTTTTCATTAGCAACTACTCCTTCAGATTCATCTGCCTCTCCAGGCTCTTCTACCATTGGCTCTGATACCACTTTGATAGGGGTGGATGGATCATGGATCAACACAAATAAACACAGACCTTTAACATAGAATTAATACATTAAATGATATATTGATCCACCCTTGATAGAAAACCATTACATAGTGCCTCTTTTATAGAGGTCTGAGAACATTCCAGAATTCTGTAGATTCATACAATGCTATATGGATGTCGGTAGGAGAAATATCTAGAAACTAACAGTCAACTCTGGCAGAATGGATGGTGATGGAAGTTTCCATATTAAATGCTTACTTTGACAATGCAAAGGTGTTTGTTGGTAGAAATTAATTCTTGCCAACAGACATTGCTGTTAATCTTTCCTGTATCTTCTCTTGCTCGTGCTGGATGAAATCAATTCTGTTACAATTACAAGAACTAATCATCAAATTCAATCAAATATATTTAATATGGTGCATGGCATGAGCAATCAATCAGCCATCAGCTGTGCACTCCAGAATCTGCAGTTACATAGGAGTAGTTTCCAAATATGAAATTAAAATTGCAATTTAAATATTCACCATCAAGTTTGAGAATTTCCAAACCAAGAATATCTACATCCTGGTGTCCGCGGTCATTCAACCTTGTGATCCCTGTCACAAGATACAAAACAGAACATAAAAACTAGACAAGATATACTCAACAAATATTTGTAACTATGTTCCTCCAGAGAGAAACTCTAGTATTCAGTGTACATTTTCTCTAATGCTAAACACTGGTAGCTTTATTTGAACATCCCATTTGATATTTGCAGTAATCTCCAAATGCCAGACTTTATAGCCAAAGGGAAAACATTGCGTCTTCCTAATTTGACTTGATACCATGCATTAGAATCCAGTGTGTCGTACAATCAATTCATTATTACCATGAGAGTAAGACAATTTCATTTCGTGCCTTCACCAGAAATCATGCATGAGTCAAGAATGAACAAATAAATTACTGTTAGAGTAAGACTGTGTCATTTTGTGCCCGTTCATTCATAAATTGGAATTATTGCAAGCATATTTGGCAGCACTAGCTAAACCTCGACAAGAACCAGAAGCTGGCTTTAAGAATAAAGATGGGCAACGGGCAGCATTGATACACTTTCACACAATCAATATTGTCCTCAGTTAAATAGCGCTTATTGATGTATATGCTTACTATGGAATCTCAACAGAATAGATTATTCATTGCATATAATCCCGTTAGTTTTGGGAAGGATTAAATAGATCCTATTGACCAAGAGAAGCCTTTCCCAACCAGTACAAAGTCGAGGGATTTGACCTACAAGGTTCTGAGAGATGTATGTGCAGATATTGAAGCCAAAATGTGTAACAGAATCATCCTTCGAGGGTTTAAAGACAATCAGCAAAATCAAGAGCTAGAGGAATATTTTTTCAGATTTGTTCCAGCTAAAAAGAGATCAAATCAAAAGATGTTTGCAGTTTAAATGGGGCTCTTTTTGTATATTTGGAGAAGTCCTTAAAAATGTCTCAAAGGATTTCATTATACACCTTTTCAAATTCGTTATTATGTCCTCAAAACCTTTTTGATAAATCTTTGATTTCCTTTCTAAATCCCCAATGTTGATAATTGTAGCTTTGATCAGATAAAATATTGATTTTTCGAGAATAGATAAAATTGTGATATATATATATATATATATAGATAATAATAATAATAATAGTAATTATCATTATTATATATATATATATATATATTGATATTTATTATCATTATTATACATATTATTATTATTATTATAATAATAAAGATTATCATTATTTTATTATAATAATTCTGATCGAACAAACATATGACTCGATTTAATTCATTAAGGAATCAAATATATTCAATGTTTATAATTATCGACTTATGCATAAACAATAACTATCGATTATTGTTGTCGATTTATATTAACCCACCGATTATATGTTTCGGTCTAATAAATGGTGTTTAGTAGTCACGAACGGGTATATGATGGCGAACGGTCATGCCTATGATAGGCGTGACTCCTTGAGGAGTCATGTCTATCATAGACGTGACTTCCTCTTCTCCGTGAGACATATAAATACTGCATTGAGACTTACAAACGATATACACACAAATCGACAGTGTAGTATCGTTTAGTTTCTGGAAGACAAAATAGTAAAATACATTTACCATCCAGTCTCTTAGTTACCGATGCGGGCCTCCAGACGCTCGTTGCAGGAGCGGATGCGTGCCGAGGCGGAATCGGGCGCGAATGCCCTGTGGATGCTGCCCGAATGCGCATCACAGGCATCCGGATGCGTATGGATGCCTGTGGCAGGC
>MU223597.1:1723579-1736454 GCA_018584345.1 Thuja plicata | reverse complement strand
TTAAAACACCTTCCAGCTGCCCTCACCATTCTAAATTGATTTCAAACTTGTCTTCATAGCCCATACCCGAGTTTGGAGGGCCTGATATAGAGTGGCGGAATTTCATGGGGGGATGGACAAGGCTGTCCAAGGTGGTGGCGGAATCCGCCACCCCCTTGGACAGGGCCATCACACTGAAAATTTAAAATTTGCCACTCATTTTCACTCCCAAACTCATTCAAAACAAAGTATCTTTTCTCTTACCTTCAAGTCTTTCATGCCACTTGACCACCCCGGGGAATGATCAAGCCTCCAAGTTGATGGAGAGCAGAGGGAGAGAGCTGGACAGCCATGACTGTCTCAGCCCAGCAACACCACTATTCCCATAAAACTTCAAATTTCGCCAAAGTTGGATTTCAACCACTTGCCATAAACGTTTTCAAGCTCCATTCTTCGAAATTAGGGGGTCCCCAAGGATTGGGGCGATGTTGTGAAGGACTTCCCAACAAATGGTTTGATGATAATTAAATTGATTTCCTTTTGATATGTTTGTCTGATTTTATAAGATAGCGTAGGATGCAGATTCCGTGATGCTCTCTCTCCTTTTCCTCCTTTCCTGGACTGGTCAATATGTGGTACATATATTTCCACCAGTGATTTTAAAGTCATGACTTTTATACGGTCACACCCTTTCTACACCTGTCCTTTGTCTTTTCATACCTAAATCGGCGAACGCTTTAGTTGGTGAGATTGCACCTTATAATATTTCAGACAAATTGTCTTGTCTTAACTCACTTCTTAACCTTTACCAATATCATACAGATAATCTGCTGTATATCCACCGACCTGTGTTCTAGGGTGGGAGCCAGGTTGATCACCTTTCTATTGCTGATTGTTTAGATTCGAGTTTAGGTTATAGGCAAAATTATGAAAGTCTTATTAATTAAGACAATTTTCTGAGTCCAATTAATTATTTTGGATATGTCAGCAGATAATGTTATATTCCTTGATGATCTGATTGGGGTCATGACAAGGAAATAGGGGATCATGGGGAGGTATAGGAATTAGGGGGGTGTTCAGCATTGCCAACTACTAATTTGTCAAGGCTATGGAAAATTTCACTTCCCAACATTTGTAAGGCACACCAATCTTTTGCATTAGAACAATTCAAATATTGGCTACCATATCAAATCTTTATTACCACCCCTTTTATCATGAGATAAAATGACTATTCCAGTTTCTTTAATAGCCATACAGATTCATCCATGGTACCTTGGGCTTCCAAGATGAGATGCTTGTAATTGTCTTGCCATTTATCAAGATTTAATAATCAACCTCAATCATCAATTTCTTCCATCTCCTGAACCATTTGAACACCTTTCAACAATGGCATTGCCTCTGCTATATTGTTAGTTTCAATTCCCACTTCAACCATAAAATTAGTAATGGTTGGCTTTTTCATTTCTGAAAATACATTCTACTTTAAAAGGCCTGGGATTACCTTTAGCTGAACCATCAAAATGATTCTCCTAAGGGGGGAGGGGGACAAACAATTCTGGATTCATATATTTTTCTCAGGGAGAACTTTAGGAACTAATCTTTTAACCAAATGCCATTGGATACATAACTCTTACCACGTCTAATCAATTTCCTAGTTTTCCTTAATCCAAGCTATGATTAGATCAAATAATACAGCTTCAATTCACCCCCATATTCACAGTTCTTTATGATATTTATCTTTAACTATTACTGGTTTTTTCATTCCAAAAGTTACAAATTATGATTCCTTGAGCTACTTTCCATGGGATCTGAAAAGATTTACTATTGATTTTTAGTGCCCATCTATTTACCATATCCAAAACTATATTTGGGAATATCCAATTTATCCTAAATTTTCTGGAAGTGTCTCTCAAAAAATTAAGGTAAATGGGCCATGTAGAAAAATATGATTATTTAATTCCTCATTCCCCCTACAAAGAAGGCATTTAGAATGCACACTGAAATCTTTATTAATTAGCCAGTGATATATCAAGATCCAACCAAAGGAATATATTGGCTTTCAAAAGCCCCATGCATTTTTTCTTGTAAAGGCACACGCAATGGATGCACTTGGATTATGAGATACGATATAATTTAAGACCACACTTTATCCACAGGAATTTATTGCTTATGTTATTAATGTAGTAACACCATATTAGTTATGGCAAAAATTTAACTTACAATGTAAGTTACAAACACCAAAGAACTTCCTCTAATAGACACACTTATTGAGGTGTGTGCCATCCAATTCTCTCAAACTTCATTGTATTTATTTTTCTAGCTTTCGGTATCAAAGAAAGAGCACCCTTGGAAAGGGCATGCTGATTCAAAACAAGAAAGCCCTAGAAGAGGGAACACTAAAATCCGACAAAGAAGAAGATTGAAGGGAGAAAGGACAAATCATTGTCAAATCTGCTGTGTGTTCAAATTGCTGACCAAAGGGATCAAATTGTTGTTGCTAAATTAGCAGGTTCTCCAAAGGGTTAAAATGTTGTTCGTTGTCAAATCAGGGGCTATTAACTCATTTTCAAAGGGCATGCTTTACGCCAACTATAGGAAGGGAAAATAACTATCAAAACTGTCAGGTTGCTGTAAAAAATGGGCAGACTGAAGGACTGTTCAAAGGAGAGACTAGAGAATAATTGTTGTGCGGTTAGAGGGAAGAAACCAGTGAACATTGGGTTGTACAGAGTCAGACAGTGCACATAAGGCTGTGTGGATAATATAGAATGGTTTGGATTGAGTTACAATTCCCGTGTTTTAAATGTGTTTAAATATATAAATGTCCCTCTAATATTCTGCTATTCTCAAGTAACAATTTTGAATTTTGTGAAAAAACTACATTGTAATTAGTCTACAATTTTTTTTATCAAAAGCTGAAAAAATTCCTGTAAACCCTAGGTTGCATAGCCATGGCCAATATTCAAAATCTTGTTTTGTCTGAAGTCAAAAATTACAAGCCAAAAACTTTAATGTCTAGAAACAAAATACACACCATTGCTAATACAAGAATTATTATTGAACGATTCTCAGAACAGACACCAGAACAACTTCAAATCTTCTTGATTTCTGATAACCGTCATAAGAGAGGTTTGGTCACATTTAGAAAATCTATTTAGAATGAAAGACTTTAGAGATGAATTTTCCATTTTCAACAAACTAATCCATGAAGATAATATGGTTGGTCCAATCATCAATAATTTTTCGGCATCATTTGAAAGTTTTGTGGTCTTTGCATATGTTGGCAAATAATCAAACTCTTGCCTACGGAAATTCAGTTCATATTTGTTGTACAAAGAAAATACACAAATGTAAATGGGTAAGTCTATTTATGGTTTACAAAGAAACCATCAACTTCGAATTCAGAGCCAAATGTTATAATTGTTGTCAGTTTGGATATATCGAAAACAAATGCTCAAAAAAATCTAGAAATGACAATATGATCAAATCCCATTTGAAGTTGTAGTCTCAAGCAATGGAGCAAGACATCGGGGAGAAAGTGTACGCTTTTATGGCCTCTCCCCAAGGTAATGATTATGCAACTAGTTGTTGAATCTTTGATTTTTGTGAATCTCAACATTTCACCAAACATAGAAACTATGATGCAAAATTATTTTGATTCGAATTTTAAAGATTCTATTTCTTTGGGTTGTGGTAGAAAGCACGCATTAAAGGTGACAGGATATGTTCAGATTTTTCTCAATGATGCAATAAAATTCATAACAAAGGATTTTAGGTTTGTTCAAAATATGAACAAAATCTTTTGCCTACCATTTAACTTTCTAAAATACATAATCGCTGCAATGGCTTTTTGTGAAAAGAAATCTATCGTGACTAACATCAAACAATAAAAAATGATTTCCTTCGGCACTGGGCAAGATTTTTTGTACAGAGTAGCTGATCCTGTCAATTTATTTGCATGCATCACTTGTGGAAGACAACAGTAGCATTTTGTTGCATAAGATAATATAGACATTTCAGGCATTAGTATTTAGCTAAACTAAGCAAAACGTATATGGTTCACAAATTACCATCTATCCAAGTGAAGTAAGATATATCTGTAGGCTGTTTGGTTGGTAAGCAAAAGAAAATTTGTTGCTTACTACAAAGGTATGGTCTCCAAAGAGGCATGGTATCCAAAGGTGGTAGACCAAAGGTGGTTGTTGATTTCATTCATGTAGACGTGTAATCAACAATCTGCAATTGCTTCATGTTTTTTTCATTAAAATGTGGGTATACCTTCTAAAAAGAAAGCTGGATTGCTTTGGAATCTATGTCAAGTTCAAAACACCAGTTGAAAATCACAAATGTAGGAAAATCAAGACACTGGTTTGATAAGGCAGCGGCTATTCTCTATGTAAAATGCACCAAAGACAAAAAAGACTTGAACTTTTTTTTTTTTCAGATTTGCAAAAACATACTGTTTTTTTTTTTACAATTTTTTTTTGTGATTTTCCACAACAAAATATGCAGATCATGAAGAACAAATGCTGAAAATTTCGCAAAATTCTGTTGTGTTTTCCATTTTTTGAAATTTGGCCAATGGTGCATTTTACATTGAGGATAGCCGCGCCTGTTTGATAATGGGGGCAAGTTCATTTCCTAGTAGCTTTAGGACCACAAATAAAAAATAAAAAAATTCAACATGGTAGCTGACAACCCCATACACCTCTTAGTACAATGAGGTTGTGGAGGGAAACAAAGCAATCATAGAGATGGACCGATATATGATGCACACCAAAGGTGTGACATATATATGTTGATTTGAGCAATGAACACTATGGTATATCTCTTGAACTAAAGTTTATGTATTACCTTGCAAGAATCTCGGTCTAAGCTCAAACTAAGGTAACAAGAAGTCAAGACAAGGACTTGAGAATACAAGTCTAAGTCAGGGTTAACTAGTCTACAACCTTAACTTAAAAACTTGACCACATTTGTAGCCAAGACTCATGAGTGAGATTCAATTGACTTGCAAGTCTTGGCCGTCAAACTCTGAAGTGTGTAGAATAAAGTGGAAATCTACTTGTACTTGAAAAAAAAAGAATTATAAACATTTTTAAAATAAATTATATTTATTAATTGTCGAGTTTTGGATGAATATTTCCATCAAGTTCTAGTTTGGGTTACAAAACAACTTTTCGAATTTTTGCCAAGTCCAAGTCTCAACACTATGGGTAATACATTTTTGCAATCTTGGTTTAGTTGCACATGAATTGGTTTTTGATAGAAAAAGGATTAAACTAGATTCTAGGAATTATTGGGCATAGTGAACAATCTGAGAAATGTAAATTTATAGAAATGTCCCCCTTTTAAGTGAAATTAGTTTGTGAGTACTTAGTTTATTTTACAAATTTTCTTGTAGGTTAATTGGTGAATAAGGGAGAACTCCAAAGTTCTTGGAGAGCATAGGATTAGTCTAATATAGGTGTTCTTTGTAATGAGCTCAATTAGTCTTGATGAGCCTCTTGGTGCTTTCAGAATTGATTTTTGGCCTTTGAGGAGCTCTCTAAAATTGTTGGAGAAGTTTACTATTTTTAGATAGTCACCCAATTGCTTCTTGTAATTGTTCCAAGTCTTCAATAACATTTTGGTAAGATCTAAATTGTTGGTATGTGGCAATTGACCATGCAAGTATTCTACACTCATTACGTATCAATTTTTTTAGGGTTAGGGTTAATTTTGTTAACTGACCTCGTAAAATAAATGAATGTGGTGTGAAAAATCATTAGTTTGTAATTTGCCCTTGCTGGATAATAAAATAAGTGGATGGTTGTTTCTCTGGTGATTGTAGCCCATATTGAGTGAACCACATTAAATCTTTGTGTTATTGTATTTTTGTCTTTCTTATTTTTGCACTATCTTAATATTGGTTATTGCTCATATGCCTAAAACCTAACATAAATTCCATTTCTATGTCATTTTGATGTTATTATCTAGGGTTGAGAGTTCATTTGAGAGGTTAGACATGAATGGATATTTGCATGTGTTGAGAGAACCTGTGTTCCTCAAATTTTTGGAGGATGGAAAAAATCTCAAATTGAGTGTACATGAATGTATATTTACATGTGTTGAAAGAACCCGTGTTCTTCAAATTTTTGGAAGATGAAAAATAATCCCAAATTTGTTAGTTTTCAGACAAAAACCAACCTTGCTGGCATGGGTGGTTTCAAACAAAGATCACAATTGCACCTCTAAGCGAAGACCTATGGTTTGTGTGAAATGGATACATTTGATGTATTCAAAATTTATATCTCACTTTTGTTTGTGTGAAATAGAGACATTTGATGTATTCTAAATTTATATCTCACTTTGGTTTGTGTGAAATGAAGACATTTGATTTATTCTGAATTTATATATTGGATTGCTAATATCGTGATTGTGAGTGTTCAATCCAAGGAGTTTTTGAGGTGTTTTTGGTGCTAGTTGAACCCCATTAGTTAGCTGTATAGTTTTTCAGAGCCACATTGATTCGAGGTTAATGCATTTGATGTTAACAAAGTATTGATACCTACCGATCGATAAGAACACCGTTTAAAAAAAACAAAGTATTGATACTTGTTTGGATTAGGCTTGGTAGTGATTTTTTCCAATATTTCATACAATTGTTTTGGGCAGAGAAACAAGTTATTGTGAACTACTACTCATGAAACATGGGTTAATGGGTTTGACTCCAAAAACTACACAATTGAATCCTAATAACAATATCATAGATTGTATGCTATTTGGGACTATACAATTCTACACCTTAGATGTACAAGTCACAAAACATTCAATGCTTTAAATCTTCTAACCAGTCACTTTTATGTTAGACAATGATTGTTTATGAATTATTTAATGCTGTGTTGACTGCTATGTTTTGGCATGATTGGATTTGAGTTTTAGGCTGGTGGGTAAAACATTTTAGGGTACAAGGCCGACTTTGAAAAAGTTATTATAAAAGAAGGATGAAATTGAGATTTAGGAAAAATGCGGTGATGTGTAGACGACACAATAAGTGATTGTGATTGTGTGAAGCTATTGAATGTTGAAGGAGGCAATGTGAGTAGAATTGAAGTGGATTTGCCAGATAGAGAGTATCATTACCAAATTATTTATTCTTGGGTATTTCTCAAGGCAAGAACTAACAAGTTTGCAACTTAAATCCTTTAACAAGATCACTCCTAATAGTGTGAGAAAGATCTTTAACAGGTTCTGAAGTGAAAATCTTCTAACAAGGTAACTCTCACAAGGAGTTTGAAATCTTTTAATAAGGCAGTTCTTAACATGACTTGTATTAGCTCTTAACTGGGCTTAAGATACTCTTAATGGGGTATACCCCAAACAGGATGGTTGTATTGCTCCTAACATGACAAATTTGTTTGGTGCATTAGTGAAATTTGTGGGTATCATCTCACACGTTGTTTTCTCCCTCTAACAAGGGTTTTCATAGAAAGAACTTGTGTGTTGAGTCTACATTATGTGAGTGTTTTACTTGTTAAGATTATACATAATATTTTCATTTGCATATTGGTTATTGTGGAATCTATTAAAGAAGAGTTTCAGATTTGTGGTTGCATTAATTCACCCCCCTCATTGCCTTTAAAGACTAACAACCTATTCTAGGAAAGACATATTTGTAAACGCACGTTGTTTGACAAGTATGTTTAAAACTGATATATAGTTGATAAGTTAGGTTGTAGACTAGCCTGGTAGGTTTGTTTGACAATGCATGATTTTTTAAGCTCGATGTTTCATCTCATGTACTATTTGTGTCTGCTCAAAGTGTCTATAATTCAAAAAGGATTGTTATTGAAAATGATGAGATAGACAAGATTGTTTTTTAGATTTTTGATGTTTTCTAATTTTAGGGACTTTTTAAGGACATTTTTAATTGATTTTTTAGGACATTTCATGATTTTTAATGATTTTTTTAGGACATTTTGTGATTTTTATAGATTTTTTCAGGACAATTTCTTATTTTTTGAATTTTTTTAGGACATTTTAAATCACCGAATAAGGTGAAAGGCATATACCAGGATTTATTCTTAAATATGATTGTATTTATATGTCCCGGTGTCTAGCAAGGCATGCAACATTATGAATGAATGAATGAGTTGATGGGATAACAATGAATAGGTGAAAGATGAGGGTAGCTTATTATGGAATCAGAATTGATTTGGATGCAAGGACTATCTCACAATGGGATAACATTAATAACAAGCTAAGGGATCATATATGTGTCTATATAAGCAATGACATGACACATTGAATGACATGGGATCTATGTGAAAGAACGTGTCAAGAGGTTTATGAAAATATGTTCATTTTTATGTCCTTAATTTTGATGAAGACCAAGAAATGAATTTGGGATAGGCAATACGAAATATGATAATGAAGGATGGAAGTATGGGATGGATAAGACAAAGGATATGTATTGAAGGGTGTGGATAAAGTCAAGCAGAAAGAATACATGAAACCTTGTAAAGATCAAAGATGGAAAAAGGGATATGGATGGATGGGGGATCACGAAGGATGTGGTAGGTAGGATAGCATGAATGAAACTTTCCCCCAAGCGTAGAGTGCAAGAGGGTGGTGGATTTACACACAATGCCTATTTGTTAGGTTTTCATCATGGTACTTTCCTAAGGTGCCACAAAAAGTGGATTTCACCATAGGACGAATTATTTCTCTTGATTTCTATTTTTTTCTTGTCACACAAGATGCTTGTTTGCGAGGTTTTCACCAAGGTGATGAATTTTTTGAGTTTTTTTTTTGACTTTTTGAAAGACAATGGATGCATGAAATGATATGAAGAAAGGATTCAAGCATCTTGTTCTTTGGATAGTAGTCCTTAAGGACATGTTATAATGGACCATGACTATTGAAAGTATACTCAAAGATGTTGATAGGGTGATGGAAAATAGGGATGAAATTAGTGATAAAATGGACTAGGGTAAGGGTTTATGCATAGAATTGGATAAAGGGGATGGAAGGATGGAAAGTAGGTGTTGGATAATGAATGGAGTGTTGGAAGACTTGTGTATTGGTGGATGGAAATGTTGGTAAGATCAAAGTTGACACAAATATTGAGGGGTGGTGGAGTGATGGAGTGATGGAAGGGAAATAGATTTTAGATTTTAGGATTTAGATGGAGGAGTGAACATGGACTTTGGGACACAAGGACCCAAAATGGATGAAGTGGGCGATGGAGTATCTAAGGTAGAGGATTTTGTGACATAGGGACCCAAAATAGATTTGGAAGATAGAAGACATTCATGTGGAGGATTGATGGGAGCCTTTGGAATAGCAAGATTGGATGCCAATTTAGGTTTTTCTTTAGGATATAGTACTTCTATGAAAAACTTAGAAATCCACATGGTTTTTTATTTTTCTTTCTTCTATGGTTATTTTGAAAACATTGCTTCAATAAGAGACTTAGGAATCCACATGGTTTTTATTTTTTATTTTTCTTGATGGGCATTTCTGGCCTTGTGGACTTTTCTTTTTTCTTTTGGGCATGCATTTGATATGTAGAAGACCAATACTATCTATATGCTCATGCTCATCAGTGTCTTATCTGGTCTGTAAGCGAATGTGTCAGGACGATTCTGACAAGTGATCAAGACATCATCTCTAATTTACAAATGCACATGTAGTCACCCACTCAATCAAAATGCATTAAAAACATTTATCCAACAATGCATCTATGCTATCAAATATCCACATTTCATAATGCATTAAATACACTGCAGAAAAATCAAAGAAAAAACATTTGCATTGTTTTATCCTATCACATGCGATCTAGTTATTAACACGTATTTAGCAGACATGTGCATCGTTTCAACCTAGCAAGTGCGTCGTTTCCCTATAATGAGTGCATCACTTGCGTATAACATATTTTGTCACATTATAAATGAATGCAAATCGATTATAGTTAGTATCCTATACATAGTACTATCAAGTGCATTTATTTAAACATCCATATGCATCGAATGCAACCTGCATATTCATTGTTTTGATCTACTTTGACCTAGATCTAATTAGGAAAAATACATGAAAAAATGAGAAGAAAAAGAAAATAAAAGTTAGTGAAACTCACCTCTGTCGGGGCATCTACTGGACGCTGGTAGGTCTTGACTCACTCCTCGATATGAATGCCATCCTTGTACTCCACCATCACTCTGCAAATACGCTCAGAGGCTCCTTCTCTACAAGTTCTCAAAAGCTCAAGAGTGCAAATTACTTTGAAAATAACCCCCAAAACCTATTTATACCCCCTACTCCACCTTGATGGATGTGCACACAATACATTTCTATTGGTCATGATGCCTTTCACCTTATGAACCCCATAACTTTTGTGTATGATCTCCATTTTTTGAACTGTGAGTTGCATTGTGATCCTAATCATGTTGTCAACCAAATGAGCCCTTCATTATATTTTGTACTAATTTTATTGAGGGGTTACCAATATTACCTAGTTACCACCACTTTTTTGCAGGGACATACTAGGGCATAATTTTTATTAATTATTATTTGAAACAACGCTTGAAAATGCATTGTATCAAAGAGGGGCAAAATGTAGACACCTAAAAATGAACCGCTACTCGTATACAACAATTTTACTAACATTCCTCTTAAATTATTAAATAATATTTATTATTTAATTAATTTGTGTCTTGCTTTATTCTAAATTTGGATTCTTAATTTCTTCCTAATTCCATAGTTAATTTTAATTAATTATTAAATTATTAAACGTCTAATTAACCCTCATCACTAATTCTTCTATAAAATAATTAAATAATTATGATCATTTAATTATTCCCTATATCTTTGCAATTAATTCAATAATTGTATTATTTAATTAAATGTCCCCTCTTTGTTATTATTATACCTAATCAAGGGTATAATTTGAATTTGGAAACCTGCGATTGTAACAAAAAGCTAACCACAAAAGATTCATCAATAAGAAATAGTAATCCCTAATATCAAAAGAGGAAGCAAGACACAAGAATGCATAAACAATCAATAAATGAAATCAATTCAAAAAATGAACATGCAAACCAATAAGTCCTCCTTTGTTGTTCTCCTTCTTGATGGAAGCGGGCTCTCAGTTTCAAACTCAATGTAACATCATATGAATTCAAAGCATGTATGTGGTTGCAAAATATGAAAATTAACTCTCTATTTATAAGAATTTTAGGGTTTGAATCAACATTTCTTGATTGATAGGATTGATTGATTGTGATTGAAGAGTGGACTCATATTGATTGAAGAGTGAACTTATTTGATTGCCTTGTGAACATAAATGATTGATATGTTAAGTGAATTGATTGGGAAGTGAAGTTGAATTGATTGAAGAGTTGACTGGATCGATTGGTATGTCAACAAAATAGATTGATCAGAGGACTGAATGGATTGGATAGAAGACTAAATAGATTGAATTGGTGACTGAATAGATTGGTTAGTCAGAAAAAGGTGATTGAGGAGTTAGGAAATGTGATTTGATTAGTAGAATGAAACTTAGTATTAGTTAGAACTAGAATAATAAATACAATTAAAACTAAAATAAGAATTCATTTATTTGCACATGAAGGAATGTAAATAAATAAATAAACTTATTTATTTATGAGAGGAATGATTAGTAAATTAAATAAATTGACATTTATTTAATATGAGTGGGAATTCAAATAATTAATTGTAATTATTACATGGGTGTAATAATAACACAAAGGGAATATTTAATTAAATAATATAATTATTTAATTAATTATAAAGATACAAGGAATAGTTAAATAATGATAATTATTTAATTGTTTTATATAAGAATTAGTGATGACATTTAATTAGATGTTTAATAATTAAATAATTAATTAAAATTACTTAATTATAGAATTAGGGAGAAATAATGAATTTAAACTTAGAATGAAGTAGGACACATATTAATTAAATAATAAACAGTATTTAATAATTTAAGAAGATTGCTAGTAAAATCATTGTGTACGAGCAACGTGTCATTTTTAGCTATCTACATTTGCCCCTCTTTGACACAATGCATTTTTAAGCATTGTTTCAAAGAATAATTAATAAAAATTATGCCCTAGTATGTGATGCAGGAGCATCTTGGGTCCTTGGCAATCCTGCTCAACCAAAAATATGTTTTCTTTTATTCTTTAGCTTGTTTGGAGATTGCTTGGTGAAGTGCTCAGCTATCCTATTGCTCGGGTATCCTTTCTATCTTGCTTTACCGATGGGTCTCAGGGTGTTAGTTTTTGTTGCTCAGTTATGCTTTTACCGAGTTGGTTTTCTGTCGCTCGGGTATGTTCTTACCGAGTCGTCCTTGTTTCTCGAGTATGCTTTTACCGAGAGATTGTTGTTGCTTGGTGATGCTTTGTCCGAGTTGTTTATCCTGATCTGGCCGACTTCTACATTTAATTTTTGTGGCATAATTAATGTGGGGTCTCTCATTGGGATCTGTGTGGACCTAAATTTGTGTCTCATGTAGGGATTTGAGCGCCGACCTCTTGGTGGACTCTTTTATATATTTGTTTCTTTTTTCCTAGCTTGGGGGTAGTTTTAGAATATAGTAGAATTGGATAGAAGATTAACTGTTGAGACCATTGAAAGGTGTATGCACCCTAAAATGGTCACCTAGACTTTGGGCCCCATTTATTATTTTTTCATTTTATCAAATTTCTGAATCAATGCTTTGGAATATTTTCAATTCAAATCAATTTCCTTGATCAAATTATAATTAATTCAATATTTCCTAAGGTTTGATCATTTTTATCTAATTAAAAGATTTAATCTCTCTTTTAATTAAATAAAATTCCTCTTATTTAATTAAAAGATTTAATCTCCCTTTTAATTAAATTCCT
>MU223597.1:1679938-1711288 GCA_018584345.1 Thuja plicata | reverse complement strand
AGATCTAGATCAACGATCAAGATCTGATACCCATACCTTGAAGGTATTACAATTAATGATTACAATAGATCATGCATAGGATAAAACAATTAAATGCATAACCAACTCCATAGGAAAATATTAAATGTGTACATAAGTCGGCCCAAAAAGCTTATACAAGTCAGCCTAATCACTTATCCTCGAAGTTTGAATCATTCTAGACATGTATACAAAAACTGTTCTTCTCAACACTTAACATCTTTGTCGCTCAACATTAAGTATCCTACTCGGCTCAGCATGATACCACTCGGCTCGACATGATGTAACTAGGCAACCTGAATACTGCTCGGCAATGTTGCTCGGCCTTGCATAGTTTTAGCTTGGCCACAGTGATAGCCAACTAAAACTGCCTAAGTGAATGACTAAGTGTTGGTCACTAATCATCAACAAAACTTAGAGATTAATAGATAGTTCATGGGAGAGGAAATGCAGATCCAGGTCTAGCTGGTATGCTTGGACAGATGGCTGCAAGATTGGAAGCTATTTAGACAGCCCAACACAGAGGAAGACATCTTGAAGTTGTTAGTGATTATGAAGTTGAAGAAGTTCAATGTGAAGTTGCACCTACACTTGTGATGGATCAGGAAGAAGAGAGATTCCTGCGAGCTTTGACAAGTTTGAAGTCCACACCTCAATTTAATCCTCCTGAGTATAGTGGAAAATTGGATTCTGATGAATTGATAGATTGGATAACTAAGATGGAAAAGTATTTTGAATATGAGAATGTATCAGAGGACAAGAAAGTCAAGATTGCAAGTACAAAGCTGAAAGGTCATGCATCCTTATGGTGGGAGCATCTGGAATTGGATCGAAAGAAGAAAGGTAAAGACAAAATCAAGGTATGGGATAAGATGGTAAAAAATTGAAAGGAAATTTTATACCTTGTGATTATCAGATTAACCTAATTAGGAGAATGCAAAGTTTGAAGAAAAAAGATAGATCGGTAAAAGACTATATTGAAGAATTCTATAGATTGGACATCATATCTGGACATGTTGAAGATGAGGTGGAAAGAGTAGCAAGATATCTGAATGGATTGAGAAGTTCTATACAAGATGAGATCGGCTTGGTCAAGATGGAGAGCATTGAAGAGACAAATCAGTTTTCCCTAAGAGCTTGGGAGAAATTAAACAAGAGATATGAGAAAAGGAAAAGAGGAAGAGGTGGTAGATTCCCTAGAGGAAGAGGTAGATCTCATGGTGAAAATAGTAGATTTGAACCAGACAAGTCAATTTCAGACACATCTCAAGAAAAAGGAAAGACTGAATGGAAAGGTGGAAGTTCATACCGAGGAAGAGGCAATTACTCCCGAGGTGGTTATAGCAGAAGAGGGTTCCAAGTAACTTGTTACAATTGTGGAGAGGAAGGACACAAATCCTTTGAGTGTACGCATGCAAGCAAGAATATTGGTAGTAGCAGAAATGCTTTGGTGCAAGAAGATTCACCGAATGAAGCTGAGAAGGAAGGAAATCTCATGATCTGAAGGATACTATGGAGTGAGAAAGATAAGAAAGATCATGTCAGGAAAAGTTTGTTTAAGACCAGATGTAGAGTTGCAGACAAAGTTTGGAAGGTAATTGTCGATAGTGGAATCTTGAAGAATCTGGCATCTGAAGAAACGGTCACAAAGTTGCAGTTGGGAAGGATGAAGCATCCAAAGCCCTATCAGATCTCATGGATCAAGGATGAGCACACATTAATGGTGAGTGAACAATGTTTTGTAAATCAAAAAATTGGAAAGTATTATGACAAGGTGTTGTGTGGTATTATACCAATGGATTGTTGTCATATTTTGTTGGGTAGACCTTGGCAATATGATAGACATGCTATAAATGATGGAAGATTGAATAGATATTCTATTTGGGTTGATGGTAAGAAACAAGTTTTGTTACCTTTGGTTGAAGAATCTGCTGGTGAGATATGTACATCTGTGAAAGTTTGCTTGATGGAAGGTGGATAGTTTGTTAAGGATTTGAAAATAAATGATATTTGTTATGCTTTGATTCCTAAAAAACTGAGTAAGAATACCAAAGACAAAATCCCACAGAAGTTTAGAAGTTACTCACTGAGTACAAGGAGATAATTTTAGAGAGTGTATCTGATGGTTTACCACCAATGAGAGATATCAGTCATTGTATGGATCTGATTCCTGGAGCTAGTTTACCAAAAAAGGCACCACATCAGTTAACACTAACTGAGAATGAAGAGCTTAACTGACAAGCTCATGAATTATTGAAGAAAGGTTTGATCTGACAAAGTTTGATTCCATGTGCAGTACAAACTGTATTGGCACCTAAGAATAATGGAGAATGGAGAATGTGCATTGATTCTAGAGAAATCAATAAGATCACAGTGAAGTATAGGTTTCCTATACCGAGAATGGGTGACATAATGGATTGTTTGAGTGGAGCAAGATATTTTACCAAAATTGATTTGAAAAGTGGATATCATCATATCAGAATCAGAGAAGGTGATGAATGGAAGACAACTTTCAAGACAAGGGAAGATTTGTATGAGTGGTTGGTTATTCCTTTTGGTTTAAATAATGCACCAAGTACATTTATGAGGTTAATGAATGAGGTTTTAAAGATTCTTGAATAAATGTGTGATTGTATACTTGGATGATATTATGATATTCAGTAAGACCAAATAAGAGCATTTGATGCATATAAGACAAGTGTTGCAGGGATTGAAAGAGGAAAAGTTGCTAATAAATCTGAAAAAGTGTTCCTTCATGAAAGAAGAACTTGAGTATTTGGGTTTTGTGATTTCAAATGATGGTTTGAAGATGGTTCCTGAGAAGGTTGAAGCTATACTTAGTTGGCCTACACATGAGAATGTTAGTGAGGTAAGATCATTTCATGGATTGGCAATTTTTTATAGGAATTTTATCAGAAATTTTAGTTCTATTTGTAATGCTATGACTGAGACAATGAGAGGAGACAAAAGAGAATTCAAATGGACACATGGAGCTGATAAGAGTTTTAAGACTTTGAAGTTGAAGGCTAATGAATTACATGTGTTAGCCTTACTTGATTTTAATAAGGTATTTCAAGTTGAATGTGATGCAAGTGGAAGTGCAATTAGAGCTGTGCTGACTCAAGAAGGTAAACCTATTGCTATGTTTAGTGAAAAATTGAATGAAGCTAAAAGGAAATATTTTGTCTATGATTAAGATTTATATGCTATTGTTCAAGCTATGAAGAAACAAAGACATTACTTGATGCCAAATGAATTTTTGTTTTATACTGATCATAAGGTGTTACAATATTTGGGTAGTCAGAATAAGTTGAATCGGAGAATATGAAATGGGTATATTATTTGTAGAGTTTCACATTTGTGATTAAAAATAAGAGTGGAGTTTCTAACAGAGTTGTTGATGCATTGAGTAGGAGAAGATATTTGTTGACTGAAATGAGAATTGAAGTTATTGGTTTTGATGACATGAAGCATTTTTATGAAAATGATCCCGATTTTTTTGAGCAGTGGAGAGTGTGCAGAGCACCTAATTCCAATCAATCAAGTAAGTATGAAGATTATTTTATTCAGGAAGATATGTTGTTCAAAGGTATTCAGTTGTGCATACCAAGAGGATCAATGAGAACTAATTTGATTAAGGAGAAACATAGTAGTGGATTGGTTGGACATTTCGGTATTGATAAAACATTGAGTTTGCTTAAGGAAAGGTATTTTTGGCCTCAGATGTATAAGGATGTTAAAAGCTTTGTGAAAAGCTGTGGAGTTTGTCAAGTTGCAAAAGGAGTAAGTCAGAATAATGGTTTGTATACACTGTTTACTGTTCCTAAGAAACCTTGGAGTGATATCAACATGGATTTTGTTCTTGGCTTACCTAGGACAACAGGAGGTAATGATTCCATATTTGTTGTTGTGGATAGATTTTTGAAAATGACACATTTCATACCATGTAGGAAAACATCAAATGCAGTACATATAGCAAATATTTTCTTTAAGGATATTGTCAGATTACATGGATTACCGAGGAGTATTATTTCTGACCGAGACACTAAGTTTGTTAGCTATTTTTGGAAAACACTTTGGAAGAAGTTGGATACTAAGTTGAAGTATAGTTCTACATTTCATCCACAGACTGGTGGACAAATAGAGGTTGTAAACAAAAGTTTGGGTAACTTGTTGAGATGCCTAGTTGGAGACACACCAAGTAATTGGGATTTGATGTTGGCACAAGTAGAGTTTTCATACAATAGTTCAGTGAATAGAAGTACTAGAAAGACACCTTTTGAGATTGTTCAAGGTACACAACTGAGAGGTATATCAGACTTGAGAGATATTGTTGGAGAAGAGAAAAGAAGTGTTGAAGCAGAGGAGTTTTCTGAATTCATGAAGACCTTGCATGAAGATGTAAAATAGAAGTTGGAGAAAAGCAATTAGAAATACAAGGATAGTGTAGACAGATCAAGAAGACATAAGACTTTTGAAGTTGGTGATGCAATAATGGTTCATTTGAAGAAAGGAAGATTCCCTGTTAGAACATATGATAAACTGAAGATGAATAAATTTGGTCATTGTAAAATACTGAGAAGATTTTATAGTGAAAATGCTTATGAAGTTTAATTACCTGATGACATGGATATATCACCTATATTCAATATTTTAGACTTGTATGAATATCATGAAATTTATGAAGAAGTGACAGTACCAAGTGATTATCCTAAGAAACAGATAGAGGAAGTTTAACAGATCTTGAAATAGAGAGTTAGCAGAAGTAAAAGAGGAAAGGAATATATGGAGTATCTGGTAAAATAGAAGAATAAATTGATTGAGGACTCATCTTGGATTTCTCAATCTAAGTTGGATTCATTTCAGGTTGGACCTGATACATAATTAGGGGAATATTTTCTTGTAACCCTAGGTGTCTGATGCAAGAGCATCTTGGGTCCTTGGCAATCCTTCTCAATGAAAAGTATGTTTCTTTTGTTCTTTAGCTTGTTTGGAGACTGCTCGGTGTAGTGCTCAGTTATCCTGTTGCTCAGGTATCCTTTCTATCTTGCTTTACCGATGGGTCTTGGGGTGTGTTAGTTTTTGTTTCTTGGTTATGCTTTTACTCAGTTGGTAATCTGTTGCTCGGGTATGTTCTTACCAAGTCATCCCTGTTTCTCGGGTATGATTTTACCGAGATATTGTTGTTTCTCGGTGATGCTCTGCCCGAGTTGTTTATCCTGATCTAGCTGACTTCTACATTTAATTTTTGGGCATAATTAATATGGGGTCTCTCATTGGGATCTGTGTGGACTTAAATTTGGGTCTCATGTAGGGATTTGAGTGCCAACCTCATCGTGGACTCTTGTATATATTTGTATCTTTGTTCTTATCTTCGGAGGTAGTTTTAGAAGATAGTAGAATTGGATAGAAGATTAATTGTTGAGACAATTGAAAGGCAGGTCTGTGACCTCACATGTATGAAGATCATTTTGTAATTCACTGAATGTATATGGCCAAAACTGGGAAGGCCTTACAACCTGGCGTGTACTGAGTTTGATCAATTAATGAAATATAAGACATATGTTGTTCCTTCTCTCACTTTGTGTGTTGTTGCTTTTGCATTGTTGTAGCTGCAAGCTAGTTTGGTACATGGGAGTGCCTTTGGCCCCTCTTACCCTACCCTACTTGTGTCAGTATTCCCCTACAAAAAAGTGATGGTAACTAGGTAATATTGGTTCCCCCTCAAGAAAATGAACATAAATATAATGAAGGGCTCATTTGGTTGAAAACATGATCAAGATCACAATGCAACTCAGAGTTCACAAAATGAAGGTCACGTGCAAAATTCATGGGGTTCAGAAGATGAAAGGTATCATAACCAATAGAAATGCATTGTGTGCACATCCATCAAGGTTGGGTTAGGGGGGTATAAATAGGTTTGGGAGGGTCATTTTCAAAGTCATTTGCACTCTTGAGCTTTTGAGAACTTGTGGAGAAGAAGGAGCCTCTGAGCATGTTTGCAGAGTGATGGAAGAGTACAAGGATGGCATGCATATTGAGTGATTCAGGACCTACCAGCGTCCAGTGGATGCCCTAGCACCGATGAGTTTGAATGAATTTTCTTTGTTTTTTGTCTCATTTTTTTCGTGTGTTTATCCTGATTAGGTCTAGATCAGACTAAGTCAAAATGATGAATATGTAGGTCACATTTGATGCATATGAATGTTTAAAGAGATGAAATTGATAGTGCTAAGTATAGGACACTAACTATAATCAAGTTGCATTTGTTTATAATGTGACACAAATATTTTGCATAAGAAACACACTCACTATATGGAATCTACACACTTGCTAGGTTGAAACAATGCACATGCCTGCTAAATAGGATTTAATAAGTGGGTCGCATGTGATAGGATAAAATGATGCAAATGATTTTTATTTGATTTTTATGCAATGCATTTAATTCATTTTGACATGTGGATATTTGATAACATAGATGTATTGTTGGCTTTGCTTTTACTACATTTGGATTGATTGGGTGACTGCATGTGCATTTGTAGATTAGAGATGATGTCTTGATCACTCATGATAATTGGTGCAACACACTCGCTTATAAACATAGATTAGACACTGATGAGTATGAGAATCTAGATAGTATTGGTCTTTTGTATATCAAATTCATACCTGAGATTAGGGCGAATAGGGTCCTTTCACTACTTTGTGCTAGAGGTGACACTCATAGACCTCTTTCCATCTACCGACAAGAGGGTGCAATATCACTTTGGAGGGCTTTTATAGGATTCTACATATTCTGAATAGAGGAGAGAGAGTGACCTACTTTGTCCAATCAAGGAGAGAAGCATTGTGCAATTTATTCGATTGCACTATGGTGAACTTGGGTATTAGGGCTTACAAGATTAGATGGTGGGATATGATTTGGTATGATCCTTATTTTTCTATGATATGTGGGGTAGTATATTGAATTTTAGTTGTAGATATGAGAGGGCATGGGTTCCCTATTAGGTAGGGGGAGATTGTGATTGAGATGTGGTTGCAAGGGATAGCGTATATGTGGGGCTCATGTGTATTGGAAATTTTTTATCATCATATGCATGATATTGCATATCATTAATCTTATTCACTAGAGTGTGGGGTGGATCTTCTACAAGTTTGGTCATTTGAACATATAGTTGTATTCAAGACGCCTTTTTAAAAACCAGCCATTTGGGAAAGACAATCCTACACTTATTATTATGAGGTGGTTATACATAGATAGGTGGGCCACTTGAGGTATTAGAGACACTTTTTAGACACTTTGAGGGACTTCACATGGAGACCTTATATTGGATGCTTCGTGTGGGATGGTGAGGATGACCATCTCTAGTTTTGTCAATAAGAGAGTTATTTGGTTAGGCAAGTGACTCACACACAAAGGATTCTTGAGATCCATCTTCCTAACATGGTTTTTATATATTTTTGTGAGAGAAAAGGAGTACCTATTGGCTCAACATAGTTTGCACAATGATTTAGGGATGTTAGGGGATAGGGACCAACGATCCACATAGCTACACTAGTTGCACAAATTTTGAATTTGGAACCACTTAGATGGTATTGGAGGCCAAACATGATAGATGCAGGGACTACTAAAGAATATGATGCATGGTGGGTTAGTCACAAACCTATCCCTTACACTGATCCAGGTGTGATAGTGCCCATTAACATGTTCTGACAAGTCAGACAACCACGAAGGAGGTATGGTAGACAGGTTCAGAGAGGTAGACAGGGTGGACGAGGAGGGAGGGAGGGACGATGGACATGATGGAGGATAGGGTGTAGGGAGAGACAAAGAACAAGGAGGTGGAGATGACAGGGATGACAGTGGGGATGAAGATGATAGGGGTGGTGGTGTTTTTGTTGTAGGTGTTCCTATGGTTTCCCAAGTAGTTGGTTGAGAGGAGGAGGTGAGAGGAGATGAGTCAAGGGGAGATGAAGTAGAGGTTAGAGGAGATGAGCTAGTGGGTTAGGAGGCAAAGGTGAATGTCACTATTGATAGTGAGGAGGAGACATAGACAAATATTAACAATAGTAGTGGATCTAGCTCCTCAGCGGGTGATGAGATGGAGGTGGAGGATAGCTTGGATGATATTGGTCTTATGGATGTGGCCATGGGAGGGTTTGATCAGGCAACGAAGATTATATTTATCCAAGTTACAATGGGAGGGAGTGGAGATGATGGTTAATTAGATATTTAATAATTTAATAATTGATTAAAATTACTTAATTATGAAATTAGAGAGAAATTATGAATTCAAATTTAGAGTAAAGTAGGACAAAAAATAATTAAATAATAAATATTATTTAATAATTTAAGAGGAATGTTAGTAAAATCATTGCGTACAAGCAACAAGTCATTTTTAGGTTCTACCTTTTTCTCATCTTTGATACAATGCATTTTCAAGCGTTGTGTCAAAGAATAATTAATTAAAATTATGCCCTAGTATGCCCCTACAAAAAACAATGGTAACTAGCTAATATTGGTTCCCCCTCAAGAAAGTAAGAAAAAAATATAATGAAGGGCTCATTTGGTTCACGTCATTAGGATCACAACGCAACTCAGTTCAAAAAATGAAGGTCATACACAAAAGTTATGGGTTCAGAAGGTGAAAGGCATCGCAACCAATAAAAATGCATTGTGTGCACATCCATCGAGGTGGGGTAGGAGGGGTATAAATGGGTTTGGGGGGAAGGAAAGTGAATTGATTAAAGAGTTGACTAGATCGATTGGTTTGTCAAAAAAATAGATTGATCAAAGGACTGAATAGATGGACTAGAAGATTGAATAGATTGAATAGTCGATGACTAAATAGATTGGATATAAGACCAAATAGATTGAATCAATGAGGAGTCACAAAAACTTCTATTTTTAAGGGGTATAAATGAAGGGTGCACTGAAGCCTTGGATCTAATGGCTGGGGGAGATATCACTCAATCTATATGGGAGGATATTAAGAAAATCTGCCTCAATCACTCAAGAGCTGCGGCCAAGAAGGGCAGGGGATATAGATCTACAATGGGCAAAACTAATGGCACTGGGGCCTCTCAGACAGAAATCACACATTTGTTGTCTAAATTCAAGTAGGAAATTATCAATAACATGGCCACCTAGTTGGACACAATGTAGGGAAAAAAAGAAGCATGAGGAGGCCGAAGCTATTCTGGCAGAGTTCTGTCCACATTGTAGACAGAAAAAAGAGAGATTGTTGTTGCAAGTTGGTTTCCAACATGGAGATTGCACGACTACCCACTGATTATAAGTCGACTAAATGAGATGATGAGAACGTATTATTCGTTTCATAACAAAGACCATGGGCTCATAGACAATGTATTCCTTATGAACCTCTTACTTTTAATGGTTAATTTTATAGTAGTTAATGGCAACCACATGTGAATAATCAATACTCTACATGGAATAATATGCAACCTCAGTGGAAACCTTACCCAAGTACTCAATGGAAACAACCCCAAGGAAATTGGAAGCCTCCACAAGGCAATTGGAAGAAAAATCCACAGTGGCGGGGAGGTCAGCAATGGCCAAACCAGTAGTAGGGACTCCTGCAGCCACCACTGCAACCTCAACAAAAAGCACTTCTGCCACCTCCTACATCCACTACAACACCCCCTAAGCCTAATCAACTTCCTACCCAGCCTTAGCCAAATCCTAATAATATCCCTCCAGCACCTTAGCAAAATGTCTATTCAGTTGACCCAAACCAATACCCTGCCTACGCAATTAAATACATTCATTTATGGTCAGGCACTACTCTACCAACACCTCCTATTATAACTGAAGTAACTCTAGAAGTATTACTCAAAATACTCTAGATGCCACTCCAATAAGCCCAATAGTATTACCAGAGAAAGTCCATCCAGCTCCACCTCCCTTTCCACAAAGGTTGCAGAATGAAAATTCTAAGCATACGGATGATGCAGCCTTTGACATCCTAGACCAACTCAAGAACATTAATGTTCAGATTCCTCTTTTTCAAGAAATAAATAATGTTCCCACACATGGAAAGGATATCAAAGAGGATTTCTTTAAAAATCAGTTCGTAAGCGGAAGGATCTCCAGACAGTCCATGTCCTGGGGAAATTTGCTAATATCATGCTCGACAAAATAGTGGTCCCCAAGTATTCTTACCCAAGCAATCCAGATGTCAAGGTTACCATCAATGAGACAGCCATAAAAATGCTTTGATAGAATTAGGACCTGTCATAAATTTTATGAATAAGGACATCATGTAGCAACTCAGAATCACTAACCTCTGGGAAACACCCACTGTCCTGCAGCTTGCAGACAATTCCACAATCAAACCTGATGGGGTAGTGGAGGATATAGTTGTTGACCTTGAAACCAGGTCTTATCATGTAGAATTTATTATACTCTCACCTAAGGCCACCTTAGGAGGCTATCCAATTATTCTTGGTCGCCCTTGGCTGGCAACTGTTGATGCCTTTATAGGATGTCGCTCAGGCGATATGACCATTTCTAATGGTCAACATACTAAGACATTAGCCTTGTATCCGCTTGCACAACCACAAATGGATTTAGCTTCACCAATTTGGTCTGACATTATGGAGGAGGCTGAGGTATTCAACTCAGTAGCCCAACTCATGATGTTAAAAAGAGATCCCTTCTTGCAGCTACAGTAGGAGGATACCATAATCACCAACATTCTACACAACTAGTATGGCCTAGATTGAGATCCCATAAACTGTCTCAATCCCCATAATTGCTCCCTGCAAGCTTTGTACCTTGATTGCAACTTACCTCCATCTCCTACAGCCAAGAATCTCTACCACCAATTTCCACCCCACGATTTCCAAGCACCTCCGTTAATGGATGCTTCTATGGTAGAACTCAAAAAATAGTTGGAAGTTTGCCCTGACTATTGCTTGTATATTAAAAGAGAACTTACCAACCAGCAACAGACATCTTTGGCTAAACTATTGAAAGGCCATACCACATATTTTGCATGAGACTATTCAAATATGAAGGGCTTGGACCCTAAACTATGTACTTGTAGGATTTTCCTAAAAGAGGACAAACCACCTGTTAGGCAATTCCAGAGGCATAAAAACCCCGCGCGTTAAGAGAGATAGTCAAAATAGAGTTGCAGAAAATTCTTAATGCTAGTTTTATCTACCTCATTTGTGATAGTCAGTGGGTCTCACCTTTGGTCATTGTTCCAAAAAAGGAGGAAAGTGGTGAGTATGTGTCGACTATAGGGAACTCAACAATGCCACCAAGAAGGACCATTTTCCACTACCATTTATTGACCAGGTCCTTGATTCCTTAGTAGGGAATCATTATTTTTCTTTCCTGGATTGATATAGTGGATACAACTAGATCATGATCCTTCTTGAAGATTAGGAAAAAAACACATTCACTTTCCATTGGGGAAAATTTTCTTACTTCGTGCTACCTTTTGGCCTCTGTAATGCTCAAGCTACATTCTAGCGAGCAGTTATTAGTACTTTTGTTGTATCTCACATGATTGCATGGAAATATACATGGATGACTTCAGCACTTATGGGGAAACCTATGAGGAGGCATTAGTCAATTTGGGAAAGGTTCTTACCAAGTGTGAGGAGCATAATCTATCCCTCAATAGAGAGAAGTGCTTCATGATGATGCAGGAAGGAGTTGTGTTAGGTCATTACATCTCTGCTAATGGCATTCAGGTGGATCCTACTAAAATTGAAGTCATCATGAACCTGCCTACGCCAGAAAAATAGAAGGATGTATGCAGATTTTTGTGGCATGTAGGTTACTACTGATAGTTTATTAAGGACTTCATCAAAATGGCAGGTCCCATGTATTCCCTACTCACTAAGGATTTATACTTTTTATGGACAACAGCTTGTGAAGAATCCTTCTTGCAGCTGAAGACTGATCTTACTCAGGCACCAATTATCTAAGGGCCTAATTGGGCATTATCATTCCATATACATACCGATGCATCTGACCATGTTGTAAGCATTTTCGTAGGACAAAAATAAGGGCCTATAGAGCATACCATCTAACTCATAAGAAAAAATTTGCAGGGTGTTGAGCTAAACTACATAGTCACAGAGACAGAAATTTTGCCTGTTATATATGCGTTGAACAAGTTTTTCCACTACATAACTAGTTACCAAAAATTTGTGCATACTAATCATGAAACCATCAAATATTTGGAAAAAAATTCTGTTATTACAGGGAGGCTCGCCAAATGGCTCATGTTTCTACAAGAGTTTGACATCACGATAGGGGATAAACCAGGAAAAACAAATGTAGTTGTTAATTTCCTGTCTAGATTGCAGAATGTCGATGACCCACATGTCATTGATGAAAGCTTTCCCGATGACCACTTGTTTTCTATTTCAGCTCACACCCCTTGGTATGCCAACATTGCCAATTATCTGGTCACTCAAAAGGTACCACCACATTTCTCACCCAAGCAAAAGAGGTTGTTAATTGAGAAAACCTTCAACTTTTATTTCCTGGCTGACTGTCTCTTCTATACTAGACCTGATCAGATTTTGAGACGGTATTCAAGAGGATGAGACATGTGATATCATGCATGCCTGTCATGATTAACCTTGTGTAAGAAATTTTGTAGCAAAACTAACAACCATGAAGATACTCACTACTGGCTATTACTGGCCAACTCTACATAAGGATGCAACCAATTACACTCGCAAGTGTGATTGATGTCAGCGAATGAGTCGGCCAACCAAGTTAGATGAAATGCCTCTGTTCCCCCAGGTAATAGTCACTCCATTTGATAAATGGGGGTTAGATTTTGTGGGACCAATTAACCCCCCATAAAATGACAACTCTTACATTTTGGTCTGCACTGACTATGTAACTAAATGGGTGGAAGTGCAGGCTATGAAGCATGTTAGGGATAACAGGGTTGCTCAGTTTTTATATGAGGAAATATTTACCAGGTATGGTGTTCGATAGGAACTGGTAATAGATTAGGGAGCTTAGTTCACTTCTACTTTCATCACTGCACTTATGAATGAGTACAACTTTTTCCACTGGAAGTCTAGTCCATATCATCCCCAAGCGAATGATCAAGCAGAGATCACCAACAGAGAGATCGAAGCTACCATGACTAAGACAGTTCAGCTACATAAGATGAACTAGAGTAGAAGATTGTAGGAAGTTGTGTGGGCATACCACACAACATAGAAAACACCCACATGTTTTACACCCTTTGAGTTTTTGTATGGCAAGACTGTCGTAATGCCTATTGAATTTGAATATAAAAACCTATGAACAACATTACAAATCAACTTGGATCTTCTTGTAGCTCAAAGGGAAAGAATCCTGCAGCTTAATCATCTGGATGAAATGATAAAAGTAGACTTACAAAACACAGAGTTAGTTCAAATGCAAAAAAATAAATGGCATGACTCACATATAAAGAATAAATGGTTTGTTGCTAGTGACTGGGCACTTTTATATGATTCACGGTTTCAAGATAATCAGGGTAAGCTCACAACTTGTTGGCTTGGTCCCTATGAGGTTAAAATTTTTTTTGCTAATGGTGATGTCCAATTGTCTACAATCAACCATGTACATTTCAATTTATTAGTTAATGGTCACAGACTTTGTCTGTACCATAAGCCAACCACTATGGCCAAGTTCCTGCGGCAATTTGAGATTCCTCCTACTGCGACTGAACCTCCTGCAGTCGATGGACTTCCTCCAGCTAAAGACTCTCCTACAGCCAATGGACCTCCTCCAGCTGAAGACTTTCCTATAGCCAATCAGAGTGGTTTTTCTCTCTAGTCGTCTCTTTGACTCTATTCAAAAGTAGTCATAATAAAGTTTTCATTTCCCACGAAAATATATTTTTCCGCAATAAAGCCGCTACCACATCATATCCCATCAAATTTTTTTGCCATCTTCACTCACACCTCCCATCATCATTATGCCACTCATTACATTTTTCTCAACCCACATCATCCGATCTGTCTGGATTTGGAAATTTACAAGTTATTACACTCAAGGTACACATTCATTTATTGTTTGAAACACTTTTAACTTCATTTAACATTATTATCAATTATATTGTAACTAATTTAGTAATTCACCCAAGTACCATGTTGTACTTCATAACCAGGCATGTGTGGACACTTGTCACCTTTTTCATAGGTGGCAGTCCATTAAGTTATGTTTTACAATAATGGCCCTTGCTTAAGCTATGTTGCGCAGTCATTTCAATTAATTGATGTGACAACCCAAAGCATACGAAATTCCCTGATAAGCCTTGTTTTTTTTTAAAAACCAACTCACATTTCTAGCTCTAGTTTTTCAAATTTCCTCTACCATTTGTCCATATTGCCCATAAAACCAACTAGAGAGCTCACCAATTTTTATCTATCCTGAATTTAAGTAGAATACGGGATGAACATTAAGGGTACATAGAGGAGTTGTGGAAGGTAGTTGGAGCTTGCAGTGCTTTGGAGTTTCTTTGGGCTATAGAATTTCTTAGTAAAAGAACGGGTGGGAAACCCATATGAAATGAACCAGGGGATCATTCATCCCTATTGCAAGACCATCCCAGCATCCAAGTCTTTAACCGTGTAGGTTGGCTTACATATTTTGTCAAGCTATGTGGTTACGACAAGGTTGTAACACTGGAATTCTTGCGAACCTATAGCAATGGGATTGCCTACGTAAAAGGGTTAAGAGTGGAAGCTTCTGAGGCACGAATTGTGGAAGTTTCTGGACTTCCTATCACAAGATAAGCCTTTCCACATGAGCACGATGCAAGGACATCTAGAGATGAATTTTTTTTTACCCACAAACACTGAACTGGAATACAACAAACAAGAGACCAAAAGAACATCCCTTCTAGGTGATTACTCTCAGCTAGCAATCCATGTTATAAGGTACATTACATGTGAGGGACAGTTTTCTTACTTGTATATCGTACATTTTAAGCTTTTGAGTCATTTGTGGCATGGTCGCCTGGTAATTGTGCCCAATTTTCTTTACTCTTTGTTAAATTTGAGTTCTGAGGAAGTTAGAAAGGGGAAGTTGAATACAGCCATCCACCATGGGTTGATAAGACTCTTTGTGGAAAGATATTTGAAATATATCTCTCTAATGACCTGGGATGAGTTTATCACTGCACCCCATGTACAATTACATGGTGAAGGGACACAGCCTGTAATTCAAGAAGCATAGGGAAATGTCCCTAATGAGGTCATTCTTGACAATAATGAAACTACTATTCTAGAAGAGTCGCACAAAATCCCTTCTCCTTCAGGAGCTAATACAGAGAAAATGGCATCTGGTAATCCAAACCCTAGCCAAGGGGGCGATGAAACTGAGGGTTCCACATATTTGCGAACTCCAATGGTAAAACAAAGTGCCTAGAGGAAAGAAAAGGGAAAAGAAAAAATGGTGAAGATGCAATGGAAGAAACTCCTATTTTTCATAAAAACCATGTTTCTCTTGCAGTCATTCCTATAAGAAAACAAAGGAAATCACAAAATTTCCCAGCAACGTCTATTGACACCCCTCCACAACGAAGTGTTCATTTGAACATACAAAAAGTAGACAAAATAGACTCACCTGTGATGACTAGTTCATCTCCTAATAATCCTATTAAGGAGTCTTTGAAGGAACAACCACAAGCAAGTAGCCCATGTGCATAGTGTCCTGATTTGATAGAAATGGATCCTGCAGCCAAGAAAATTGACACGGAGACAGAGAACACAAAAACATTGTACATAGAGACAAAACACACTAAAGCATCCAATATACCTTCTTCTCATCAAGAAGATGTTCAAGGGAATGATTCCCTAGTTCCAACCATTGATGAGTTAACATTTGATGAAATAGAAGCATTCAAGAAGCAACATAATAGGTCACACCCAAAAATAAATCAAAGTTTATGGATTGCAGGACTCTACACACAGGAAAAGGATTTTGGGCAACTGAGAGGAATTTTTCGCAGAATTTGAGAAACTCTCATTAGTAGAGGGAAACAGGGAAACATAAGGATTAAGATAGAGGTAGGACAGGTTAACATTGACACTAAAGAAGGCTGATCCTCACAACCTCATC
Organism: Thuja plicata; assembly: GCA_018584345.1. NCBI lineage: Eukaryota > Viridiplantae > Streptophyta > Pinopsida > Cupressales > Cupressaceae > Thuja > Thuja plicata. Next base: position 1,695,156 of record MU223597.1, on the reverse strand, counting down.
AACCTTTAAGCTGTAATACAATTATTCTAATGCCTAAGAAGGAAACCATGACTTGAGAGGTGGCTCCCTCTTTCCTTGCAACCTCCTCTTCTCCTATGTCCATTATACAACTTTGTACACAATGAGGTGGATGAACAGTTGGAGTTGACTTGACGGATCAAGATGGAGCATACAAATAGATACTATTGGCATGTGGGAACCTCCATGAGTGGCAAAAATCAGAAAAGAGATCTACGGGTGCTTGAAAAGATCCAGAATGTCTCAATGTCTGAGTGTCGGCACTAGTCTTCGTAGGGGGAAGAATGATGGTGTAATTTAATGCCATATTTTAGATTCCCTAGGATAGCTTATGTTAGGAACTTTTCCCTGTTTTATCATACTTTATCAAATACTTTATACTCAGATTTTCTATTATGTGGCATGCTGCCACTAGGCCTATGATATGGTTAAAACACACTTAATATGCTATGCTTAGATGAATATGCTATGTTAGTTACTTTGGAATTATGATTATATATTTATGAATGAATTTTTTTTTTAACATAAATAATGCATGTGTATTTTGGTGTTGATTACCATAAATGTCTATATCCTAACATCCGAAGTGTAGTGCATCAATATAGAAACCATCATCTTGACCAGGTAAAACATGCCCATGCACTGGATGCCCGACTTGGTCTTGCAGCAGGTTCACATGGAGAAACATTAAATGCAACACTAGCAAGTGGATCTTGGGTGATCAAGGTGGTAGCAGTCGAGAAAAGACCAAGGCAAAAAAATGAATTCTCTGAAGAAATCTAGGAGAGAGTGGGAAGTTAGATTTGTTGTCAAAAGCAACTCTTTCCTCTTTCCTGGACCTATTCTATTTCCAACTTTGTAGTTTCCCTTTATGTTGGTAGTATTTTAATAAAAGCTCTGCCTATTTCTATGGTGTGATCAGTTATCAGTTAGATGTTTTTATTCTTTAAATAAATCCCCGCTCCTGTGTGAGAAGGGAGGGCATTATCAGTTATAGTTTCTATTTTGTTGTTTTACAGTTGTTATGAATATTGTAATTCACTTTTTCAATCAATAGCAGATGAAGTGTTGATCTTTAGTTAAGTGTAATTGAGTTTGGATACTCACTCAAGGGGGGCCACTTGGTGAGGAATCCGTGTTAGTTAGTTAGAATCATTTGCATGTAGTTTAATTTTCCTGCATCTTGGTATCATAATTCTGGTGTTAACACAGTTCCTGCAGCCAAAGTCGTAAGATAGTCCAGTACTTCCTGCAGCCAAAGTGACAAAACTGTTGAAGCATTATAGTTGTGTTTTCAAGTTGTAGTATTCCTTCAGCATCTTCACTTCCACATTTCCTTTTCAGCATTCATTTCTTGAAGCTATAGATTAATTTCCTTTCCATCATTTGTTTCCTGGAGCTATAGCCTAGTTTCCTTTTAAAGCAATTTGTTTCCTGCAGCCATAGCATGGTCTGAGTAGAATTATTGGTTCATATATCTTTCTGACCCATTTCAAGTAATACATCCCTGGGTTAATAAATTAAATGATTTTTTATAAAGGAGGATAGCTGCTCAGTAGGATGTCCAATCTCTGAGTCATGTTAATTGCCTACTTTTTTTATCCCTTAATAGAACTGATAATGTATTTCTTGTTGATGGACTTAAGCATAATTTGTTGACTGTTGGACAGCTAGTGGACAAGGGTTATCAATTGAAATTCATTGAGGGGAAATTTTCTATCAAAAGTAAGGCAAGAGACTTGATCGCATCTGGTACTAAATCTAGAGGTAATGTATTTGAATTGAATACATCTTAGGCTTCTTATTTTATTGCGAAGGTTGATGACAGTTGGCTATGGCATAGGATTTTTTCATGTTAAATTTGATAATATTGTGAAGGAAAGTATGAATAATGCAGTAAGAGATCTACCTAATATTATGAAACCATCTAACACTATGTGTAGAGAGAGTGTTATGGGGAAGCAGACTAGAAGCAATTTTAAAAGAAAATCTTACTCTGTGAAAGGGAAGTTGGATTTGGTTACATACAGATATGTGTGGTCCTACAAGAACAAGATCTTACTATGGTGAGAGGTATTTTATACCTTTTTTGATGACTTTTCTAGGATGATGTGGGTTACATACTTAGAGAGAAATATGTGGCGTTTGATAAATTCAAGATATTCAAAGAAAAAGTTCAGAATGAATCAGGCTTGAAGATAAAATGTTTGAGATCACATAGAGGTGGTGCGTTTACTTCAGACTTGTTTAATACCTACTCCAAAGAGCATGGAATATATAGACAAACATCTGCTGCTAGGACACCACAATAGAATGGAATAACAGAGTGAAGGAATAGAACAATATTAGATGCTGCCAAGAATATGCTTCTGGAAGGAAATGTATCACATGTTCATTGGAGATAATTTGTTGGTACTATTGTGTACACCTTGAACACAATTTAGATCAGAGAAGGTACAAGTAAGACTCATGAATTATGTTTTAATCATACTCCTATTATAAAATATTTCAGAATATTTGGAAGTAAATGCTATATCAAAAGAGATGATGAGATAGGGAAGTTTGATGCTAGAAGTGACAAAGGTATCTTCCTTGGTTATTCTACTAAGAGAAAATCCTATAAACTTTTCAATCTGAGATTGAGGAAATTGATTGAAAGCGCTAATGTGAGGATAGATGAAAGGTTTCAGATTCAAGAGAGAATGTATGACTATGGTTAGATTGCATAGATTAAGGAGGTCATTGCAAATCCTAAAGAACCTTTGGAAATTGATAATGAGATCGAAGAAGAATCAAATGAGCCTACTGAAACTCCTAAGACTCTGAGGTATGTTAATAAGAACCATCCTGAAGATCAAATCATTGGTTATGAAAATAGAGGAATTTTGACTAGATTGAAGGTAAGAGATGAAATATGTTTGATTTCTCAAGTTAAACCAAAGATTATTGATGAATCATGTAGAGATGAATCTTGGACTAAAGCTATGCAGGAAGAATTAGAATAGATAATGAAAACCAACACTTGGGAATTGGTTCCAAGGCCTAAAAACAAGAATGTGATAGGAACTAAATGGGTTTTCAAAAACAAAATGGATGAGGAAGGAATAGTGGTAAGAAATAAGGCTAGACTGGTTTGTAAAGGCTACCTGCAACAAGAAGGCATAGAATTTGAAGAGACATTTTCTCATGTTGCTAGGTTGGAAGCTGTGAGGTTATTTCTTGCTTATGTTGTACATAAAGACTTTAAGGTATATTAGATGGATGTGAAATCTACATTTTTGAATGGAGATTTGGAGGAAGAGGTATACATAGAGCAACCTGATGGATTTCCTCTAACAAAAGATGAAGACATGGTTTGTAAACTGAAGAAAGCATTATATGGACTAAAACATGGACCGAGAGCATGGTATGCAAGACTAGACATGTATCTTCTTTGTCTTGGTTTCAGAAAAGTTAATGCAGACAATAATTTATACTTAAGAACTGGTGAAGATGGAATTCTAATCATAGAAGTTTTTGTTGATGATATAATTTTTGGAGGTAATGATGAAATGAGTAAAAGGTTCTCTAAAGATATGGAAAATGAATTTGAAATGTCAATGATTGGTGAAATAATTTTTTTTTTGGTTTGAAAATTAATCAAAACAAGAATGATATTTTTATATCTCAGAACAATTACCTTAAGGAGATGTTGAAGAAATTTGGAATGGAAGACTGTAAATCTATTGGGACACCTATGGTGACTAGTTATAAACTTACTCATAATGATGAAACTCAGAGTGTCTTTCAGAAAAACTATAGATCAATGATTGGAGGTCTACAATATCTAACTCACACCAGATTAGATATTTCCAATGCAGTTGTTATTGTGGCAAGATATCAAGTAGATCCTAAAGAGACACACCTTTCTATTATGAAAATAAATTTTAGATATTTGAAAGGGACAATAGAGTATGGATTATGGTATGAAAAATATGATGAATTTATTTTACATGATTATACTAATTTTGATTGGGAAGGTGGTGTGGATGATAGAAACAGTACAAGTGGAGGAGAATTTTTCCTTGGAAAAGGGTTGGTTTATTGGTTAAGTAAGAAGAAGGATTGTATAGCTCAGTCTAGTGCTGAATCTGAGTATGTTGTTGCTACTATAAACTGTACACAAGTTGTTTGGATAAAAAAAAATGTTGAAGGACATTAGAATAATTTTTGAAGAGCCAGTGGTTATCTATTATGATAACACTAGAATAGTTAATATGTCAAATAATCATGTAATGCATTCAAAGAATAAACATATTTCTATTAAGTATCATTTCTTGAGAGACAAGGTAGTAGAGAAGGAGATTAGATTGGAGTATGTTAGCACAAAGGAAAAAATAGCAGATATATTTACTAAACCTTTGTCAAAAGAATATTTTGATTATCTTAGAAGCATGCTTGGGGTGAGAACCCCTCCCTGTGGTAATTAATTGATGCAGGTATACATCAGTCCAGTGGCTTTCAGAGCTATATCATTTTCTCAACTTGATGTATGGATCTACTCCTCAAGGGGAGTGATCACACAAACACTACATAACATATTTGGGTGATTTTGTACCTGTTTTTTACAGACATGAAGATTTGAAAAAGCTACACATTGTAGAAGTTTGATGAAGAGTTATGGCACCCTTTTCCATTTTTGTCAAAGGGGGAGAGATTCTATGTGAAAATCCCTATTGTTTTAGGGAGAATTGTGTTGAGGATATTGAGAAGATTGTATTGAGAGAGCACTTTTTGGGTTGATGGATTTTACCATATGTTTCTATCATGCCAAAGGGGGAGATTGTTGGATGATGTTGGAATTAGCTACTACTAATGTTGTTGGCATTCATGTTTTGTCACTGATGTCAACATATATTTCTGTGAACAGACTGGTTATTATTGTTGCATGATGACTAACAAAAGTGTACGGATATTGTACGGATGAATCAAAATGAGAAAATATTGGGATATGAATAAGGATGTATGATGATCTTATTTCTAAGGTCACTTGGCTTAATATTGCATATTGGATGAGTTACAGATGTTTTCGTAAAGACTGGTTTCTAGACTATGACAGTGATGATTGACAGAGCGAGTCTCTATATTTTGTGTATATCTTAAAGGCGTTGATGATTAAGGTTATGCGAGCTTAAGGGATGAAAGAAGATGTGTTCAAGAATTTTTGTGATGGGTCGCAAGTTGTATGAGTGATGATGACATAAGTTGTGGCATGTATTCTGGAGGAGACCTATTTGGGACCGACTTCAAAGATGTAGCGTGTATTGTGGATTGTGAGCATGGATTGAGGATCTTGGACTATATCTAATGTATTACAATTGATTTATACTTGTGTTAGATACTGTATGTATCTTAGCAAGGGGTTAAATGTTTATTTGTATATTAGGAAAGCTTAATTGGCCGACCTAATCAATTATTGTAATAGTATATATATGAGAGATATTTTCTTTTGAAAAGATGAGAGAGGGAGTGTGTGTATGTGTATGGAGAGAAGGTGATTGATAGAGAAGTTGTGAATCTTGATTGACTGCTGGATGTAGAGTAGAGGATATGTTCCTTGTACTTCATTGGAACTGACCAAGCAAAGAGTTTCTATCAGATAGTTCACTAGATTTTATATTTCCTATATACACTTGTTAGGATTGTAAATCCTTGAGGGTGGCTTTAACCTTCTTTGGGAAATGTGCCTGGGTAGTGAGTCCACTATTACTCTTGACTCCTAACAGGGTTTGTCCTTTAACAGGGACTGTTTATTGTAATGTTGTAATAAGCTCCTAATATGGCTAAATATTAAAAGATTGATTCAATTATGATCTAAAATGATGGATTGGTGCAAAGCTAAGCTGATTGATGCAAATTAAGATAATCTCCATGCTCTAATCCTCCTAAAGCTTCATGAGAATTCACCATTATGATGTTACTAAATACAATTAAAAAATTTTCTCCAAAGATAGTGGATGCAAATTTGTTAGAATAACTAAGAGGGGGGTTGAATTAGTGGCCTCAAAAATATTCCAATAAACTAACCCAAAAACTTATTACCACAATTATAAGCCTCTAGTTATCTCCAGTCCTATAACCTGAATGCCTTCAAAAAATCTTAATAAATAACTATTGATCGGAGTTCATTGCTAAACCTTATTCTTACTGTTTACCGATTAGCAGTCTTTCATTTACTGAAATGTAGTAAATAACTTAGTGTATACCGATCAATCCATATTAGTTATGTGTAATAAAAAACACTGTAGTAATGAATTGTAAACACATTGACACATGGATTTTTAATGTGGAAACCCTATTAAGGGAAAACCAATTGGGAGCGATAACCCAAAATTTTCACTCTTCTGAAGTGAGCTCGGTGAAGAGCCAACCATATTAAAGGTTACAAACACACTTTTAGGTGTGACCTTATTAGAGGATTTAATTAGAATAGTTTGTCACTTGATATCTGACATCTCTATGCTACCTTTTATGACCAAACCCAGTGTAGTTTGTCAATTGGTAAATGGAATCTCTATGCTATCTTCATGACCAAACCTTTTGATACTCCTTGAGATGTATCTCAATATAGAAAGGATTTTTAAGTCCTGCTTGGTTAAGAAACTTTATGATCCAATGGTTAAATTGAAACAATAAATGATATGCTCACATATACAACTATACTTTGCATATTTTTAGATCTATTGTAAGCTCATAATACCTTTTTGAACAATTTATCTTTTCAATCCCTTTGCTCCACTTCTTTCTTCTTGGTGATGTGCTTCTCTGTTGCTCAGTGTCCGTAGAAATCTTTAGCTCTTTTCTTCAGGTTGATTGATCAAGACTGTATGAATTTGTTCTTCATCAGTTTCTCTTCAGCATCTTCTTCTCCATTCACCCCTTAAAGAATAATGAATTATCTTGTCTCTTTATAGACATGATTCACTGTTTCTAGGCTCTTGACTTTCTTGATCTTGGTGTGATCTACAATTCTTTTCTTTAAAACTTTACTTCAGTTTTATCCCGTAGATTTCTCTTTGACAACTGGAATAAAACAACTTTAAATCTTTCTCTTATCTTTGGCTTTAACTTGTCGATGAAAATAATATTAACAACCAGTTAACTCTTTATTTAGCTCTTGCCAGCTAAGTCTTTTGTCATTTCTGAACTTCAGTTCTTTCGGTGTTTAACCCTTTGTTAGTTTCGGTCAACACTTTTGTTCTCCTCGGGCATCTCCTTTGGGGTTGTCTGTCCATTGGGGTTGTCTGTCCATTGGGTAACCCTTTGATTCCGCTCATCGATAATGCTTGTGATTATGCTCGTTGATAATGCTTGCTCAGGTTTCATGCTTGGGTATCACTGTGACTTTCCTCTCAGGTTTCTTTGTTCGTTAGGGTGCACTACCCGTCGGTGTTTTTTGTCACTTAGTGAATACTGAACTTTTATGCATTACTAAAAGCATAACCTTTATCTTTCTAGTTCTCTTAAGTCTTTTACACTTTGTATATGACCAATCAGATTATATCAAGTTGACATCAATGACAGTACAAAACATTAACTGATTTAATGTCTTGCATTAAATTTTTGCAGCTTGGTGATCATCAACTTAACATCTTCAAATATTGAATCAATATAGTTCATCAATCTCTCCCTCTGGAATTGATGGCAACACACTATATTATTACTAATACAATATGAAATATATTAGTTGTAGTTCATCAATCTACCAATCTCATTGTTCTACAACCAATACAAATGTCTGGCTCTCGGTAAGCTCATATAGCTTAGATTTGTTTTCTTGCAGAGTGCTTTATTCAATCTTCATTCCCTCCACTAGATAGATGTGGCAGCTTCTGAGTCTTTCTCTTCTCGGATGTTGTCTCTCCCTTTGACTGTTCTCATCTCTTTTTCTTTTCACAGCATTATAGTCATCTCTCACATTTGATATTCTCTCCCTTATAGGTTATATCTCTCCCTTAGGATATCTTCTCTCCCTTTGATGTATATTTCATATGTATATATAATCTCTTTTCTTTGGATCTTCTCAGGATACTCTATCCCTTTGTATTCTTAGGAACTTCTCTCCCTTTGACAACAATTCCAAAGTAAACATTGATCATGCCAAATTTATATCCTTTCACCTTTTTATAATATACTCCTTGAGTTTCCCTATCCATTCGTAATATAGTGACTCTGGTGTTCAGTGTAGATATGTACCTTTTTGTGTACAGATGTATCTTTGCAGTCCATCTCTTGGCTTGCATCAACATGAATGATCTTCTGATTGTGTGTAGGCTGACGCAGCCTTTGAGTCAGCTTACTGACCAATAGACAAGGGTCAGACCCCTAGTCCATTTCTTAGGTACTCAAATATATCTTTAGGAAATAGCTTTGTGAATATGTCAGCTAATTGTTCCTTTGATTGAACATATTCTAGTATCACTTCTTTCTCTCGCACTTGTTCTCTTAAGTAATGATACTTGACTGCAATATTCTCAGTCTTAACATGCATAACTGGATTTTTAGAAATGTTTATTGCACTGGTATTATCACAATAGATAATCATAGGTTCAAGAATTTTCATATTCATATCTTCTAGTAATTGTTTGATCCATGCAATATTTGAGCAATTTGTAGCAACAGCCACATGTTCTGCTTCTGCAGTAGATTGTGAGATGCATCCTTGCTTCTTGCTGATCCATGTGACAAGTCTGTCACCCATGAATAATGCTCCTCCAGTTGTGCTCTTTCGTTCATCTAAGTTTCCATCCCAATCAACATCTGTATAGACTTGAAGCTCAAATTTTCCTTCTCTTTTATACCATAAGCCATAGTCCTCGGCATTCTTTAGATATCTCAGAATTCTCTTGACAACAGTCATGTGTGATTCTTTAATGTTAACAGAGAATCTTGCAACTATTCCAACTGCATGTGCTATATCTGGTCTAGTATGAACAACATACATTAGTTTGCCAATCATTGATCTATACAAGGTCTGATTTATCTCATTTAATTTGTCTTCCTTTTTCAGCTTACATATGGTTTCCATAGGTGTTCCAATTGGTTTGGAATCTTCCATCTTGAATATCTTCAACACTTCCTTGATGTATTTGGATTGTGTGATATATATGCTTGCATCTTGTTGAAGAATCCATAGACCAAGAAAGAATTTGATCTCCCCAAACATCAACATCTCAAACTCTTTTCTCATTTCATTAGCAAAGGATTTACATAACATATCATTACCCCTAAATATGATATCATAAACAAATATTTCAGCAATCAGAATATTTTCATCAGTATCTTCCTTTAAGTATAGATTGTTATTTTCACTTGTTCTTACAAAACTAATGCTTATGAGATATGAGTGAAGTCTTTCATACCAGGATCTAGGTGCTTTTTTCAATCCATACAAGGCTTTGTGTAGTCTACATACCATGTTTCTCTTGTCTGGATCAACAAACCCTTTGGGTTGTTTAATGTATACCTCTTCTTCTAATATTCCATTTAGGAATGTAGATTTGACATCCATTTGGTATAGCTTGAATCCTTTGAATGTAGCATAAGCAAGAATAATTCTTACTCTTTCTATTCTAGCAATGGGTGAAAAGGTTTCACCATAGTCAATAATTTCTTCTTATCCATACCCCTTGCATACTAACCTTGCTTTGTTCCTTGTGACTTCTCCATTCTCATTTAGCTTGTTTCAGAATATCCATTTGGTACTGATGACATTCTTGTCATCTGGTCTCGATACTAGTGTCCATGTTCTATTCTTCTCAATCTATTCTATTTCTTCATTCATAGCACTAACCCATTCTTCATTCTCTAGTGCAGTATTGATAGATTTAGGCTCAAAATCACAAAATAAACATCTAGTGTTTAGTGACTTACTTCTTGTTCTCATTCCAGCCTTCTTGTCTCCTATGATCTCGTTCTATGGATTGTTTCTTCTGACATACTTGGAGAGTATTGGTTCAGCTCTTTGTTCATCATTCTGATCATCATCTTGACCTTCATTTTAATCTCCATATCTCAGAACATTATTTCGCTGATTTTCTTGATTTTTGGTGTTTGCATCCTGATGCTCGGGTGCAATGTTTTGTTGCTCGGGAGTGATACACTATTTATCAGGTAGAGTGTCAGGTTCTTTAGTGTAAAAAAACCTTTTGTAGTCTTCTAGTTCTTTTCTTCTTTCCTCATCTTTTTTCTTTTCATATTCATCTATTCTGTTATTTGCACTTTCAATGATTTTGTTAGAGGACTTGTTAAGACATTTATAAGCCTTGCTCTTGGTGGAATACTCTAGAAAGATACCTTCATCAATTTTGGAGTCAAGCTTTCCATTTCTATCATCTTTCAAAATATAACATTGACTACCAAAAATTCTGAAGTAACTTACATTGGGTGTGTATCCATACCATAGCTCATAGGGTGTCTTCTTGGTGTCTTTCTTCAATTGTAATATGTTCAACCTATAGATAGAAGTACTGAAAGCTTCCATCCAGAATGTTTAATTGATGCTTTTATCTATCATCAGGGGTCTTGCACAATCAACAATGGATATGTTGCTCCTTTTAGCAATCCCATTTTTCTCTGGTGTTCTTGGTGCAGAAACCTACTTTTTAATTCCATGCTCATTGCAAAAGTTAGTGAATTCATCAAAAACATATTCTCCTACTCTATCTGATCTTAAGCATTTCAATTCCTTACCACTTTGTTTATCTACCATAGCTTTATACCATTTAACCATCTTGAATGCTTCTGATTTTTCTTTTAAGAAAATAATTGTCATCATTCTAGAATAATCATTAACAAAGAGAATGAAATATCTATCACCATAGTAACTCTTTGTTCTCATGGGTCCACATATATTAGTATGGACTAATTATAGAATAGCATTAGATTTATGGGCTTTGCTCTTACTTTTTCATTTTACCTTTTTGACAATTCTTACACATGATATGCCCGGGATTTGAAATGCTCGGTAAGCCTCCTACTTTCCTTTTATTTCTTATCTTAATAATGTTGTCAAAATTTACATGACATAATATTTTATGCCACAACCATATGTCTTCGTTTCTAGCCAATAAACATGTAGTGTTTATATCATCAAGATAGAATAGGTTACCTTTTGTCTGTTCACTAGTTTCGATCAACCTTCCTGATTCATTAAAGATCTTTGCCTTCTTATTTTCAAATGCTACACGGTGACTTGTGTTATTCAGCTATGAAACACTCAATAGATTATAGCTAAGTCCTTTTACCCAATATGCATTTTCACATTTGATCAGGTTATTCAACATTATAGTTCCTTTACCTTCAATTGGACAAGGTGTGTCATTACCCATTCTTACTAATCCACCATTATAATACTCAAAATTTTCAAACTTTTGTTTATCACCAGTCATGTGGTGAGTGCGGCCACTATCTATAATCTAGACATCATTCTTAATAACCTTAGATATGAGTGCAGTCTCTACATACCTTTCTTCTTCATCCAAATCATCCTTCATGGACACAAATACCATCTCAATGTCTTCATCAGATTCAGTGTTAGTATCTCGATTTCTATTCTCAGATAGGTAACAAGTTTTCTTCCCTTTATCCTTGTAGTCTCGGGTATCTCTTCTGCCAGATTGTTGGTTTCTTTGGTAATCTCTGTTATCTTTTCTGTCAAACTTATTTTCATATGATCTATCACTGCTTCTATCTTTTTTTCTTTTGTTAGGACATCTAGAAGTAAAGTGTCCAATCTCTTTACAATTAAAACATACCAATGGTAATTTACCTTTGTATCTACCTTTGCCTCTCTACAATCTTCTAGTCATTAGTGCTTCAATCTCATCAAGTTGTTGGTCATCACTATCACTTTCACTATTATTCCTCATAGTGTGTTTATGACTTGAATTACTTATTTTTAAATAAGATTTGAATGCAGACTCAATAGATGGTAAGACACTGTTATCAAAGTTATTCATCTCAAATGAAATAAGTCTACCAACTAAACTATCTAGAGTGACATTATTATTTTCTACTGCTGTCATTTCTTGTATAGAAGATACTCTAATAGCATAGATAGGTAGTAAGGTTCTTAGGATTTTACTTACCACTATTTCTTCTTCAAGTACACCTCCAACTCCTCAGATATCATTAACTACCTCTTTGATTCTGCAGCTATACTAAGTGACATTTTCTCCTTCTTTCATTCTTAGGTCATCAAATTTACCTCTTAGGCTTTCTGCCTTGGCTCTTAGTACATTTGCATCTCCTCCATGTACTAGCTTTAATTTGTCCCACATTTTCTTTGCAGAGGTGCATGTTTTGACATCTTCAAATTCAGCATCGGAGAGTGAGGAAGCAATTTCTATCATCATAGAATTGTGCTCATTCTTTTCTCTCAATTGATCAAGTGTGTGAGGTCCTGTAGGCAACACATATTAAGTATCCAAGTATTGAGTAACATCATTTCCAATACCTGATAGGTGGAGTCTTATCCTACTTTTCCATGATGCAAAGTTGTCCTTGTTCAACTTAGGCACATCCTATTTTCTCATCTTGTGATCTTTTTCTTAGGTATTGAAACCTTCCTTCTAAGTACACAAACCCTGATACCAATTGTTAGAATAACTAAGAGAGGGGGGGTGAATCAATGGCCTTAAAAATAATCCAATAAATCAACCTAGAAACTTAGTACCACAATTATAAGCCTCTAGTTATCTTCAGTCCTACAAGATGTATGCCTTGAAATAATCATATCAAATAACTACTGCTTGGAGTTCACTGTTAAACCTTATTCTTAAACTTTACAGATTACTAGTCTATCATTTACTGAAATATAGTACATAACTTAGTGTTTACTGATCAATCCTGTTTTAGTAATGTGTAAAGAAAAAAATAAAAGCAATGACTCGTAAACACATTTGACACAGATTTTTAACGTGGAAACCTTGTTAAGGGAAAAACCACTTGGGACCGGTAACCCAAAATTTCCACTCATCTAAAGTGAGCTCGGTGAAAATCCAACCCTGTTAAAGGTTACAAACACACTGTTAAGTGTGACCTTGTTAGAGGATTTATCACTAATATTTTATCACTTGATATCTGGCATTTCACTATGCTATCTTCATGATAAACCTTTTGACACTCCTTGGGATGTATCTCAATACATAAAGGATTGTTAAATCTTGCTCGGTTAGGAGACTTTCTGATCCAATGTTTAAAATGAAACAGTATATGATATGTTTATATATACAAATTAAACTTGCATATGTTCAGATCTATTGTAAGCTCATAATACCTTTATGATCAATATTTCCTTCTATGTTCTTTTCTCCACTTCTTTCTTCTTGGTGATGTTGTGCTTCTCTGTTGCTCGGTGTCCGCAGAAATCTTTACCTTGTTTGATCAGGACTGTATGAAGTCTTTCTTCACCAATATTCTCTTCACAATGTTCTTCTCTGTTCACCCCTAATTCATAATTAATTATCTTGTCTCTCTTATAGACATAATTTCACCATTTCTAAGTCCTTGACTTTCTTGTTCTTGGTATGATCCGCAATTCTCGCCTTTCTTGCTTTAAAGCTTACTTCAGTTTTATCCCGTAGATTTCTCCTTGACAAATAGAATAAAATGGCTTTAAAACTCTAGCTTATCTCTGGCTTTTAACTTGTCGATGAAAACAATGTGATCATCCAGTTAACTCCATATTTAGCTCTTGCCAGCTAAGTCTTTTTTCATTTCTGAACTTCAGTTATTTTCGGTGTTTAACTCCTTGTTAGCTTTGGTCTTAACTTCATTTGTCCTTAGGCATCTCTGTCCATCAGGGTTGTCTATCCATCAGGGTTTTCTGTTTGTGGGGTAACACTATGGGTAAGCTCTTTGGTAATGCTTGCTCGGGTATCACTATGACTCTTCTCTCAGGGTTCTCTATCCGTCGGGGTGCACTGTCCGTCGGTGTTTGTTGTCACTTAGTGCATACTAAAATTTTATGCATTACTGATAGCATAACCTTTATCTCTTTGGTTCTTTGAAGTCTTTGATAATATGTATAGAACCAATCGGATTATATCAAGTTGACATCAATGACAATACAATACATTAATTAAATTAATGTCTTGCATTAACTTTCTGCAGCTCGGCAATCATCAACTTAACATCTTCAAACATTCAATCAGTTATGATTCATCAACTATTGTAACCTAATGAAGTAGGCATACATCACATATAATAGTGAATTGATGTCACTGTCATAAGAAAAAGACATCTTCTTAGTTGGGTAATAGTGAAATGATGATGTTGAAAGCAAATAAATAAACACCATCATCATGATAAGGTAAACTATGTACACAGATCAAAGCAAGGATGCATTAAGAACAATGATGTTGCACAATATGGTATTTTCATATGCAAGATAGTGACCTTATTGTGTGCATGAAGAACAAATCATGGAAATGATCATGACATTTCATATCCACTCCAGGAATATTGAGCAACATTAGATTAAATTCATAGTCAAGGTTATGGTGACTTAATATTATGATATATAACCATGTCAAGGAAAAAACATGGAAACAAAATTAATCAATGACATAAAGATGTGCAAAAGGGCAACGATAATAGCATTGGTCAATTTAAAAGATAGCTACAAAGTCATGTCATATAAAATAACCTTGACTTTATATACAGAAACACAAATATATCTTCATTAAAATATGTCAAGAACCATGGCAATAACTGATAAAAGACCATGACAATGAATGCTTGGAAAAAATATGCAAGCACAGAGATAAAGCACAATGATATTATATAGATAAACTAGTGTATTGTATAAAGGAAATGTAACCACCAAAATTTGGTATGGTCCAACTATGGACCCTATTTTCCCGAAGTGTGATCATACCCTCGATTATGTCCAAATGACCCTGTTACTGCTTGGCATAATTCTTCGAATCAATTTAATGTCCTAGGTGATTTTTATCACTGAATTATATTAACTATTATAGCCATATGATTTAAATCAATTCAAACCAATTAAATCAAACCAAATTCAAATATGGCTATAGTATTTAATTATAAAGGAATTAAATAAATCCCTAAATCAATTACCCACTTGCAAATTAACCCATTCCCCTAGCCTATTTAATTTAATTAAAATGGCTATAGTCCCCTAATTATTAAAA
>MU223597.1:1664614-1679888 GCA_018584345.1 Thuja plicata | reverse complement strand
TTAATATTCCCCTAAACCCCAACCTAACCTATCTCAACCACTTCTACCCTGGGTTCTAACCCTTCTCAACCCATTCACCCTTGCTAATCTAATCCTAGTCCTAATTCTAATCCTAACCCACCTCCTATTGTTGTCACATTCCATTAAGGAATGATTAGCAACTCAACCCACTTGAGAAAGTCCACTTTCTCAAGCATGACTTTCCTAAGAGTCCACCTTCTCAAGCCACCCTCTTACACTCTCCCCATGCTTCTTTAAGGCTTTCATTAATGCCTCATTAATAAAGATGCCTTAAGCCTATGTCTCCTCCATGCCTCATTAATGCCCAAGGCATTAATGGCTCTTACACCTCCATTAATGAGTCCCTTAACTCATAAATGAGCCTTCTCTCTCTCTCTCTCTCTCTCTCTCTCTCTCTCTCTCTCTCATTCTTCTATAAATAGAAGCCATTTTTGAGAGAAAAAAAGCCTTCATCTCATATTGTAAATGTAATGTTATGCTGTTAGATTAATCTTAGACTCATATTTCACTTCATATTCCATGCTTTTGCATTGTGCTTATTTCCATTCTTAGAGCTAGAATGCATGTTTTCACATCATTTAGCTTGTTTTTAAACTAAAATCCTTCATGCTAGGTCGTATATGTCACTGATTGTAGCATAATCTAAGGGCTATTATGTTACTAATCATACTCTTCTTAGTTAGAAGGTAATAGGTCGATATTAGTTGGTGTTACATGCTTATCTAACCTTTTTGAACTAATGCAATGACTTATTGATGTGTTGTGTCTCTCTTATCAGTTACCAAATATACACACACCACATTCTGGCACCCACCGTGGGGCTCAATTTTCAACTTGGCCTCATTTTCTAACACTTTTTTTGCTAATTTGCATGTTCAGAATTCTGTCACAGGATCATTTTTGACCTTTCTAGATCGCATCCGGGATACGCCCTCACACTATGGAAAACGAGGCTTGCATCTGGGATTTCCCAGGTCATTTTTGGTTTAGGCTCGCATCTGGTAAGCATGGGATCGCATTTGGTAAGGAAGCTCGCATACAATATACTGCATCGCATTCAGTAGAATTTTAGGCTCACATCTGGTTAGAAAGTTTGTGCATTTTGTTTGCCTAATCCTAACATTTTGATAAGTTGTGCTTTTGATCTTTTGCAGCTTAACAAGTGTTTGCAGGTTGTTTTTGGAGGTTTTCATGGGAGTTGAACTAAATGAATACTAACTCAGTTTTACAGGTTGCCAACCCCCCATCTTGACCTCTATTTACTTGCTTTCAAACTTAAAGTACACATTCCAATCTATCACTAAACTGACTAGAGGATTATGCTCTTTTCCTTTTAAGGAAAATTAGAAACTCATACATCAGTTTATGGATTGAACAGAATTTGGGGTAAATGAACAAGCAAACACATCACCTAATTCTTTTTGGATCAGTAAATGAACAACACAAAGCACTAAATATGTGGGATCAAAGAACAAGCTCAATCATATAATTTCTTTTGGAATCATAAATTGAACAAGAAAATCATTAAATTTTGTGTTTAATTGAACAAGGCAAACTTTCATTTTCAAACCATCCTGTTTTATTTAAAACAGGAACAACTAAATCGAGCTCAACATAGCTTGAAGGAATGAACTTTGTTTTTAGTATTTTGGGAGAAAATAGTTTAGATTAGGAGAGTATGCTCTTCTTCTTTGGAAGAATTAGAAATCTAGACATCCAAAGCTTGCCAATCCTAGTTACATACATTTAAGCAGTAGAGGGCCTGCTAGTTGAGGTAAAAATCTCCCAGGAATGACCCAAGTGAGGACAGGTTTTACGCCAACCCTTCCAACTCACTATAAATAGTTGCTTCCTCGTAGACCAAAGCCTCAGAAGATGGAACTGGTTTTATTCTTGGAATTTTGACATCATTCCTTGAACATATCTGGGTATATGTAGAGCGGAGCCGCTTGAATCTTGCTTGCGAGACTACATATATTCAGGTACTCATAGGGCTATACACCTGAATTTTGCCTTGTGCAATTCTATGGGGGATAGTTTTGAACGGATTGCCCAATAATCTACAACAAATTCAACTCAAAGAATTCCTGATTCATCCCCAAAAGGGTGATAATCTTTGTGCAAGGTAAAAAGTAATTGTCCCAAGACACTCATCATATTGTGCCCTCACTTGCGTTTGGAGTCGGCTACTACAACATCATGACTGGAGCCATTGTGTGCTTGGTGATGGTTGTATTCTGATTAGCATTTGAGTGTGTACCTGAGTCAACAAGCAAAGATTTTCATCCTCCACCTAGAGAACAGGAAAAAATGAGTGTTTGTTTCACCCTCTTAACAATGCAAAACTGTTTGACGTATTCAAAAGATCATTAAAAAGATAAGCTCCTCAAAAAAATCAACAAATTTCAAACCCTAAAGTACAAGTTTTTTTCACACCTTACGACACCTCTTAACGCAATCTGGAAACAAGCAACTTCACGCACTTCAAAAATGAACTTTTCAGAACTGACCAAAACTGACAAAGACATCATAAGATTGCATCCTATATTTCCCAAGTTGCATATAGTGTTTAGGATCACATTTGGTATTCTGGATCGTATTTAGTTAGCACACAGTCGCATCTAGATTCTAGGATCGCATCTGGTACCATCAGAGGCTCGCATCTGGGAGCTCGCATTCAGGACAGTGGGTATTTGTAGGAGTTTTTCTTAGGAAGTCTCAGTTGATTAGGATACCCTTTTTTTCTCTTTAGCTAGTTCCTTTTGTCTCTTCTGGTCTCCCTGATATTTTTACAAAAACACTTTCGAAGCGTCCACCTTACATGCCTCGTCAGTCTTTCATGATCAGTTCAATACGTGTGGTCTACCCATTTTCTATCAACAACTTGGTTCCCAACTCACTATCAGGGCATTCTAACCCTCTGACACTAGAATCATTTACATCCACCAACAAACAAACAATTACTTTTACCTAGACACACCCACTTGAACGATCTGAAACTCTCACTTGCACTATTGGGAAACATTGACAAAGTTGAGAAACAACTTCATGGTTAACACGAGACACAACAAGTACACAACTAAAGGATCGAAAGTGCCTCCTAAAACACCACACTTCCAAGGAGAAAGTTCTCACAGTTCCCTTCTTGATCTAGATTCTCCTCAAATGAATAGCAACACTCACGAATGGAGTAAGGCTTTTGAGGATTATAATGATGGAAAACATGAAAAGTCCGAAGGCACGAAAGAGGAAGAAAGACCCAAGTTTGAACATAATCCATTTGGATCAGATAGTGAAGAGGAGATCCCCGAGGATGAATACAAAAAACTCAAACAAAGTAAACGGATCCACAAGCTATTGGAACAGATAATTAGTGACGATAAAGAAAAATACTTCCTCCATCTAGCATCCACAGGTGTCAAATTACCCAAGGATTATGATGTGGAAAAACTCAAAGAAAAGGAGGTACCAAACCCAATATCTATTCTCACCAAACAACTTAATCTGATGCAAACGGAGCTCACAAATCTCAAACAGGAGAAGGAGAAATCCAAAACAAAATACTCTTTGGATGCCATTTGTCCATTTCCTTTTGACAAGAGTCTCACTATGGTCCCATTTCCTCCCAACGTGGCAAGGCCAAAGTATGACAAATATATGGGAGAAACTGATCCACACGACCATGTAAGGGAATTCTGTGTGCTGAGCATAGAATACATGCACAAACCTACATACCTCATGCGACTATTTCTGGGAAGTCTAGGAGGTAATACCATGGAGTGGTTCTCAAAACTAAACCCTAAGGTCAAGACATTTGAGGAGTTGATCCAACCGTTCTTTCAACATTACTCCTACAAAATCCAACATGATGTCACTATGATGGACCTATGTAACACCAAACAATGAACTGGAGAATCATTCACACACTTCCTACAAAGATGGAGGAAGATTTTTGCACGATATTCACGGGTCATTCCCGAAACAGAGAAGATGGAAATCTTCGTTAATAATCTAGTGCCAGAATTGAGCTATGCTCTACAAATGCAAGAATCTCCTAGCTTCGATAGAATGATTAAAAATTCCCTCCGTATTGAGGAAGTCATGGTCAAAAGGGGAAAGATCACCCTTCAAAATGAAAGCAAGACCAATAACTCCAACTCCAAGCCAAAATGGTGGAAACAAAACAAGAATATTGTTAATGACGGAGTGGTCGATGCCTCTAACATTAATACTAAACCCAAGGCATTTAATCTAACCAATGGCATGCAAGCAAGCAAAGAGGCTAAGGTAACACCTCCCATCTCCAAAGCAAACAATGATAACAACAAGGAACTAACATGGACTTCAAAACCCCAAAGAACATTCACTCCTTTGGGAGAACCTCTCAAGACTATTTTGAAGACTCTATTGGATAACAAAGTTCTTACAATTCCCGATTCTAAACCATGGGAACCAATGGTCAAACCCAGGTCATGGGATGATAACTCTTACTGTGTCTTTAACAAAAATAAGGGACACAAGACTAATAATTGTCTCAAGCTTAAGCATGTCATCCAAGACCTCATCGAAGGGGTTAAGATCAAAGTAGATGGACATACTACCAATGAGGATCATATAGCATTCAACAAACCCTTTCCTAATTATAATCAAGGAGAAACATCTAAAGGGAAGGGTAATGAGGTAAACTACACCTATTCCAAAAATGATAATGTGATCAATATGCTTGATATTAAAACTAAATCCATTAATGTGATCACAATTAAAGGTGACTCATCCCACTCAAATGTTGTAACACGGAGCCAAGCACAGGTTACAATCAAAGGGCGTCCAAAACTAACATTAACGTCAACATCCAAGGTTCCTATTATCACTATTCCTAACCTAGCAGAAAAACACATGGTCACTATCCCTGGAGAAAAATATGACTTGGTAGACCAATTGCAACGAACCTCTGCCAAAATTTTCATTTTTTTAGTTTCTCAAGATATCCATGGTACATAGGGAAATCGTAGAACAGGCTCTGCATGCTGCTAATGGTCCAAAAGATTTTAATATAGACAAGTTTAAAGCGATGGTCAACCACATCTCGGCGCCACATTACCTATCATTTTCTAAAGAAGATGACAAGTCATTGACCCATCCACACAATCAACCCCTCCATATCAAAGTCCTTATTCATAAATCCCATGTTAGACGTGTGTTGATAAATGGAGGTGCAGGATTGAATATCTGTACACTGGATCTAATCAGGAAACTAGGTCTCTCAGAACAAACAATTGACTCTAGAAATAAGATAACCATCAAAGATTATGATGAGGAAGAAAGATCCTCCAGAGGTCTTATTGTTCTACCTATCAGAGTCAGACCGATTGAGAGGAACATCATATGCCAGGTTCTGGATCTACCTTTGGCCTACAATATCCTACTAGGGAGACCGTGGATTCATGAGATGCAAGTTGTACCGTCCACTTATCATCAATGCATAAAATTCCCACACAATGGGGTGGAAGTGACGATTCCTGCAGATGCTAACTACACTTGCAACAATATCAAAGTAGGTAGAATGATCCCACACAACAAAGAAGCTATGGATGTAGTTGCTCCTGAAACTACCAAAGACATGTTTATGAAGAGTTTTAGCAAAACCTTGAAACTTGAAGAAATAGGTATGGGAGAGTACAAACTAGATCCGACTCCCTCACTGACAGAACTTCCGGTATCACCAAGATCCTATGGGAAACCTTCCTTGAAATTCACACCTCTAGTATTCAAAGAGTCAGAAGTACACAAGGCAACTGGCATGATAAAGGCATCCACATCTTCTTCAGATAACATAGGAGAATAGGCAGTCTTGGATTGGCTTTACAAAGGTGAATCGGTGGAATCTGAGGTCACACATGTAAAGATATCCCCAGGACAGTATGGAAAGGGATATGATTTCCTCACGCAAATGGGTTACAAAGGAAAGGGACCTCTAAATGACACAGGACAAGGGCTTGTTGAACCTATTCCCATGGAGTTCCACAACACCAGAGATAAAACAGGACTGGGTTTTAATACTAAAATTGATAAACCTGCTTCCAAGGAGAGTCCACCTTCTGAGACAGGGAGAGATAAAATAGATGAGATAAAACTAGAACCATGGCCTTATGAAAGATTATTACATATTGGTACAGAGAATCCTGAATATCAAGGAGAACGCTATGTACCCAGCTTTAGATACCACAAGATCTTCACACTCCTTTATTAGCACAACCTCTCATTCAAGAGGTAGGAGACACCATAGCAATAATCACTCAAGAGACACCCCGGCCACAAAATTTACATCCTAACTGGGGGAAATTGGTCACAATTTCACATGTCCTCAATCTACCCCACTTTGATCTACAAGTAGCTAACTAAGTACATCAGATAAAAATTGCTGAATACTTAAATAGGTTTGATGATGATGTCACAGACTCTCATGACTATAAATGGGATCAGCTATCTATTGCCTCTGAAGATATTATAATAGATACAATTCACATATTTGCAACTCCCTCAGCTCCTAGTAAATGCTCTGACATTCCTCTCAATGATACTAATCCTCCTGAAGCAGAAGAAGAGCTCATTCCCCCAATCATAGATGGAGACACTGGTGAATACATAAGTCTAGAAGAACTTCATAGGATACAAGAAAGAAGCATCCTTTTACGGAGAGATGATGATGAGACTTCTACTGACGAGTCATTAGAGTTTGGTCCACATATGACTAACAATGACCCTTTTTACAATGATCTCACTCTTATTGATCTAAATATCGAAGAAATTAACTTAATAGACTGTGCCATGTCGGTTAATGGTCTTGATGCTAACACGATGATGTCCTTCCCAGAATCTGACTCCCTAACATTGGTACATCCAGACCTAATTGATTGGACTGAAACAGATCCTACTCATATCCTCGACTTTTCCAATGACCACACCCTAGCTTGTTATCTCAATTCTTGTGAACCTTACCCTTCTTCCACCACTACAAGGAACAAAAACATGTCACAGGAGGCTATCAAGTTTCTTAGTCACAAACTGAAAAATAAAAAGGAAAAGCGGGCTGATGGTGAAAACCACTCTATGGCAGTATCAAATCCCAAAATAGTAAAGAAAAAATATGTATCCAATGGTGAAAACCTCTTCGAGGCACCAAAGGATGAGACTCTTGATATCCTCCTTGAACACTTTCAGGAAAGATCTTCGGAATTGATTGAACCAACACAGCCAGTAAACTTGGGCACTGTTGAAAATCCTCAAATAGTTCATCTGGCACAATATTTATCAGAAGAGGAGAAGGTACGGTTCACAGAGTTCCTAAAAGAGAAAAAGATTAACTTTGCATGGTCTTATACTGATATGCCAGGGCTAGATCCTAATCTCATCATGCACCACTTGTCTATAGCTCCTGGGATCAAGCCCGTAAAACAAAAACTTAGGAAGATGCATCCTCATGTTGCATTATTGGTAAAAGCAGAGCTAGAAAAGTTGTTAAAAGATGGATTTATTCGAGTCATTGCCTATGCAGAGTGGATCTCCAATGTGGTCCCCATTTCTAAATCTGATAAATCTATTAGGATATGTACAGACTTTAGGGACCTAAACAAAGCATGTCTGAAGGATGACTTCCCTCTCCCAAACATTGACATGATCATAGATCTTACGACAGGCTTTCAAATGTATTCATTAATGGATGGATTCTTAGGCTATAATCAAATTAAGATTGCCCCTGAAGATCAAGAGAAAACCACATTCACATGCGCATGGGGCATCTTTTTTTGGAATGTCATGCCTTTCAGGTTAAAGAATTCCAGTGCAACATATCAAAGAGCCATGACAACAATATTACATGACATGATGCACAAGAACATGGAGGACTATGTCGATGACACATTGGCTAAATCTAAGGAGAGAAGTACTCACATTGCTGACCTACGAAAGATATTGGATCGAATGGAACAGTTCCAACTCAGGCTCAACCCGAAGAAATGTGCCTTTGGGGTCAAATCAGGGATGCTCCTAGGATTCATTATATTAGCAAAGGGAATCGTGCTAGATCCTACAAAGGTAAAAGCTATTCTAGAGATGGATCCTCCATGTAACATCAGTCAAATGAGGACACTACAAGGGAGACTTCAGTCTATTAGCAGATTCATGTCCCAACTTGCAGATAGGGCACAACCCTTTACTAAGCTACTACATAAAGGGGTTACCTTCAAATGGGATGAACACTGTGAAACAAACTTCAAAGAATTAAAGGGGTATATGGATGCTCCACCTATTCTTATGGCGCCTATTCATGGAAAACCCTTACTCATATACATTTCAGCTACAACTACATCCCTAGGAGTATTACTAGCGCAAGAAGATGAAACAAAGAAAGAATGAGCTATCTACTACATTAGTAGAACACTAGTCACTTATGAGCTCAATTATAGAATTATTGAAAAAGTATGCTTAGCAGTCATCTTCGCATCACAAAAATTGAGACACTACATGCTCTCTCATACAGTGAAGCTCATTGCTAAAATCGATCCTCTAAAGTATCTTTTGAGCAAAACAGCATTAACAGGACGTTTGGCAAAATGGGTCCTGATTCTAAGTGAGTTTGACATTGAATATGTAGAATAGAGAGCTATCAAAGGACAGGTACTTGCAGATCAATTGGCTGATTCACCACTCCAGGATGATGAACCTCTACTCATTGAAATCCCTAATGAAATAATCATGCATCTCACTGAACATCCATGGAAGATGTACTTTGACGGTTCATTTACTCAAAAAGGATCTAGATTCGGGGTCCTCTTCATAACTCCACAAGGATAAAAGATTCCCAAATCTTACAAATTGATGTTTCCATGCACCAACAATATCTCAGAATATGAAGCATTGGTCAACGGCCTCAAGCTAGCTATGGAATGGAAGATCATAGAGTTACACGTGTATTGTGACTCCCAACTAATTATCAATCAAGTCAATGGGGAGTATCAAACAAAAGATGAAAATTTGATGCCCTACAAGAAACTAGTTGATGATTTAAAGAAGTACTTTGTCTTCGTCACTTTCCAGCAAATACCACGATCAAAGAACAAAGCTGCGGATGCTATGGCTACTTTGGCATCTATGTTACAACTGGAGGAACATCAATTCCGCTATGACTTCTTGGTGGAAGAAATATCCTATCATGCCTTTGCTAACCTTGAATACTAGGTAATATGTACCTTGAATACCCCAGATCAATCTCGGTATGCCAGTATCATTGCTTACCTTTCTGACCAAACCATTCCCACCAATCTATCTAGAAATGAGAAAAGATCCCTGATTAGGACAACATCACGTTATGTCCTCATAACTAACAACCTATATCGACATGGTCTCAATGGTACACTTCTTTGGTGTTTAAAACTCGAAGAGTCTGATTTAGCATTAAAAGATGTCCACGAAGGTGTATGTGGATCACACTCGAATGACTTTTCATTAGCTAAGAAACTGGCCAAAATAGGCTATTATTGGCCTACTATGGAGAAAGATGCTATTCAATTTTCAAAAGCATGTCTTAAATGCCAGACACATGGAAACCTTATCCATGCTCCTACTAGAGAACTTATACCTTTCATAACACATTGGCCATTTCAGCAATGGGCCTTTGACTTGGTTGGACAAATGTATCCCAACTCTTCAAATGGACACAAGTTTATCATTACGACCATTGAGTATTTCATGAAGTGGGTCGAAGCCGTGCTGCTAATCAAAGCCACTGGAAAATAGGTGGCTATGTTCATTCTGAACTACATTATTTATAGATATGGGATACCCTCTTCAATTGTAATAGACAATGGGGGCCAATTTAGAAATCAAGACATTGATGACCTTTGTGAATAGTTCCATATTACTCAACATTTCTCCTCGATCTATTATCCTTGAGGTAATGGACAGGCTAAGGCATCAAACAAAAATATTCTCAAGATTCTACATAGAACTGTGAGCAAGTCTGGCAGAGACTGGGATCTACAACTGAATCCAACATTATGGGCCTATAGAATAAGCATCAGAACACCAACTGGAGCCACGCCATTTTCTCTAGTCTATGGAGTTGAGGTAGTACTACCTATTGAGGTTGAAATCCCATCTTTGCAGATATCTTTACAAGGTCTTGTTACTAATGAGCAGTACCACATAGATCAGGTAAATTCTCTCGACTTACTAGATGAGCGCAGACAACAAGCATTCGATCACCTCAAAGTATATCAAGCACACATGTCCAAAGGTTATAATAAAAAGGTCAAACCACACAAATTTGAAGTAGGAGATCTCGTCCTCAAAGAGAATCCTAAGAACCAGCCTAATAGGGAGCAGAAAGGAAAGTTTGAACCTAACTGGCTAGGACCTTATGTTATCACTGCTACTTTTGGGACTGGAGCTTATCAGTTAGCTACACTTGAGGGAGATGTTCTTCCAGATCCTATCAACACTCTACATTTGAAGCGATTCTACGCTTAAATGTTCAGCTAGCAGATCCTGTACAATAAAAAGTTCTTGCAAAATCCAAAAACATTCAGAAAATTGATCTTGGAGAAATCCAAAAATAGTGGAAAAGATCCTACAGAAAAGGGTATCCTTGGTGAAAACTTGGTAAATAGGCGCCTTGATACTACAAAAACATTCAAAAAAAGCAAAAATAGCAAAAAAAAATTGAAAAAGAGAAAAGTGCCTTGATGAACACCTGGTAAAATAGGTATCTTGGTAGCAAAAAGGAAGAAAAAGATCTTGCTAAGTGGTGAAAACCTGGCAATCAGGCGTCACATTTGTTTTGCACTCCATCTATCAATGTACTACTAATACTAGGCCTTCATAATTTTGCTTGTGCTCATACGTTGACTTCATCTTCCTAAAATGACTATCTTATCCTCGCTTGGGATTTGTCTATCTTTACATCTTAGGAATAAGTCATTCTACACTGGGGGCATCTTTGCTAGTATCGTAGGTTACGGTTGCTAGGTTTCTCTAGGATGGTTTGCCTCACGGACACAATGTTTCTTGATACATGCAAAACAATGTCACTTTTCAAAACAAGGGTGTCCTTTCGAAGCATCACATATCCAGACATGACATTTACATTAATGGAGTTCCTACGGGGCTATATTGGACTGCAAACATGAATGAGTTATCCTATCAATACACAGACATGGAACACCATATTGCTTGTATTACAATTTTTTGATTGATGAATCTTTACTGTTTTTTGACATATGAATGAACAAAGTACTACTTAAACACACAATTTGCTATTTATTTGATTATGATTCTTTTATGTCATGATGATGTTTTTAACTAGGGGCATCTAAGTAATTATAAATTTTATTTGATTAATTCTCAATTGATAATTTATTATGTCTTCTTAGTTTCTCAATGATGTCTGCGCAAAGACAAAGAGTCGCAAGGATAGGGGGCATAATGTTTTCTTAAATTTTTGCGTATGGCGATTGTTCCAAATAATCCTATAAATTTCACCTAACTTGGATGTTTATGGTAAGAGTTTCTACTATGGGTAGATAGCTGCATATATCTCGATCTTCGTTATGTGTAAGCTACGGTGAGTTTGAAACAATTTCCTTGTCTGTTTTTTGATCTAGATTCTCACTAAGGTATATGAATCATAATGTACCCAAGGATATGAATTTTCAAGGTCATTGCGGGTCCAATATCTTGCTTTAATAAGAATCTGGTATATTAAAAGGAAGGTGACTATTTTGTTATCCTGGCTTATATGCCTTGATGCCTAAGTCTATTTCTGACATTTCAATAAAACATAGTATTCATACTTTCATAATATCAGTGGGTATTAGTGATGGTTGTACTATTAGGTGGTATCTATTCCAAAAAGTGCCCAATGATGATAAAAATGTTGCAATATTTGCTAATCAGTGAAAAGTCCTAAAAGTCTACATATATCTGCATTTAAAGATTGCATGGTGCATTTATAACAGGAATAACAACATAAGGAATTTTGTGCTAAAAAATGATTTCTATCTTCTTTTAACAATCAAGTTAATTACATCATCCATATTACTGATATCAAATATTGTTGCACATCGATAGCATACATTTTACATTCATTGAAAAGAATAAACAAGAAAATACAAAAATAAAGCATCCATGTATTGCATTTTTACTTTTACATCCTAAATGCATCCATACATCTATTTTGCATAAACCAAAAAAAATCAAAAGAAACATACATTTGCATTTTCACATAAGTATCATTTAAAACATATTTATATCAGTAATAACTCATCACATCCAATTATAAAATGATGTTATCATCTACAAACTAACTCATCAAGAGACCAAGATATCATCACATGTGCAAAAGATACATTTACCACATCTATGACAGCAAAGAGAACTCATGAAACATGTCAGAATCAAGAAGCTACATTAGATATATATCATCGTAACATGGTATAGATCAAATATAAAGAGTATTAGTGTATCAGTGAGCATAAAGAGTATCAGTGTATCAGTGCGCCAAAATGAATAAGATATACATGTATAAATGCCATCTACAAAAATGGATCTCAGAAGGATCCAGATGTATAAAAGAGGGGATCTCAGCAAGATCCAGATATACAAATATGATCCCAAAAATATACATGTCATAAAGATGATACAACAAAATCAACTCTGTCCCAGCCCCTCTCCCTGGTCAGGAGGAGGAGGAGGAGGTGGTACAAAAGGAGCTGTTGGAGGAGGCATGGCCCCCTCTGACTGTTGAGTCACTCAAGAGAATGAAGGTGCTCTCTGACCCTCTAGAACTATCACATGATACAGGGTGTAATAATATGTAGCCCTCTGTCCCTGATGGACTGTTGTCCGGGCCTGTGCATCTCTCTCTGCTCTTAGTCGCTCAAGCTATAGATCCTTGTCTGCCAGTAAAGCATCAGCAGTAGTGACTCTGGCCTCCAAAGCTGTGATCCTGGCTCAGAGCTGTTCTCTCTCCTGCTCACATCTAGATAGAAGATCTCCATCTCTACCTCTATCCTGATCCTGAGACCGGTCCTATCCTCTATCCTGTGGCCTATCCCGTGACCCCTACCATCTCTGTCTCTGCTAGTCCCTAGTAAGGAGCGGACCGGTATCTCTTTAAGGAGCTACAAATTTGAATCGGGTACGCTGACCCTCTCCACTGCCACTGGCTACACCTGTATCCACAGCCTCTCCACCACCACCCCTATCATCTCCATCGTGCCCATCATCAAGAGGAGGACGCCTTCCATCTCTGCCATCCCTACCACCATCACAGCCTCCATGTCTACTAGGAGCCCTGTCTCTACCTCCTCTGCCCCTGACTGGTCAATCATCAAGATCATAGTCTAGTGACTCCTTTATATGAGGAATAATCTCCTTAGGAACAGTGAATCAAGGAAAGGGGTACTGAAGCCTCTTAGCAGCGTAACCATCAGATACACCTGTGTCCTCTACATCTGGCTAGACATCCCAGTCTACTGCAACCATGTCCTGGATCTCTTGGTGTACAGTCTCATATGTCAATTGTGCCCCCCATAAAGGTGTCTCATCTCTAGTACGGGCATATATGGAAATATCCTCTGTCCTACCCTGCCGCTGACCATACTACCTCAATACTCTGGTGATAACAAACCACTCTATAACATACCTGGTCCGGCCAATGAGATATTGACTCTAGCACAAATATGACACCTGCCAGGCATCAGAGGTCCACACCTTGCATGCTAAGTATGGTTGCCAAATGACCTCTGTCATATCATCAAATAATCGACGCCAGTACTTGATCTTGCCTAGATGGGGCTGCTGCAGAAGGCCTGCATACATATATACAAAGGGTTGCTCAGGTGCACTCTGCTTATCTACAATCAGCCGTGTAACAGGGATGTGCTCCCAGGACCAGATCTGAAGAATAAGGATACCCATAGTCATACTGCGGGTATAATGGTATACTCATGTAGCTCTCAGTACATGTGAGCTAAAATACAGCTCCCCCAAGCAAATCGTTGATGGTGGATGACCATCTGCTCGATCATACTCACCAAGCCCACCATAAATCTGTGTTGGCCCCTATCTAGCATAAGGATGCCGCCCACCAAACTTTCTAAGTAAACAGATAATCGATCATAGCGATCGACCATGTAATCCCAAGATAGATATCTCCGGTCAATGGTATCATCCTGGAAGAATCTACGTGCAACACCAATCGCCAGGCCGGCTCTGGACTCAAAGAACACCTCCTATCCAAACATCGACCCCGCAATATCCTCTAAATGTCCTCCAGTCACAGTGATCTCTCCAGTAGGTAAATGGAAGGTGTTGTGCTCTGAATGCCATCTCTCGACAAGAGCAGTCAATAACCCATAGTTTACCCCGATCTCAGGTAAACCTATCAAGGAATGTAATCCGCAGCGGATCATAGTCGTCTGCTCATCATTTGATAAATGTCCTAACAATGCAAGTACGTGCACAGGGTAAGTGCCGCAAAATGTGACTACCTCAAACTGGGCCTATTTTGGACAAAAGCGACAATACATCAGAATCCTATCTACAACACAGGGGCAGACTCCTAATCAACTAAATCCTTCCAAGTTCGCAGGACACAAACAGATCAAAACACATTAAAATTCTAAGTTTTCTACTAGATGCGATCCTGGAAATACAGGATGTGATTACGTTTACCAGATGCGATCCCCGAAATATGGGATGCAATCCTAAATGCGGGATGCAATCCTAAGCACCCCGGGTGAGACACACTAATGGATTTCCCTTCAAAACATGGCATAAACAATAGAACTGGATGTGATCTGGGAAATACTAGATGTGATCCGAGAAATACCAAATGCGACGTAGGAATCCAGAAAAACTAGATGTGATCCGAGAAAAATTGGATGTGATTCGGGATTAGCAGGTTGCGATCTGGAATCCCGGATGCGATTCTAAATTGAAAGGGCTCTAAAAGCTACAAAAATGCATAAATTTGAAAATTTCCAAATCCACAGGGTAGTTTATCGAGCACTTATCAGCGGTGGGTAGTCGGATGGATGCTGATGTTGACGGCTCATCTCGAAATGATGCTTCCTCACAGGGACTACCATCTTCTCTGTAGAGCTCTCTGATTTACTATGGAGGAAAGTGAAAATGAATAGTGAAATGGTAATTTTGGAGGCTTATATGGGTCTTTTGAGACATTTAGGAGTTC
>MU223597.1:1651281-1663576 GCA_018584345.1 Thuja plicata | reverse complement strand
AATTCAAACATGGCTATAGTATTTAATTATAAAGGAATTAAATAAATCCCTAAATCAATTACCCACTTGCAAATTAACCCATTCCCCTAGCCTATTTAATTTAATTAAAATGGCTATAGTCCCCTAACTATTAAAAAGCAATTAAATTGTTTAAATAATTGAATTCCTATTTTTGAATGAATTAACTAAGTTTAATTCATTTAATTAATATTCCCCTAAACCCCAACCTAACCTATCTCAACCACTTCTACCCTGGGTTCTAACCCTTCTCAACCCATTCACCCTTGCTAATCTAATCCTAGTCCTAATTCTAATCTGAACCCACCTCCTAATGTTGTCACATTCCATTAAGGAATGATTAGCAACTCAACCCACTTGAGAAAGTCCACTTTCTCAAGCATGACTTTCCTAAGAGTCTACCTTCTCAAGCCACCCACTTACACTCTCCCCATGCTTCTTTAAGGCTTTCATTAATGCCTCATTAATAAAAATGCCTTAAGCCTATGTCTCCTCCATGCCTCATTAATGCCCAAGGCATTAATGGCTCTTACACCTCCATTAATGAGTCCCTTAACTCATAAATGAGCCTTGTCTCCCCTCTCTCTCTCTCATTCTTCTATAAATAGAAGCCATTTTTTAGAGAAAAAAAATCCTTCATCTCATATTGTAAATGTAATGTTATGCTGTTAGATTAATCTTAGACTCATATTTCACTTCATATTCCATGCTTTTGTATTGTGCTTATTTCCATTCTTAGAGATAGAATGCATGTTTTCACATCATTTAGCTTTTTTTTAAACTAAAATCCTTCATGCTAGGTTGTATATGTCACTGATTGTAGCATAATCTGAGGGCTATTATGTTACTCATCATACTCTTCTTAGTTAGAAGGCAATAGGTCGATATTAGTTGGTTTTACATGCTTATCTAACCTTTTTGAACTAATGCAAAAGAGATGATCACCACCATAGGAAACCATGACATGCATAAGGAGAGCTCGAGCATGAAATGAATATAGAGAGAAATAAAGTGTTTCAACTATTTCTTCATATAAAATGTAGCTTGAAGGCAATACTTTTATCCACAAAATAGAAGAACTTACTTGCAGATATGGATGACCTACAATAAACTATTCAAAACCTCCATCATTCCCCAATCCACCTTGGTGGTGCCACAGAGTGCAGAGAAAAAATGAAATAAAAAATGAGGGCCACGGGTATGTGTTTAGGATTTTAACCCTAAGTCATTGATAAGAGAGGTTTTTTGTCTTTATTTTTATCCAAAGTTTTCTCTAAAGTAATACCCCCAAGGTATTAAATATATTTTGCACAAATACCAAATGTGAAATATTTTTTAAGTGTGGATGTATAAACACTTAATAAATAATTCCTTAGTGTAACAAAAAGATGTAACTAGAGAGGTAAAAGGGATTGGAAAGTATTATGGAGGAAGAGGGGGAGTTTTGAGGACTTGTACAGTAGTTCCACATTAGTTAATGAGTCCCTTGGGTTTGACATGTTACCCAATTTTATGTTCATTCAATTGGTTAAGGTTGTTAGCCTACTTACTAGGTGAGTTGCTAAGATAACCTAGTTTGCACATTATTAATGATCTAAATTAAATTTGTGTTCATTTCCTAAAGCTGAAAATGAAAAGTACATAAAGGAGAAAATCAAACTAGGACATACAGGAAATGAAATGATATATACATTGGATCATATTCAGTTTTGAACATAAATGAAAAGTATGTGTAGAAGGAAAGTAAAGCATTTATCTGAGCTCACACGGGCCGTGAGCATAGCCAAATCCTAGAAATCTATGGCTAACTACATACATGCACAAAAGAAAATAAATATAAATAACAAGATACCAGACATTGTCTGAAGGAAGGAAGAAGTGTTGACCCCGGGGGTGACTCTCATATGCTCCTATTGGATCCAAAACCTACAATAAGGAGAAGAAATGGGTTTAGATCCAATGGATCTAAGAAATGAATGATTAAAAATTATCTATATAGACCTACAGTCATGCATGCATGAAATCAGCCATACATCAGTAGAAGGAGACCATGCTCCAAGCATGTGCACACTCACAGGAATGATGCAGAAGAAAGAAGAGTACCATATTTTCACTGACTTGTTTGTCCCATGTGTACGTACAGAAGAAGCTGTGATATTGATGTTTATTCATGTCCATCCAATAGAGGTACTTAGAGGTCATCCATCCCAAAGGCAACCTCAAAGTACAACTATTGGCTGGTCATAAATATTTATAAAAGGAATAGTCAATGAAGCAACTCTAACCATGGAACACCCATGGAAAGAAAGAAGACATCAAAATAGTAAGTCATCCTCAAGATAGGACCCATGGATCAAGTAGGAACAAATTTAAAGCATGCAAAGCATAGATTTTCTCCATAGCACACGGCCTTGAATGAAGCTAACAACAATATAAATGCTTCCAAGAATGTTTCCAGCAAGTGACAAAAGCAAACATGCATGAATACGCCCCATTGTATGGAGAAAGATTCCCCAGTCAATGCAATCAATGAAGAATAACATAGAGAATAAGAAAATATGTTGTGAAAAATTTAAAAGAGCATATGTACACCCATAAACAGAAACAGAGTAACAGAATGGAGTCCAAGCATTGCAAAATGGAGTCGAAGCATTGCAAAATACATCCATAGATAGAATTATAGCATCGAGGCGCCACTTCCTGTGGAAGCAAAAGAGGGAAATATGTTCCAGCAACAACAACAAAAAATAGTCATAGCTCACGGCCCCATATGCATTCAATAGACTATTTTAACCATTCATAATATCAAAGACCCAACAAATATGCCATAAAGATGCAGAATAGATGCAGCTCGATTTGATGGAGAAATACAGAGATCAAAGCACGATGCAAACAAAAGACTATGAAATGTGATGAAAAAGATTGCCTACCTTTCTATTTTATACCCAATGGGGGGAGATCCCTCTCCTAGAGCTACCTTTCTCTCTCCTAGACCTTCTCTTGGTCTTTCTTAGGGGCTCATTCACTACCCTAACTAGAGGATCCTAATTTGATCCCATACCACACTAGGAGCTCTCCACCAAGTTCAATTCTTCACTAAACCTTTCACCATAGCTTCACCCTCTCATGGCTCACTTTGGTCATCTATCCTTCCAAATATCTCTCCTTCTTATGAGTTGGATTCCTAACTCCTTTATTTTCCCTTTCAACACTTCTTGATCCAATCTTGAGGACCTTTCAACCAATTTCTAAACGGGTGCAAGATTTTACTCTTCTAGGCCTTGTAGCCTTTTTAGGCCTATTAGCCCTCCTAAACACTGAAAAGATGGTTTTTCTCTCAAAATCCCTTAACACCTCTGGAAAAAAATTACATATTCCTTGTGGTTTTTTTCCTAACCTTAGAGATTTTCTAGGTTTTAAGTTCCCACCTTGTCTGTACAATGGACTTTCACCAAACCCCTAAAATTGAGGGTTTCTAGGGCATGAATACTGGTCTAGTTTCTTTAATTTATTTAACTGATCTAATAAGCTCCTTTGAACTTTTTTTCCCATTAGCATGTCTGTATTGCATTCCCCTACACTCCTCTATCACGGATTAGCACATACCAATCACCAAGTAATCACCATTGCTACTATACTGTTTAGTTTCCCTAACTAGAGTAACCAATACTTGCCTAGGGCCTGAATGTTCTCTTGCCTTCCCTACACACACACACTCCACACTCTATATATACATTGTATATACAAGGCCTTACTTTATTCCAAGTGGTCATAGGGTTTTGGACTACGGGAACTTGAAGCAAAACTCATATCTACATGACTGGTCCAAAATTGGACAAAGAACCAGTCAAACACAAAGAATTTACAAAATGATAGCTAATATGCACCAACGATAAAAAAAATTCCACAGTGACTAAGGAAACTACATAAAAAACACTATCAATGCATTAATTCAATCCATCTAATCCATTAAATTACTGGATGATGGCTCTGTCTGCAAATTACAGTGTTAATTGCTCCTTCACAACAAACAATCCGTACAAAATGAAAGCTAACTGATATTTTAGGGTTTGTGTCACCTTATATAATCCATTCCCACATGTTTGGACCCTCATGTCAGGATTTGGTCATCATAAAAGACGATTCCTAAAAACTAGAAAATGTTGTCATGACAACTTTGCAAAATTGCAAAAGTTGTCATGACAACTTTTTTTCAAAATAACCTTCTCTCAACTTCCATGGCCCAATTTGGTTTCAAAACTTACCAAATGGCCCTAAAACACCTAAAAACATTAAAAACTTGAAAATCTCCTCATTTTGGAGTTTTGGTCAACCCTTTGACCTTTTGGTTGACTTCTAAGGGTATAGACCCCTAGGTGCAACTTGACTCTAAAACTTGCAAACCCTAAATATCTACTAACTCTAAACAAACCTTAAACACACTTGGGACTTTATAACCTAGTCCTTATTCAAACATGGTTGACCAAACCAACCTACAATCCAAAATGACTAACAAGATCTTTCAAAGACCTTAGGGTGCTCCTGCACCATACTTCCACTGACATCTCCAGCAAAGCTTGATGCAAAAGAGGAAGCTTTCCAAGTCCAAAGCCTTTCCATTTGAAAACTGCAGCTAGGGCATCATCATCAAAGCCTGTATTTTCCTCTTGAAGAGTAAAATGTCGATTACATATGTTTTAAGGCAAGTGATTTTGGCATATTATAATTTTTTAACATATGGTAGGGTAAATATGTTTAAAATATAAGGTAAGGGCAACAAGAATATGTTTTCATAACATATGAAAAGGTGGGGTTTTCATAGAAAATAGGTTTTTAATCTTGCCTAGGGGATAAAGAAGAAGTCTTATTAATGCTTTAATGAGTCATTTAGAGGCAAGATTGAAAGAATTGTAAAGGCATACCCTAAGTCCAAGGTCATGGTAAGATTTAGATAAAATGTCTCCTATTCTTTCTTCTAAAGGTCATTGTTTATTTAAAATGGGATGCATAAATGTAAAGTCATGCATATTATATTATTGTAAATATTTGCCCAATGATATTTTATAAATCATTTTGGGAAAATATCACCTATCATGCATGATTAGTGGAGGAGATAGACTTAGTTTGGTAAGAGGATTATGGTTAAGGCATGATTTTGAATTCTCTTCCTCACCTACCCCTATAAATCTAGGATTCTTGTCATCCAGATTTGAACAACATTTTGATGGACCTAAAATGTAGATTTTCAGATATACCCCTGCATCCAGTTCCAGATTTGGTGGAGTTAGACATGGTGACTTCCAGATTTCTCGGAAATTTGATTTTGGTTTTACTCCTATATATACCTCTCACATTTTTGTGATGAGAAGGTCTTCCATTCCATCTCACTCTTAGATATGTTTTTTTGTATCTCTGAGAAGCAAATTGTTTTCCTTGGCTCCTTTTGGTTGAATACATAATAGAGATCCTTCTTTTCCTATTGTCTTCTAAATTATTTAATGAGTTTTGGTCAATCTTATTATGATTTAAGTTAATCCTTTACTTGGAATATTGTTCATTTGATGTTTAGAAAGAACATACTATTTCCTAAAGTCTGATTTGTGTGCTCTCATAAGTTTTTGAGTTGTGAAATTCA
This sequence comes from Thuja plicata, assembly GCA_018584345.1. NCBI lineage: Eukaryota > Viridiplantae > Streptophyta > Pinopsida > Cupressales > Cupressaceae > Thuja > Thuja plicata. The sequence continues at coordinate 1,657,923 of MU223597.1, read as the reverse complement.
TTTATTTCTTTCTCATTTACAATCTACACCTTGTTACTCTTGAAAGAAATACTATAAGTGGGATAAAGTTGTGAGTTCCAGATTATGTTTAAGTCATATTATGAGTGTTTTACAATCTGTGGATCTTCAAATTTTTGGTGAATCACCTAGTTTTTAAGTCCAGTTTTCAATTCATGCTCTCTCTCTCTCCCTTTTCTCCAAAAAATTTTTAGTTCAGTTTAAAGGTGATTCGAGGGGAAGCTGGCCCTTAATTTGGAGGTCTAATTCCATTATAGGTTCCCCACAACCTGGAATTATTCCCATGTTTCACAGGATTGTTGAGTTCCATACTTAGCTCTTTCGGGTGCAATCCTCAATGACAATAGTTTTTGGCACGCACGGTGGGACTTTTTTTTGAACTACCTTGGTTGAAAATTATTGCATGTATTGTTGTTGATTGGTGTGGATGACAATAGTTCCACCTTTTGAGGATAGAAATAAGTACACCTCAAAACTCTATAAGAATATCTATTGGTTCCAAGCAGATAAAGTGCTGGTATGTGGTAAAAACAAGTTTTTTCAAATTTTCAGTGATTTCAATTATTTTCCAGCCTATATAAATATTTCAGCATGTTTTCATTTGATAAGAGCATACCTTAGCTATATCCATTCCATAAAGGTGTTGTCTATACACCTTCATATCAGCCATATCAAATCCACCATGTTGCTAATAACCCTACTTCAATAAATTACCAATATGCCCAGCAAGCTCATCATGCTTACCACCCACCCATCCTTGGTCAAACTGATTGGAAACATACCCAAAATTATAACTAGCCTCAAGGAAAATATTTCATGCCATGTCAACATGAAGATATTTCTATTCAGACTCAGAACTTGGACAATATGGAAATAAATGAGATAAAGGGTATATTGCTTGAATTGACTAAGCAATTGTCTAAGATCAAGAGACAATAGGAAGTGAATCTATATAAGGAGTATCTGGCTTACCAGTATTATCTCTATGAGAAGGAGGTAGAGGCATAGAGGCAATATGAAGAGAGTTTTGCGATTTTTTCTCAAGTACACAAGCCGGAAACCCAAGAAGCCACAACTTTTTCAAACCTGTTCTTTGAGAAAGAAACTCCAAGCTTCGATATACTTAGCTTCAAACAAGATGGGTTTTCTTTTGAGGAAAAGTCAACAGTGTTGCAACAAAAATCAGTAGCTTGCCAAACATATCTTCCCGAGATGGGAATGCAATAGAGATAGTATGCAGAGGGTCTTGTGAGGGAGCTGATCACAAAGGAAGAACAAGTGAAAGATAAGGTCCTCCAAACTCTGAGCTTCAAGCAAGGTATGACCCCTGAGTCTAAATATGAGCACTCCAAGTTGAAAATTCTAAGTTTTAAGAGTAATCATTCCTTTCAAGAGCCTATACATGAAGAAATTTTGTTCAACATTTCCCAAGAGGAGCCTTTTCACTTGCAAAGTCAGCCCTTTGAGAACCCAAAAGATGATACACTTGTGCATGAGGTTTAAAGGAAAAATTCAAACTTTCTAGCAGTAATTGAAGATCATAACTAGTTAGGACAGTAAAAAAATGGAGTTCAAGCATTAAAAAATACATCTATAGACAGAATTATAGCATCAAGATTCCACTTCCTGTGGAAGAAAAAGAGGGAAATATCTTCCAGCAACAAAAAAATAGTCATAACTCATGACCCTATATGCATTCAATAAATTATTTTTACCATTCATAATATCAAAGCCCCAACAAAGTTTCCATAAAGATGTAGAATAGATGCAGCTCGATGAGATGGAGAAATACAGATATCAAAGCATGATGCAAACAACAGACTATGAAATGTGATGAACAAGATTGCCTACCTTTCTATTTTATACTTCCACTGACATCTCCAACAAATCTTGATGCAAAAGAGGAAGCTTTCCAAATCCAGAGCCTTTCCATTCGAAAACTGTAGTTAGGGCATCATCATCAAAGCTCGTGTTTTCCTCTTGAAGAGTAAAATGTCGATTACATATGTTTTAAGGCAAGCGATTTTGGCATTTTATAATGTTTTAAAATATGGTAGGGTAAATATGTTTAAAATATAAGGTAAGGGCAACGAGAATATGTTTTCATAACATATGACAATGTGGGGTTTTTATAGAGAATGGGTTTTTAATCTTGCCTAGGGGATAAAGAAGAAGTCTTATTAATGCTTTAATGAGTCATTTAGAGGCAAGATTGAAAGAATTGTAAAGGCATACCCTAAGTCCAAGGTCATGGTAAGATTTCGATACAATGTCTCCTATTTTTTCTTCTAAAGGTCATTGTTTATTTAAAATGGGATGCATAAATGTAAAGTCATGCATATTATCTTATTGTAAATATTTGCCCAATGATATTTTATAAATCATTTTGGATAAATATCACTATCATGCATGATTAGTGGAGGAGATAGATTCAGTTTGGTAAGAGGATTATGGTTAAGGCATGATTCTGAATTCTCTTTCTCACCTACCCCTATAAATCTGGGATTCTTGTCATCTAGATTTGAACAACATTTTGATGGACCTAAAATGTAGATTTTCAAATATACCCTTGCATCTTGTTCCAGATTTGGTGGAGTTAGACATGGTGACTTCCAGATTTCTCGGAAATGTAGATTTTGGTTTTACTCCTATATATACCTCTCACATTTTTTTGATGAGTAGTTCTTCCATTCTATCTCACTTTGATATATGTTTGTTTATGCTTTGAGGAGTAGATTGTTTTCCTTGGCTCCTTTTGGTTGAATACATAACAGAGATCCTTATTTTCCTATTGTCTTCTGAAATTTTTAATGAGTTTTGGTCAATCTTATTGTGATTTAAGTTAATCATTTACTTGGCATATTGTTCATTTGATGTTTAGAAAGCACATACTATTGCCTAAAGTATGATTTGTGTGCTCTCATAAGTTTTTGAGTTGTGAAATTCATTTATTTCCTTCTCATTTACAATCTGCACCTTGTTACTCTCAAAAGAAATACTAGAAGTGGGATAAAGCTGTGAGTTCTAGTTTATGTTTAAGTCATATTGTGAGTGTTTTAAAATTTGTGGATCTTCAAAGTTTTGGTGAATCACCTGGTTTTTAAGTCCAGTTTTCAATTCATGCTCTCTCTCTCTCCATTTTCTCCAAAAAGTTTTAGTTCAGTTTAAAGGTGATTCGAGGGGAAGCCGACCCTTAATTTGGAGGTCTACTTCCATTATAGGTTCCCTACAACATGGAAGTATTCCCATGTTTCATAGGATTTCTGAGTTGCATACTTAGCTCTGTCAGGTGCAATCCTCAGTGACAACAGTTTTTGGCACGTATGGTGGGAATTTTTTTTGAGCTACCTTGGTTGAAAATTATTGCATGTATTGTTGTTTTTTGGTGTGGACAACAATAGTTCCACCTTTTTTGGATAGAAAGAAGTACACCTAGAAACTCTGGAAGAATATCTACTAGTTCCAAGCAGATAAAGTGATGGTATGTGGTAAAAACAAGTTTGGTTTTTTAGTTTTCAGTGATTTCAATTATTTTCCAGCCTATATAAATGTTTCAGCATGTTTTCATTTGATAATATCATGCCTTATCTATATCCATTCCATAAAGGTGTTGTCTACACACCTTCATATCATCCATATCAATTCCACCATGTTTCTGACAACCTTACTTCGATAAATTACCAATATGCCCAGCAAGCTCAGCATGCATTCCACCCACCCAACCTTGCTCAACCTGATTGGAAACATAACCAAAATTATAAATAGCCTCAAGGAAACTATTTCATGCCATGTAAACATGAAGATATTTCTATTTAGCCTCAGAACTTGGACAATATGGAAATAAATGAGATAAAGGGTATATTGCTTGAATTGACTAAGCAATTATCTAAGATCAAGGGACAACAAGAAGTGAATCTACAGAAGGAGGAGTTGGCTTACCAGTATTATCTCTATGAGAAGGAGGTAGAGGCACAGAGGCAATATGAATAGAGTGTTGCAATGTTTTCTGAAGTGCACAAGCCGGAAACCCAAGCAGCCACAACTTTTTCAAACATGTTCTTTGAGAAAGAAACTCCAAGATTCAATATAATTAGCTTTAGACAAGATGGGTTTTCTTTTGAGGAAAAGTCAACAGTATTGCAACAAAAAGCAATAGCTTTCCAAACATATCTTCCTGAGATGGGAATGCAACAGAGATAGTATGAGGAGGGTCTTGTGAGGGACTTGGTCACAAAGGAATAACAAGTGAAAGATAAGGTCCTCCAAATTCTGAGCTTCAAGCAAGGTAGGACCCATGATTCTAAATATGACAGCTCCAAATTTAAAATTCCAAGTTTTAAGAGTAATCATTCTTTTCAAGAGCCTATACTTGAAGATAATTTGTTCAACATTTCCCAAGAGGAGTCTCTTCACTTGCAAAGTCAACACATTGAGAACCCAAAACATAATACACTTGTGCATGAGGTTCAAAGGAAAAATTCAAACTTTCTAGAAGTAATTGAAGATCATAACTAGTTAGGACAGTTGGTATATGCACATGAAGAAAGTGTTGAGCTTGAAATGATAACAGAGGAGGCTGGTATAGAAGAGGATGCTATGTTTTTGTTTGATGAGCTTCCTTATTTTTTTGAGCAAGATGAAGAAGATATGGTCATGACCATGTTAGCACTTTTTCTTGCACCACAACACTAAAAATGATAGTATACTGATTATACTTGAATGCAAACTCCCTTTTGACAAGAGAAAGGCTAATTGCTAAGGATTGGATAATATCCTTCTTCATTTTTGAGCTCCACAGACTCAGGCAGGTATTACCTAGATAGTTCACTGTGTTTCAAGTAAACTTCAAATGGTGGATTGGGTCTTCATTGTTATGTTATTATATTTCTGATTATATCAATAAGATACCACTCTTCAAATGACTGGCAACAATTCTGAAACAGAGCTTGACAAGGAATACTATGACTGTAATAAAAAATAACAGTGGCATAAGGATGTTTATCCTTCTTCTTTTTCAGAGTTTATACTCAAGGAAGGATAACATTTTGATTCACTCTTCTAAGGAATCAACAATATGAACTGTATTATTTTAACCCAATCCTTTTTCAATAGGTATGCACTTAGTAACAAAGATGTACTTGAATATTTGTTTTATGCTTGATGATTGAATACAAACTGAATAATAAATCCTAACCAGTGCCTATCCTTGGGCAAAGAGTCAATGAAAACATGAAACAACAGAGATAAACTAATGAAAATACTATAGAGTGCCTTAAAAACTACATGCAGTTGAGATAGAATGCCTTACAAACTATCCTCTTAGATTCATACCACTGCATCAAATCCTTACAAAATGCTTTGCTCTCTGAAATTGCTTATGAAACTTAGTCCTCTCCTTGAGAGGAACTCACGGGAAATTAGACACACTATCTTATAGCAGGTATGTTTTGAATGCCTTACAAACAAACCATACTAGAGCACAAACAGAGTATAAAGAGACAAGAAAATATGAAAGAGGAGAAAATACACTGTATTTCATTCACAAATTCTGTCAAAACATATCCAGACAAGAAGCTTAAAAGACTGAGACCACAAGAGGAATTTACATCACAGTAATATATTCAGCATCATTGGGACCTGTTCTGAATTTCTGCAGGGAAATACCCCAAAAACAGAGTAGAGGAGAGGAACCCTTACAACTGAGAAAAGAAGGAAAGATATAGAAGAAAAGAAACCCTAAAAACTATGTCTGGCAAACACCTACCCTTCTCTCAAATCTGATTTTCACTCATTCCTCCTTTTCAAAATATCTAATATATTTTATGAATAACTGACTCCATCTGTCTTTTCAAAATATGATTTTATCCCTTGCAAATATCTTTGAAATCTGAGAAAATATCTGCTCAAAAACCTCCCGAAAAGTTCTAACAATCTGATTTTTGTAATAAAATATATGTGCATTTTGTCTCAACCTTATATGCAAACCTGATCCTATTCTCTGATCTTCATTCTGTCCAAATCTGATTCTTTATTCTGCAAAAATCTTATCTTTCATATGTTGCAATATCTTCCCGGAATGTATTTTTCAAATACTTGCAAAATAAAAATACATTTGTAAACTATGCACTTTACCCTTTAAAATTTGCACATCATTTAAATTTCCTTTGAAATCCCTATTTTCTGCATATTAAGCCTAGAAGCCACTAGATTTTGACATGTGGCGCCCTCTTATTCGCTGCCTTTAACTGATCTTTTATCTTACCTTTAACCAGAGTTACATCTGCACACTGAGTCTCTGGAAGTTTTCACTAACCATGGTTAAATCTGGCGACCCGACGACTAACCTCAGTCTCATTGTCTCTGAATCAAACTCCACTTAACAGCTTTAACCGGCGACCATGCAACCACACTTAGTCTCCAAGTTGCCAAATCCTTTCACATTAACCGCTAGCATTCAGCGACCTCACGACAGCATCTGGTGGCTAACTCCCATCTGGCGACCACATGACAACCGGCTATCTCAACGTCACGATAGTCATCTCTGGCATCTGGCTACTTCGCGACTAACCACTAGTGGTTAGTCACCAAGTCTCGGCGGTCATCTTTGGCATCTCCCGACTGCGC
>MU223597.1:1590485-1647355 GCA_018584345.1 Thuja plicata | reverse complement strand
TCAATGTAAAACATTTTACTGATAGTTCATTTCTAGCCATTCATCATTAAATCATAACTCATTTAATATGTCCAAATAACTGCAATAACCAATTATATATGCTCAACTATCTCATAAAATGCTAACTAAATAATAATCATAGTCTATCATAAAACCCAAAGTGTCAAAGCAATAGTCTTGTCTGTCTAACATAGGAAGATTCTAGGGTGGGCATTACATGGGTCTCTGCATGCTGCGTTCCATTCTGTGGGTGCTAATTTGATTTGGTTGTTATAAAAACTTCAGTGCTGCGTGGGCATCCATCTACTGGCTGTAGCTGCTATTTACATTTTACATTAGTGTTTTAGCCCTTTTTCATACTTCCTGTGCATATTTCAATTTAAAACGCTGGTTTACCACATTGCAACTTGCAATTCTTTGAAAATGTTTTAAATTTGCCTTTAAACTACACATGACTCCACCAAGGCTTCTCTCTATACTGCGCGTGGAGTCTCTTGATGCCTTCTGCGCAAGCTTCTAACACTTTTAGCAATGTTGGCAGCCCTCCCCTAATCCTTCATTTGCTTTGAAACATTGTTAATCCTTTATTGATGCGTAAGGGATCTATGTCGGCCTCTGTTACAAATTACACAACTCTTAGCAGTTAAAATGTTTTAATTGGATGACTTCAAAAACATTTCACCTTCTCCTCCTTAGCTAGCGCAGGAACTCATGCTAATTTGTTTGTGGTTTTGAATGTTAAAAACTTCTTAAAACCTCCCATGCGCAGCACACTATGCAATGAAGTTTGTAGTTTGCAATGTTAAAAACTTTTTAAAACCTCCTCTGCAATATCCAGCGTAGCCTATGCAAATTGCATTTGAAAATGGTTTATTCCTCCTTGCTACGGTGGAGTCCTCTGCAAATGAACATGTTAAAAGCTTTAAAAAATCTCCCTCTAGCCTCACGTGGGGTTTCCTTTTGCTGCATAGTATTTGGCTTTTACAAATGTTGAAAATTATTTGCATTTGAAAACCTTCAAATACATTATCATATAGCCTCTAGAATATGCATTTGATTGGGATTGTTTATTTCTTGTTTTGAACTCCTTCAATGCTGTGCGGATTTTTTCTCCTTATGATTTGCGCCAGCATTCAATGAAATAGAACATATCATATTAGTTTGTCTCCCAAACTTCTCCAATATTCATTGTTAATCAGTAAGAGAGAATATAAAAATGAGACAAAAATAATCAATTGACAACTTGCTTATAGTAAACTTGAATGTTTACTGAAGTGGCATTCAAAATTTCAGATGAAAAACATTTCCCATCATTATCAATCATTGGGCTTTCAACAATTTCTTTCATATGATAGTGTTCATGTTTGTCTTATTGGAAGCAATGGCTGACAACAGGTGGGGCATTCCATTTTTATATCCATCCATCTTTGCAAGTATCCAACATGGAAGAAAAGGTCACGAGGAGTTATCATGTTATCACATGTCCGTTGCATAGTATAAATCCCATAATCAATCAACATAATCACTGTCTTAGTCAGCTCTGTAGAAGTAGCCGTATTCTTTATTATGCTGGATCCTTTTATAATTTTCTCACCTTCTGACTGAATGGTTGATTTACAATCTTGTAACTCTTTATGTAAATTGATCACATTAATGGAAACTGACCTCCGGAACAGGCCTTAAAAAACTGATTGAAAAAAGTAAACCGACCCTAACACCTGGCAAAATGATTCATTCATTAGCATTGAATACACATGCAAAAAATCCTTACCAGATTCATCCTCAGGCACAAGATATAACAGTGCAAACTTAGCTTTTCAGAAAACTTGTCTAGGTACAAATGCTGAAACAACATAAATCTCCTTCAGATCGATCATTGCAAAATGACTAAATCACATTCTGAAACTTTGCCATCAAGTCAGATAGTACACTCACTTGTAATAAAAAAGATGCCATGGTCGGTTCCTGAAAACCTCTTTTAGACAAAAATTTATCACTTCTTTAAAATGACCATTCAGCAAATTTGATTCCATTCTGCATTGCAAACTGAATAAACTGCCTCTAAAACTGAACTTGCAAACCCATCAAAAAGATCCTTCAGAATTTCAACCTCTGGAGCCTGATTGAATGTCATATGTAGAACATGAATCCTCAATTAACTTCCTCTAAAAAAAAACTATTCAACTAATACCAATCTGCAAATGTTAGCATCTTAACCCTTTTCTGATTTTAAACTCAGTGAATATGCAGAAAATTGATTTGGATTTAACTTAGAAAAGTAATCGACTGGATTGGTCAAAGTTTGGGAATCTTCAGATGAGTTCACTCCTAGGTCTACAATGCAAAACAACCTTCAATTACTCTTGACCTTGAACCGAGTGCAAATAGGGAAAGTACAAAGTAGGTCATTTAGTTCTGAATTCTATATTTTCAGTGAAACTTCAATAAATCAGAAATGGAAAGGCTCTGGCAAAGTGAGTAAATGGATTGGCAGGAATCTGTAAATCCTCAGGTGAGTTCACTCCTATGGTTACAATATGAGGGAAAATTCAATTATCCAAAATTTTCAATCGGGTATACATTTTCAAGACCTCAAAGTGGACAACTTAGCAATTTTGTACTTGAAAACTCAGGAAATCAGAATTATTCACCAATGGAATGGTTCTAAAAAACTTGTCATCTGATTTCATAGGGATCTGCAAATTGGAAATATTGGTTCATTGTCATGCTTAAAATACCTGGGAACACACCATGATGTCATACCTATCCATTTGATCAAAGATGCAGACCTTCAAAATGAGGTATTCAAAAATTTGCATTCAACAACTTTCAGAAACTTAACAAAGTGTCAACAGAATCAGACTGGCAAATTGCTCAAATGGATTCATCATGATCCGAGAACTGGAAAATATGAAGTATGTGACCATTGGAACATAGTAAAAAAGGAATTTTCTCAATTGAATCAATTGTTTAAAAATTATAACTTGTCGAACTGGGCTATTCAGATTTCTAGGCAGAACAAAAATGCAAACAGTTCTGAGCAACCAACTTTGGGAAGTATGAAAACCTATCAAATGGATTTAGAATGAGCTGAGATCTAAAACATAAGTTCTTTGATATGCATGTAACACATTACCAAAGTGATGGCTTATTAAACTCAACAGGGTGCAAGATATTCAGAAACAAACTAGGCCCCAGACAACAAAATGACACTTCAGCAAAATGCAGAATTAGGTGACCCCCTCAAAATGACTACTCCATAAACATGTCAGATTTGGAACTTAGCAGTTGGAACCCACTACATATGCAAAATGGAAGGTACTGAAGCCTCTTCCCAATTGGTACCTCGCTAAAATCATCCGGGTACCCTTTCAAGCATTCTAACTGAGCCTTCTCACAAAATTTTCAAGGGTACCTACTTTGCTTAACTGAAAAAACTTAACATGGTCACTCCAAATTTGAGAGTACCAAAAGACCACATTAAGAATAAGTCTGCAACAGCTAGAGGGCGTAAATCATTATGATGGTATGTTTGTTCATGAACTTGCAACTAAAGAGGAAGCTTTCCAGCATGTAGAACTTGACAGAAGCCTTGAGGAAAGTTATTTTGAGGGTATCATAGAAGGTTTTTGTGAAATGCTTGGTGAGGAATCTTTTTTATTGAGGCAGAAGTTTGTGAGAAGCATTATCAAGTGCAAGAAGAAGTCATGTTTCAAGCTGAATTACATAGAGAAACTCTTTCTAATTAGCCAAGAGAGGTTGAAGAGACAATTTATAAACAAGAGACTAGTAAGGAGAATTTTAGTTTCACCCTCTCAAGGGGCTTCCCAATCAGGCATATTTCTAGGATGGGGCCTATACCTGAGATTCCAGTTATAGATCAGCAGATTTAGCATGTATATGTACCTCAAATATGCGTTGATTTTGATCAAACCCAAGAGGTATGTGACATATCTATTAATTTACAATATATGCTTCAGGAATTTCAGGTCTTTAAAGTCATTTTGATATCCTTTTGGTTGCATGTATGTATGTATGTATCTCATTCATTGTTGGTGAGAAAAGGAAGCTATTTCAATCAATCTGTTAATAGATGTATCTGAGGTTATGATGATTTATTAGCATAGGGTAGATGGGTATATTAGATATTTTTAGTTTCAATTTTTTGTGTTCCCTAAGTGTTGTAGTACAGGTGTGTTTCAGTTTTAATTGTTGTTTTTCAGTTTTCAGTTGTTAGCAATAAGCCAAACATACATTGATGCCATTCTTCAAAGTTCATCAAGAAAGCACCAGTGATTGGTATTAGTGAGTTGAAGGCCCGTTTATAAAAACCATTCATACTCACATGATTGAGTCCCTCAAAATAATACCAACATATCTCAGGCACTTAGTTTGTTTTGTTTCAAGGAGTTGTTTATTTTTGGGATTTGAGCCAAGTTTTAGTTGTGGAAGCCAGAGGACTCTATGCCCAATGGATGATAAAGGCAATTGGACAAAAGGGGTACTTAGCAGGCAAGCACTTAGCTGAGGTCGCCATAAATGTTACTCAATTTTATGTTCATTCAATTGGTTAAGGTTTTTAGCCTACTTACTAGGTGAGTTGCTAAGATAACCTAGTTTGCACATTATTAATGATCTGAATTAAATTTGTGTTCATTTCCTAAAGCTGAAAAATGAAAAGTACACAAAGGAGAAAATTAAACTAAGATATTCAAGAAATGAAATGATATATACATTGGATCATATTCAATTTTGAACATAAATGACAAGTATGTGCAGAAGGAAAGTAAAGCATTTATCTGAGCTCACACAGGTCATCATGAGCATAGCCAACTCCTAGAAATCTATGGCTAACTACATACATTGACAAAAGCAAATGAATATAAATAACAAGGTACCAGACATTTCCTAAAGGAAGGAAGAAGTGTTGACCCTAGGGGTGAATCTTGTATGATTCTGTTGGATCCAGAACCTACAAGAAGGAGAAGAAATGGGTTTAGATCCAATGGATCTAAGCAATGCATGATAAACAATTATCTATATAGACCTACAGTCATGCATGCATGAAATCAGTCATACATCAATAGAAGGATACCATGCTCCAAGCATGTGCACACTCATAGGAATGATGCAGAAGAAAGAAGAGTACCATATTTTCACTGACTTGTATTTCCCATGTGTAGGTACAGAAGAAGCTGTGATATTAATGTTTATTCATGTCCAACCAATAGAGGTACTTAGAGTTCACCCATCCCAAAGCCAACCTCAAAGTACAACTATTGGATGAACATAAATATTTATAAAAGGAATAGTCAATGAAGCAACAATAACCATGGAACACCCATGGAAAGCAAGAAGACATCAAAACAGTAAGGCATCCTCAAGATATGACCCATGGATCAAGTATGAACATATTTAAAGCATGAGAAAATAGAGATTTTCTCTATAGCACACGGTCTTGAATGAAGGTAACAACAATGTAAATGCTTCCAAGAATGTTTCCAGCAAGCAAAAATAGAAAACATGCATGACTATGCCCCATTGTATGGAGAAAGATTCCCCAATCAATGCAAGCAATGAAGAATAACATAGAGAATAAGAAAATATGTTGTGAACAACATTAAAAGAGCCTATGTACGCCCATAAACAACAACAGAGTAACATAATGGAGTCCAAGAATTGCAAAATACATCCATAGATAGAATTATAGCATTGAGGTGCCACTTCCTGTGGAAGCAAAAGAGGGAAATATGTTCGAGCAACAAAAAAAAATAGTCATAGCTCGTGGACTCATATGAATTCAATAGAATGTTTTAACCATTCATAATATCAAAGCCCTAGCAAAGATGCCATAAAAATGCAGAATAGATGCAGCTTGATGAGATGGAGAAAAACAGAGATCAAAGAATGATGCAAATAATAGACTATGAAATGTGATGAACAAGATTGCCTACCTTTCTTTTTATACTTCCACTAACATCTCCAGCAAATCTCGATGCAAAAGAGGAAGCTTTCCAAATCCAGAGCCTTTCCATTCGAAAGCAGCAGCTAGGGCATCATCATCAAATCCCGTGTTTTCCTCTTGAAGAGTAAAATGTCGATTACTTATGTTTTAAGGCAAGTGAGTTTGACATATTATAATGTTTTAACATATGGTAGGGTAAATATGTTTAAAATATAAGGTGAGGGCAAAAAGAATATGTTTTTATAACATATGACAAGGTGGGGTTTTCATAGAAAATGGGTTTTTAATCTTGCCTAGGGCATAAAGAAGAAGTTTTATTAATGCTTTAATGAGTCAGTTAGAGGCAAGATTGAAAGAATTGTAAAGGCATACCCTAATTCCAAGGTCATGGTAAGATTTTGATAAAATCTCTTGTAGTCTTTCTTCTAAAGGTCATTGTTTATTTAAAATAGAATGCAGAAATGTAAAGTCATGCATATTCTATTATTGTAAATATTTGCCTAGTGATATTTGATAAATCATTTTGGACAAATATCACTTATCATGCATGATTAGTGGAGGCTATAGATTCATTTTGGTAAGAGGATTATGGGTAAGGCATGATTCTGAATTCTCTTTCTCACCTACCCCTATAAATTTAGGATTACTGTCATCTGGATTCGAACAACATTTTGATGGACCTAAAATGCAGATTTTTAGATATACCCCTGCATCCAGTTCTAGATTTGGTGGAGTTAGACATGGTGACTTCCAGATTTCTCAGAATTGTAGATTTTGGTTTCACTCCTATATATACCTCTCAAATTTTTGTGATGAGCAGTTCTTCCATTCTATCTCACTCTGATATATTTTTGTTTGTAGTTCTGAGAAGCATATTGTTTTCCTTGGCTCCTTTTGGTTGAATACATACCAGAGATCCTTGTTTTCCTATTGTCTTCTGAATAATTTAATGACTTTTGGTCAATGTTATGGTGATTTAAGTTAATCCATTACTTGGAATATTATTCATTTGATGTTTAGAAATCACATACTTTTGCCTAAAGTCTGATTTGTGTGCTCTCATAAGTTTTTGAGTTGTGAAATTCATTTATTTCCTTCTCATTTACAATCTGCACCTTGTTACTCTCGAGAGAAATATTATAAGTGGGATAAAGCTATGAGTTCTAGTTTATGTTTAAGTCATATTGTGAGTTTTTAACAATCTATGGATCTTCAAAGTTTTGGTGAATCACCTAGGTGTTAAGTCCAGTTTTCAATTCATGCTCTCTCTCTCTCTCTCTCCCTTTTCTCCAAAAAGTTTTAGTTCAGTTTAAAGGTGATTCAAGGGGAAGATGACCCTTAATTTGGAGGTCTACTTCCATTATAGGTTCCCTACAACCTGGAAGTATTCCCGTGTTTCACAGGATTTTTGAGTTCCATACTTAGTTCTTTTGGGTGCAATCCTCAGTGACAACATGTCCTCAATCAATGAAGATTTTGGAGCAGTTTACTACATGTATCTTCTAGTTATGACCCCTTTTTTAGGTACTTTTCATGCTTGTATGACCCATGAGGTAGTTTTTCAATTTGGAAGAGAAATTAAGGTGAATTTTAATGAGTTCCATTTTTCAAGGGTAGAGTTCAAGCTTAGTTCCACCGCTTTTTAGATTGCCGCTTTTCTATACGGATTTCCATTGTAATTATTTATCTATTTCTTTACTTCTTGCCATATTTTTCTACTGTAAATATAGACTTTTTTTGTATCAAGCTCATATAGTTTGTAAGAGAGACTCATGATTAATCAATAAAAAAAGCTTGTTTTCTTCTCAATTTATGGGTTTTGAGTATTGTTTGTGAATTATTTGATTGAAAGGTTGTGTTTTCCTTCATTTTGTCAAGTTCCTTCAATAATGAAAGCAGAAGTTAGCATGCTATAGTGCAGGTCTGTGAATGTGCTTGTTATTTTTGGTGTATCAAAACTATGAAAACAATATTGTTTTCCTATTTCAAGAATAAAAAGTCTAAATATTTCATAAGAATCTTTTATGCAAGAGTGTTTATCTGAGTTTTGAGATAGTACATTTTATTTAGTAAGTGATTTATGAGTTTTCAAAGGCATTTACAATTTTATCCATTGGTGTATCACCTATTAGTATAGGTTTGAAATTACAAGTTTCCTTCTACCCCTTTTCCTAGTCAAGCTAGTTTTAGGATATCTAAAGGGGAATCAACCCATAATATGGAGGCTCATCTACACATTGAGAAACCCACAAGCTCGTAGATGTTCCCATGTTGCATAGGATTGTTAAGAATCAGGCTTATCTCTCGGGTGAAAATCATTGTGATAATAAGTATATCATTTTCTAGTAATGAGATTCCATAGTTGTATGTTGATGGCGTTGATGGAATGGCGGGATGAGCACACATCAAAATTTCATCTACCCACTGGAGAGATGATTGTGACTTTAGAGGATGTGTATTACATTATTAGATTGATTGTCTGAAGGAGGAAAGTTAAATTAGTGACATCTCGATCATATAAAGAGATAGCCACAAACCAGGTATATTGTCTTGGTCAATAATATCCTCATGAGGCTACTCATTAGATATCACTAGAGGCATTGTTGTATGCTACAGAGGATGTTCTTACAGTCAAGAAGGTGATGTCATGCATGATTGCTATAGTGGTGAGAGAAGATTGTAGAGAGACTATTTTTCTAGCATGTCTCACACATGTTGTTCAAAGCATGGAGGAACGAGGTATTGTGTACTATTGGGGGAGGATTATGCTTGCTCACTCATACTATGAGTTAGGGACACATGTCTTCTAACAGCAAAAGAGCCTAGTTGTATGTACATTTCTACATGTATGAATGTATGAGCATATCACCTGTACATGACCCATCGAATGCCCTATCAAAATACACCCAAAAAACTGCATGCATGTGCTTATCTATTTAGAAATGTATGACAATGAGGAGATATATTGTATTGGAGGATTTTCATCAATCAGTTACAGGAAATTGATGTCATATAGAGACCATATTGGCGGATAGAGATATGGACTGATATATTATCAGATGAGACGTATGAAGAGAGACTAATGGTTAAAGAGATGGTGTAAATACATTATGGTGTTATTTTATTTTGATAGAGTGAGGAGACAATTTGGATTTTCATAGGGTGCATCAAGAGCAGTGCCCATCTATTCACTTGGATGATGGTACATACCAAGGTCTGGGGTCCAACTGAGCCCTACTCAGATGAGATAGAGGATACAAACTCCAAAACAAAGGAGAGATAAGATGTTGTTATATTAGATGATTTAGAGGATCAGATGCACTCAGAGAGTACATGAGATATCATGGATTTAGCATCATCTTTCCAATGGACTACCCTACACGTGACCCAAGGCCGTGGTTGAAGCTAGGGAAATAGATAGTTAGAGTGTTGGAATATGATGAAAATGATCATGTTGTATATCATGTAGTGGATGTTTTAGTTTTGTTAATTCTGGAAACAAGTCTATCTTCAGGTCAGATCATATATACCCGTGGTGAGGCTGATTGCACAAGTATTTTTCTAAGTGTTCCTGTATCGGTGATAATATAGACAATATTGATAAATATGTTGTGTGATGATAATATTGAGGATTCAGATGGTGCAATCAATCAGGCAGTATCTATAGATTCATGTCTACCTACATCTATGATCGCTTAAGTATATTCAATGTATATGCAAAGATTGGAGGAAAATGCCAGTGATATTGGCAAGAACAATGAATAGTCAATCGGTCTCGTCAATTTGGTTAAATCAAGATTGCGGTCAATTATTTGTCAATGTTTAATTTATTTTTGAATTGTATTGTTGAGGGTCGACATTGAACATTACATTTTCCTATGTTGGCATGATCGCTTATGCAATTTGAATAGAATTTTTGGATCCGACTTGTAATACATTTTAGGGTTTGTGATTAACTTGAAAAAGTATATAAAATGATGTTAAATCATTAAGTTGGTGAGGTTAGTTGATGTTGTGATGATTGTGTTTATTGAAGGAAAAGTTTGTATGGTTAGAGAAGCAATTTGAGCAGTACTTAAGAGGATCTGTCAGGTAGAGTGTGATACATTCAGCTCACTTTATTTGAGTTCATTCTCAAGGAAAGTTCTAACAGGCTTGTGATCAAAATCCTCTAACAAGGTTACTCCTAACAGGGTATGCAAGATCCTAATAGTTCTAAAGTTTAAATCCTCTAGCCAAATGACTCTCAGAAGGAGTTTCAAATCCCTTAATAGGGTAGTTCCTAATAGAACTTTGTAATACCTCCTAACCAGGATATAGATACTCTTAACCAGGTATACCCCTAGAAGGGTGTTTTAATGCTCCTAACAGGGTTGATCTTATTGGTGCACTAGTGATATTTGTGGGTGGTAATTCCTACCATGATTTTTTCCCTCTAACAAGGGTTTCTAGGAAAAAATATTGGTGTCATTGTGTTACATTTGTGGATGCATTTTTTAATTTTATTCTATGTTTCATTTACCTTTTCATGTTGGTTTATTATGAATTTGATGAAAATAGTTTCTAGATCTATGGTTGCACTGATTCACCCCCCCCCCCCCCCCCACCCTTGGTGCCTTATAAGTTAACAATTGGTATCAGAGCCAAGTTCCCTTGAAGCAGCCTAATATCTTGGGAAGGATCCTTAAGGCAGATATGGAGGGTTTAAGATATCAAAGGAAACTTGAGAAGAAACGTGCAGATGTTGAGAAATTCATTGAAAGGCTAAAAGTACAACCCCAGTAGTCAAGAGAAAAGAGACATGAACTTGTTGAACAACTTGAACAACTATCTAAACAAAGTGGATCTCAGGAATCTGAAGAAGCTCTCGAAGAATTGTCTGAGGAGAATAAGTTGTTGCATAAAGACAAAAAAGAACATCAAAAAAGAGTTAGAAGCTTTGTCTATCAGAATGGGTGAAGAAATAGAAGCAAGGAAGGAATTAGAAGAATCAAGGAAAATTGTAGAGGAAGCCCTAAAAGCCAAAGATGAAGCCCTAAAAGCTAAAATGGATGATCTCTTCAAATATGAACAAGAATTTTGTACATTGCATGCAACTGAAAGGTGAGTTGAAGGTTGCAACTTATTTACTCAAGAAATTCAATGAAAGTTCTACAAAACTTGATGAAAAACTCAAGAATTAGATGATGCATGGAGATATTCATGGTTTAGGCTACACCAATTATGAGGTTGGTGAATCTTGAGGTTCCAAAAAGACCAATCAAGATGTAAAGTATGCACCTAAGGTAAATGTAAGAAAATCGGGTAAGAGATCTTATAAACATGTTTGTTTGAATTGTCGTAAGGTTGGACATACTAGTAAGGTATGAAAGAAAAATATCAAATATAATGTTCCAAGTATTAGATCTAATGTTAGTTATAGTACTTGTCATGGTTATTGTTACAATTGCAAAAAATATGGTCATAGAGCTAATGAGTGCAGGACAAGGGTGAGCAATCATTGGAATAGACTAAGTCCTTATCAGAATGAGAACCAGTGAAATTTTACATGCTCACATTGTCATAACTATGGTCACATGGTGATCAACTATAGATTGAGGACTAATAGAGGCAATGTAGGACCTTGGAGATCAACTGGTATGTCATGTTTTCACTATCACAAGATAGGACACATTGCAAGGTTTTGTAGTGCAAGAAATAATAAGGTGAACCAAATGGTTAATCAGTCATACGAGAAAAAGGGAAATTAGATTGTGAATGTTGAAGAGAATAAGAATCAGATGAGAAAGACTTGGGTAAAGAAGAGTGAAGAAAAACCATCTGAACATTCCACATCTTGACCAGGTGTGGAGATCTCTTCATCTAACTAAACCATCATTGGCTCAGGGGGTGAAAACATTGTCAAATCTATCTTTGGACCCCCTAGATGCATTTTCAATAAGTTCTATTTTTATAATTAGATGTATTTGGTTGTTTTTAAGTGTGGTATAAAGTTTTGATTAACTGCATGAAGATTTGGTTGACCGCTAACAAGATCTTTGAAGCTATATGTTGTTTTTTATCAACCGATCATGCAATTAATGTTGTATATGTTATGGAAGATAAAAGGTGATTTTAGGTCTCATTGTGCACCTACACATCCAAGAGTAGACACAAAGTAATAGAAGTGAAGGTTGATAAATTTGACAACATTCAAGGTGATCGATTGAAGGATTTGCAGTGTTTGCATGAAAGGAACAACAAGGGTTTGAAAGTTTTGTCAGACGGTGATTGAAAAGGTATTTATTCGAATCTCTGAGCTTAAATTTGTTGCTTGTAAGATGGATACACTGATTATTATGAAGATTACTGAGAGGGTAGGGCCTTAATTCAAGAAATATATGTTTAAGTCAATTGAAGATGATCCAAAGGGTGCTCTATCCAATGTTCCCTATGGTGTGATGCATATTGAAGATGTGTGATCATACATTCACTATAATTTTGAAGATTTAGGTTCTTCTCACATTTTCAATAAATATATGAAGTTGTGTAACAATTTCGTATTGAAGGAAGAACACCAAGTAGTTGTAGATAAGGTTTTCGCTCATGCGATTAACTTACCTGATGATTTCAAGGAAGAGAAATTCATATATGTGTTGATTCATGTACATGAAAATTTTATGTGGCTTGATTGTCTACATAAGATAACTAAGGATTCCATATATGTTATAGGATTCTATGCAACCGGTGAAGTACTGATACTTAGGTCAATCCCACATGATGTAGTCACAGATTTAACCAAATCTAAGTGGGATAGGCAAGAAATGAAAATAAATGATATCCAGAACCTAAACATAAGATTTGCATCCATGGTGATAGGATACAAGGTCTATCACTCCAACAGAATCAATAGTGTGCCCATTCCTACAATACATATTGCATACATGATGGTGAAAGAAGATGTTGAGTATGACATGTGTGATGTGATTAGAGATCAGTTCTATCAAAATATGGAGAAGATCAAAAAGGACAAAAGGAAAGCATTTGAGTTTAGTCAATTGCTTATGGGTCTATTCTTTTACTTTCAAAACTACTTTCTTGGTGTTGTTCCTATTAATTGGATAGAAGGTACACTAGTTGTGGTCCATATGAAGAATTGTGTTAGATTACTAGGTAATAACTTCAATGAGAAATTTTGGGGTTACTTTAAGGAATTTCAAAGTAAAATGCATCAGAGGCAGAGAATCCCTACAAAAGTTGTGGAAAAGTATGAAAATGATATATGTTTTATGGTGGATACTGATACTTGTCAAATGGAGGCATTAGTAGGTAGGACCTCATGGGTCATGCCTATGGGTTATGAGTTACAACATGATATGCTAATTCTACATGCAGAAGATCTACTGTAAAACATGTAGATCCAAATGAACCTAGGTTTGGAACCTGTAAAGAGAAGAGCATGGAAGTTCATATAAAATTGAAACAACCGGTGATTGCAAAGAGAATTAGAAAGGAGGTTGAACAATTTTATGAAAGGCTTCACATAGGAAGCCATTGGCAAGGCAAGAGTAAGACATGTTGCAAAGAAGGCTGGAACATCTAGAGTAGAAACAATAATTGAAGATAATGATTTAAAATTTATCTCTTCTACAATCAGTAGTGCCCCAACCAGTAGAAAAAATAGGAGTGCCACAACTACAACATTGAAGAAGGATAAGATCTCTCCTCTAGCAAAGATACCAGTGAAGGAGAAGCAAAAACCTTCAAAATCAAAAACTACAAAAGTGAAGGAGTCTACTGCAACAAGAGGAGTCATGTCAAAAGGAAGAAGGAGAAGGCTCAAAGGCTTAAGAAGGTTGAAGGAGAAGCAGAATTAGAAGGTACAGAGTTTGATGAAGAACAAAATAAACTGGGGGAAAGCGATAAAAGGTAAAAGATAGTTGGACCCCCTATTGCAAAATCTGTTAAGAATAATTAGAGTAAGTTTATTTTAATATATAAAGTAGTGGATAAAGTTAGAAAGTGGAGTGTATTGGTTGATGTTAAGAAGAATTATGAAAAGTTCAGTGAAGAAGATTAGAGAAAGATTGGCAATGCAGTTGTGTTTGGTATGCACAAATATAGTAAAGCTCTTATTGAGTTACAAGGATAGATCCCCTCATCCTTGTACATCAAGATTGAAGCTAGGTGGCATACTACATTAAAGAAAGATAAGGAATTGACAGAATATTTTTCAGTCCAATTACAACCGAAAATGTTAAAGGAGGAAATCAAAGACACTCTTAATAAAATTAAACCAGATTTCAAGACCAAGAAAAGGTTGACAAGGTTAATTAATGGTGAAACTCAATCCATTCAGGATGAGACAAAGAGAATTTTGAAGAAGCACTTGTGTCTTGTTGAAGAGGAGGAAGGAGAGAACAAAGAAGAAGAGGAAAAAGAAAAAGATGATGATGAACCTTTGATTACACATACCAATGAGGGATGGAAGATTGATGGTGTAAATGTTATCATAGATGACATTCCACTCATGAATGATCTAGATGAGCCTAGAGATACACCAGATGAACAGATGGATTCTCATGATACTGCATGGACATAACAAGTCATGAAAGATATTGTGACTGATGATACCTTAGTCAAAGTTCCTACTGATGAGAAAAAACAAGTACTATTAGAAAAGGGAACTAGTGGAGATGAAGGTAAGGAGAAGCAAGAGAATGCACATATTGAGGATGTGCAGATGGAAGGAAAATAGGAAAAACAAGAGAAACCAAAGGAGAAGACTGAAGAAAAGGAAAAATAAAAGTTAACATTGTCTATGTCTACTGCTATGCAAAGCTTTGATGAGATGGATGAAGATGACATACCTATTATTCAAGGGCCAATAGACTTGAGTACAATGAGCCCTACTGAAATGATGAATGTTTCTATGAATTTTAAGTCTAAGGCCAAAAGAGATCAAAAGAAGGAGGCAAAAATAGTACAGACTACAAGAGATATTTTGTTAGACTTAGTACCTGAGGTAACCTATAATGAAAAGGATGCACCTATTGAACAATTGGGACAATTAGTGACAATTGCAGGTGATCAAATGCAAATTTTAGAATATGTAGCAAAAATGAGAGCAACAAAGGATTATGAGAAGAAGAAATAAGAAAATTTATCCCAAGACATTGCACTTGGTAGAGGTTCATTAGTAGTAGGTGTGAACCAGGTGAAGGAAACATTGAAGGAAGGTGGTAAGCTACTTGCCACAATTTGTGATTTTTCAAAGTTTATTCAATTTATTGAGAAGAAAGAGTTGAAGCCCAACATGAGATAAGGTTGTTAGTAACAAATTTTGATCCTATAAACCAGTCTACTACAATTTTTGGACCTCAAGTAAGTGTCATCAACCATAAACTCAAGACTTATAACAATGAAAAGGAGAAAATGATAGGTACATTGTTGAATCTGCAAAGTCTCCTGATTTCTAAGTTGGAAAGTTTGCACAAGGTAGTTAAAGATGTAGAAGTTGTTTTAGCTCTACCTAATATGTGCATAGTGGATACATTGGAGGAGTTAGCCTATCTAATATGTGGTTAGACAGTGATCATATAAAACCTCAAGAATATTTGGTAGAATGATATACAGATCTTAAAAGACCAATTTTGGTGATGTATTAAGTAGATTGTAATAGGTATCTTCTACTCTCTATAAATAACATTTTGAATTATGCTTCTCTATTGTAATACCTTTGTCATTGTTGTCAAAGGGGGAGTAGTATAGAGTGCAAAAATTGGCTAAGTATTTGAAAGGGAAGTAGTATAGAGCTACAATATGTTACATGGAATTGTATGATCTATTTGTAATTATCCTAAGGGGGAGTTATTTTTGCTTGAAGCTTTGTATTTGATCGATTTCATTTTTTTGGTATAGTTAGACACTTAGCAATTTTTCCTAAGTATCGTCATCAATGCAAAAGGGGGATATTGTTGGCATATGATGAAGATGATCATGTTTTAGGTCATGTATTGGATGTTTTATTGTTTTCATTGCTAGAAACAAGCCTATCTTCAGGTCAGATCAGATATACTAGTGGTGAGGTTGATTGCACAAGGATTTTTTTAAGTGTTCCATGTATCAGTGATAATACATACATTATTGGTAAATACATTGTACGATGATAATCTTGAGGATTAAGATGGTGCAATCAGCCAGGAAGTATCTATAGAGTCATGTATACCTACATCTATGATCACTTAAGCATATTCAATGTACAAGTAGAGATTGGAGTAAAACATCAGTGATATTGGCAAGAACAATGAACAATAAACCAGTCTAGTCAATTTTGTTAAATCGAGGTTGTGCTCAATTATTTGTCAATGTTCAATTTATTTTTTTGAATTGTATTGTTGAGGGCCAACATTGAACATTACAATTTCTTATGTTGGCATGATCACTTATGTAATTTAAATAGATTGTTTGGAGCTGAATTGTAATACATTTTAGGGTTTAGGATTAACTTGAATAAGTATATAAAAGAATGTTAAATCGTTAAGTTAGTGAGGTTAGTTGATGTTGCGATGATTGTGTTTGTTGAAGGCAAAGTTTGTATGGTCAGAGAAGATATTTAAGGAGTACTAAAGAAGATATGTCAGGTAGAGTGTGCTACATTCAGGTCACTTTATTTGAGTTCATTCTCAAGGAAAGTTCTAATAGGCTTGTGATCAAAATCCTCTAACAAGGTTACTACTAACAGGGTATGCAAGATCTTAACAACTCTAAGGTTTAAACTCTAACCAGGTGACTCTCAAAAGGATTTTCAAATCCCTTAATAGGGTAGTTCCTAATAGGACTTTTTAATAGCTCCTAACCATGCTATAGATACTCTTAATTGGGTATACCCTTAGCAGGGTGTTGTAATGCTCCTAACAAGGGCTGATCTTATTGGTGCACTAGTGAGATTTGTGGGTGATAATTCCCATTGTGGTTTTTTTTCCCTCTAATAAGTGTTTCCACAAAAACATATTGGTGTCATTGTGTTACATTTGTGGATGCATGTTTTACTTTTCTTCTATGTTACATTTAGCTTTGCATGTTGGTTTATTTGGAAGTTGATGAAAAACATTTATAGATCTACGGTTGCATTGATTCACTGCCCTTCTCAGTTCCTTATAAGAATAACACAGAGATGAGGAGGAGAGGGAGAATATTGAGGAGGAGGAGGAAGAGGTAGATACCACTCTCCTTAGAAGAAAACCAAAGAGAGCCTCGTTAGAGTATACATCCCTAAGTGCATTAAAAATATGATAGAAAGGAGAGGGTAGAACATCTATTCCCCCAACATCATCTTATAGTACAAAACCCTAGGTTCTAGCTACTATCGATCCTGGGTACTAGGAGGGAGATCCAGGTATGAAAATAAATTTAAGTACATAGATATATATGCATTGTATGAAATACATTTTATTGATATAATTGAATTTTTTGTAGTTGGTAGTGATGGATTACGAGACTTTTTTAGTTACCTAGCCAGGGATATGGCCCTAGCAGCATAGATCATGTAAGCATCACAAGTCACCTATGGACCACAATGAGACATAGGATGACATAAGGACATATTTGCACTCATGAGGCTAGAGTTAGAGATGGGAAAGGAGGAATGAGAGTGACTCCAACACATAGTAAAGAGGGTGGAGTGAGAGCTATAGGAGGCCAGACATAAGCTTGATGCATCCAGATAAGAGACACAGGAGCTATAGTGCATCATATGAGGATATGATATGCAGAGCTCATGGGGGATCTAGTCATGTTCTATGACATATTTTTCTATAAACCCATAAGGCATAGGTTAACTATGTGTGCCAATCCTTATCATGTTTATTAACATTCTTTTGAAGGATTTTCTTGATTATCTTATTAGATGCTTTAGCTTGTTCCTTAGATTAAGGATAATAAGGAGTAGAAAAACATTGTTTAATGTGATCTCTGTCAAGAAAATTCTTCACATCCTTATTTTTTAAAGAAGTACCATTATTGAACACTACTATGTCAAAGGCATACCAAATCAAGATATAATATTATCTTGGTTAAAGTTACAAATAATATCAGCTATAGTAGAATGAAGAGGAACAACTTAGACCCATAAGTAAAGTAGTTGGTAATGGTGATTATATACATATAGTGTGATGAAGGAGAAGATAATTTCCAAATAAGATCCAAGCCCCATAGATTAAAAGGTCATGAAGCTACCTCATATTAGAGTTCATGAATGGGAGCATGAATCATATTCTTATGTTGTTGACATTGATGACATTTTTTCACATAATAGAAACAATCTTGCTCCATAGTTTGCTAATAATATCCCATGCAAAGTAACTTGTTAACCAAAAAATTTCCACCAAAATGCCCCTCCACAAGAACCCGAATGAGCTTCTTCAAGGGCCACAAGAATCTCAGTTTTGTTAAGGCATTGTAAAAGGATGCCATTATAAGCTCACCTATAAAGGACATTGGGAAGAATGATATATCGAGTAGACATTTTGTGAATTTAGGCTCTAGTGTTTCTTGTAGTAGATTCAAGGAAGGTACCATCTTGTAATTAATGAAAGATATGAGAATACCTCTCATTTGAATCAAGACTAAAGAAACAAGTAACATGACTAGAGATTTCAGAAATTGTAGGATCCACAAGGTTATGTTTTGTAAATTGGTAATTCTTAGCATGATCATCAAATAAAATAAGAGAAGAAGCACTTGCCATCGTGTCAACATGTCTATTATATTTTTGAGGTAGAGAGATTATATAATAAGATAATTTTTCTTTTAGCATGGCTAAGGCAAGGTCACGATATTGAGATAACTTAGAATGCTTAATTTGATAAGAAGCATTAATTTGTTTCACAACCAATTGTGATTCTCCAAAGATATAGATATATTTCACATTAAGGGATAAAGCCGCATTTATTCCATCAATAAGGGCTTCATATTCTATAATGTTATTATTGCAAAGTAAATTAAGATGATTAGATAGAGGAATTGGTTTCCTTGAAGGAAGTGCTAATATAACACCTTTACCAGAGCTAGTTTGACACCTAGATCCATCAAATTACAAATATCATGTACTATTATTATCTATCAGGGGGACAAATTCATCGAGAAAATAAGTTGAAGTAGAAGTAGTATAAGGTGAAGGAGCTTCAGCCAAATGATTAGTCAAAGCTTGTCCTTTGATCATTTTTTGGGAAACAAATTTAAGATCAAATTCACTTAGCATTGTCACCCATTTTGTAAGAAATTATGAGAGATCATTCTTAGATAAAAGATGCTTTAAAGGATAAAACTTAATGAGAATACAAGTTTCAACATTAAGGAGATAATGTCTTAACTCTTGCATAGAAAAGACCATTTAGAAAGGCATTATTTTTCTATCAGAGTGTATCAAACTTCATAGTCAAGCAAAGTAGAACTTATGTAATACACATGTTGCTCTTTTGCACTTTGATTATGTTGAGCTAAGACAACCAAAAGAGCATGAGAGGAAGCATAAGTGTATAGAATGAGTGATTGATTAGGTATATTTGGTTGCAAAATAGGAGGATTAGCAAGATATTGCTTAAAATCCTCAAAATATTTTTGACAGGATTCATTCCATAAAAAGGTGTTATCCTTTTTTAATAAATTAAGTGAAAGGAATTGTTTAATCCACAAGGTGTGAGATAAACCTATGAATAGCTTGAATTTTTCCTTGTAGATTACAAAGTTGTGATATATTGTGGGGAGGTGGCATATTGACAATAAAATCAATCTTATATCTATCCACTTCAATTCCCTTATTTGAAATTATGAATCCAAGAAGTTTCCCACTATCCACACCAAAAGTACATTTTTGGGGATTCAAATGAATGTTATACTTACTAATACATTCAAATATTTGTCTAAGAATATGAACATGGTTTTTGCGAGAAATAGACTTGGCTAAAATGTCATCAACATAGTCTTCTAATATCTTATGGATATAACCATGAAATATAATCACTATTGCATGTTGATAAGTAACACCAGCATTTTCCAATCCAAAAGGCATAAGAACCCACAAAAGGGTTCCCCGAGCTGTTATGAAAGTGGTCTTACATTGACCTTGAGGAGGAATCAATATTTGATTATAACCAGAAAGCTCATCTACGAAGGATAATAAAGCATGTCCAACTATAGAATCCACTATCATGTCTATGTTCAGAAGACGAAAGTCATCTTTTAAAGAAGATTTATTGAGATCACAAAGGTTAGTGCACATTTGAATCTTATTTTCACCTTTAGGCACAACCGCAATGTTTTAAATCCATGGATAATAATTAATAGGATGAATAAATCCAACACCAAGAAGTTTTTCAATTTCAACTTTCACAAGTAAAGTTATTTTAGGGTTCCTTTTTTTAAATTTTTTGCTTCACCAATTTTGCTTAAGGAAGGAGGACAATGTTGTAAGTCACAATCTTAGAATCAATGCTAGGCATGTCAGAGTATCTAGAAATGCATGAAGAAGATAAGTAATCTCTTGTTGTTCATGCTAATCTAAACATTTTCTAATTTTGATCATTTTTTCCAAATTGTAAGGATCCATTTGCACATAAATGGTATCGATAATCAAGAGATTACTTTATTGAGGGACATCCATAGGAAAAGGAAACTCGTGTATCTTTTCAAGATTAGTATCTTTCCCAAAGTATGCTTCTAAATTTATACAGTAAGAAAAACCATAGTTATGATGATGAGGAAGGTTGTCATAAGCTCCTAAGAATTCAAACAAGAATTCATCAGTACTAAAAATGCTAAGAGAAGGTATCACAGATGTGACATCATCATTAATAAGATGAGGATTAACAAGAGGGAGACATTCAGAAGAGATAATATTAATATTGAGAGAAGGTTTGTGAGATTTCTTATGTGGATTGAAAGGATTTTACCCTAGGCCAAAAAAATATTCATTTCCATCTCTTTCCAATGGGACTTGAATGCCATGTTCATGTATTCCACATTCATTACCACTAAAACCATGTTTAGCTAGAAGATGATAATTGAGATCATAACAAGCAGCCATATAGAAAAGAGATAATAGAGCTTCATAGGTCACTATGTCATAAGAATTAGGTTTTCCAAGAGTTTCAAGAGAATCGTTATAATTTGAAGCAACAACAAATTTTTTGCTAAGTTGATCAGGAAAAGATAAAGTTTTCTTCGGTTCATGAATGGGTTTATTTGTTTAAATTCTATTGATGGAAGCTTATAGTATCCTATAAAAGAGGGTGTAGAATCTAAGGATCTCCAATCATCATCCAAAAGGACACTAGTAGGAGAAGAATCATTTTTGAGGAGATGAAGGTGTCTCTTGTTGAATCGGAGTAGAAGTAGGTTTAGCATAAGATTCAGTCGGCAAACAGTTTTACAATTTATCATTAGTAACAAGAGTGTACAAAATATTATTGTAAATGAACTTCAATTTGTGATGAAGTGTTGAAGGGACAATGTGCAAGTAATGTAACCATGGTCTACCAAAGAGGATATTGTAATTAAGAGTATCAAACATGACATGAATAGGAGTAGACAAAATGATATGACCCACTTTAACAAGTAAAGTGATAATAACCAAAGTTTGTTTTTAAACATTATCAAAGCTACAGATAGGGATAGAGTCAAGTTTGATTGAATAAATATTCACTTTTATCTTGTTTAACAAGTCAATACTAAAAAAATTAAGTCTTGAACCATTATCAATTAATTTCCTGCAAATAAGATTTCCATTTATAAGGATGACAACCATAAGAGAATAATGTTGATCTTGAATTTCCGTATGAGGTAACTCATCTTGAGTAAAAATAATGTGAGCTTTAGTATCAGTTGTGTGTATACACTCCAATAAACAAGTTATATTAGTTTGCACAAAAGATGAAACAAATAGGTTAATTAATGCTTGTTTTAATGCATTATGATAAGTAGGAGAAGTTTGAAGAAGTTCCCAAAGGGATATCTTGGCAGGAGTAGCACATAACTATTCTACCGAATCATACTCCTTTCCAAGATTTGGAGGAAGATGAGGTGCTAGAGGAAGCATAGGTTGAGAAGCAGGAATAGGATTATACACAATTGAATTGGTAGGTTGAAAACTATTCCTCATATGATAAGTATGGGAAACTACTTGACAATTATTAATAAACTCCAAAAAACTTTTTGATCTCCCTTTCACACTTATGACCAATTTGTTAGGAGTTTGAAACAAGTTTGTTCATTGTAACCTTTAACAACAGTCACAAGTTTTTTTGGTGGTTGGGGATTACATTGAGCAAGGTGAACAACTATCTTTGGTTTTTCAACTTTTTAATATAGTCATTCACAAGAAGCAAGTGAAGCAATTTTTGGCAAAAGGATGGTTTGGGAGTCATAGAGGAAGACTGAATAGAGATGAATTCAAAAAGAGATTCTTATAACATATCAAAGTCATCACAACTAAATGGCTCATGAAAGGATCTAAAATATTACATAAAGAAATCAAACATTGTAAAAGAAAACTATTAATAAACAACTAAGCAACATGGAAATGCAATATGATTTATTTATTTTTTGCATTTTTAAGAGATGGAAATGCAATGAAATGTAAAGTAATGAAATGAAAAGAAAAATAATTTTGTTCTTTTTATAATTGAAAAATACACATGCAAGATCTAACTAACCAAAATAAAAGGTACAATGCATGAAAGAGACAGGTTCACCAAAATCTATTGTATAAAAAAGGGAGCACATAAAGATCTAGTTTTCCCCGATTCACAAAACACATTGGAATATGAAACCACCTCAAGGAAAATCAAATTAATATCGCTAAGTAAGTGGGATGCTAATGCAAGATTTTTTCTTTCAAGGTTTCTATTCCTTTGATGCTTAGAATCGAGAAGGGGATAAATAATATTACTATGCAAATAACTAATTAAGACAAGAAGTAATCTAACCTGGCTAAAAAACACATGTGAAAAGAAATTAGGATAGATTTGAGTGCACCTAGAATCGACATAGGATAAATGAAGACTCGCGTCTGAATTCCCGACTACTGGAATCTTAAAAACACTTGAAACTGATAATATGAGATCTCGAGCCTGGTATCTATAGACACCCTAAAATGGACATACTTGCGACCTTACATTAAAAACACTAATTTTCATCTCTTAATTAATGGTTTTTTAATCATTAATTAATTATCTATTTCTTCTAAATTCATTCCCCAAATCATTTTAATCATTTCCCCAAAATTAATTAAATTATTAATTTTATTTAATTAAATAACCTTAATTAATTAATGAAGAATCCTAAAGTTTAAATTTAAATATTTAAACTTATTAATTAATTCTTCTAATTAAATTAATTTAATTTCATTCAATAATTCAATTCTAAATCCAAAAAGAATTCAATTATCTCACATGTTGAATACTTTAATTACAAAAATGAATTAAATATTCAATTAAATCCTTTCTTTAGTTCAAAAAAGAGAACTCTTGAAGAGATCTCTGATTTCATGAACTCCTCCACCTACCTCTTTAGTTCAAAAAGGTAACTCCAAATTACCTCTTCAGTTCAAAAGGTAACTCGTAATCAGTTGTTCAGTTAACCAAACTTTATCTCCTCTCTCCAAGTTGAAGAGGTGGAGTTTATTGATGGCTTCTCCATTTCCCTTTGATCTCA
This sequence comes from Thuja plicata, assembly GCA_018584345.1. Taxonomy (NCBI): domain Eukaryota; kingdom Viridiplantae; phylum Streptophyta; class Pinopsida; order Cupressales; family Cupressaceae; genus Thuja; species Thuja plicata. The sequence continues at coordinate 1,623,699 of MU223597.1, read as the reverse complement.
ACCTTTCATCCTCTAATCTCTAGGATTGATCTCACCAATTCATATCATTTCTATATTCTATATAATCAACCCTTCATAACCATTTGAAGGATCCATGATTTCAAGCTTTTGTGCGCCCTTACCCTGCATGATTCTTGCTAGAGGCATTCAAAGCATTCTTGTGATCAAAATCAATATCATTTCTCGACACTCCCAAGTCATATACACTATCGATACCAATACTGAGCACCATACACACAACGTTTTAGGAGTAGAGAGAGACAATAGAAGATTTGAGCTTTGTTGGTTTGCATTCGTTTGTATTCCTCCTTGATTTCTTGTTATTTAATTGTTCATGAATTTGTTCTTAGTATTTTATATTGCTTACATCCATTACAAATTGGTGATACTAACCGCCTCAATAACTCAATATTGTGGAGCAGGGTTGGATCTACACATTTTGGTGAACCCGACGTGAATCAAATAGTCCAAGAATCGCTTGAAGATGACAAATAGGATTTTCTGGCCTCAGTTGTTCGACCGCAGCTTCTCTTTTTTGTTAATTTTTTGATATCATTGTAATTTTGGAATCGCTGGTATTTTGCCACAATTTATGAAAATTTGTCGTAATCGACTAGTTTAATGTCGCAATTGATTTGAGGGTTTTGCAATCATTTCTGTCATTTTTTTAATCCTCTGTTTCTGATACATTGTCACAATTGACCGATCTATTTCACAATTGATAGCATATTTTTGCAACTAAGATTACATTGCCGCAATTAATTGACTAGTTTTGCAATCACCAGAATATTGCTGCAACTAAGAGTATTTGGCCGCAATTGACAGAACTTTACTGCAACTGACAGAACTTTACTGTAATGGCCAAAACTTTGCTGCAATCGACAAGAATCATTTCACAATTGTTTAAAATTCACTATTTTCTGCTAAAATCTGACTTTTCTCAGTTCCTGTGCAAAAAAAAATACCAGGGACAGAGAAAAGTGGGAAACTTTGATTATTAAGGGTTTTGAAAGTATTTCTCGATTTCATACATTTTGATTGCAAGGTTTTTTGGTACTAACTCATCATTTCAGCTTGTGGCATGGAAATAGATCTAACAAAGCAACCTAAAATTCATTCACTTGTGTTTTTAGTGCTTAAAAAGAACATTGCATGCAAACATCTCAAACCTCACTTTTCAAATTTTGTGCTTAAAATTGACATGGTGGTTAAAAACTGAACAAAGGCAAAAAATCTTTCAATTTGGTGTATTAAAATAGAACAAGAAAATCATCATCTACTTTGGGATTAAAATTGAACACTTGTGCTTGTATGGGTGATTATCTTAGTTCACACTTGAAATTTTGGAGTTTAATTGACTAACCTTGTATCTTGAGTTTTTGGCGCACTTGCATAAATTTGTTGGATTAAAAACCTTTATAGTTTTTTAAAAAGGCCTATCTAGGGAATTATCTTCTTCCTCAGAGAATGGCCTTAAACCAGTAATCATTTTGATCAATATACAAAGAGGACATGAGCCAAAGCTCCATTTTTAATCTAGCCAAGCTCGAGCAAGGTGTGTTGTTGATAGCCTAGATCGGGTGAATATATCTAAGTAGCTAGCATGATCAACTAGGCTCTTAAGTGAGTCACCTACGTACAAACTGATTGGATAGACTCCATGGACCCTACTACAACCTTGTTAAATAGAGACCTACATGTTTCACCTCCGAACAAGTACCTTATTATAGTGCAAGGGGTTGCAAAATTCCCCCCAAGATCCCCAACATATGTGCTCCAGGATATTGTGTTAGTGAAAGAGATCTTCACTAGCACGAAAACAATATATGGCAACGACAAAAACATGGGCACCTATGTCATGGAATTTTGTATCCTAGTAGTCTGATGATTGTTGTGTGAGCCAACAAACATCCAAGAATTGGGCCTATAATATTGTATCTTGCAGCCAAATTTGACCTAGATTAATCTGTTTGTCCTTGTTTCAAACCCGCGTTAGAGTTAGAAAACACTTTGTCTATTGTGCTTGTTATGGGATCAGTTTCCAAATATGAAAAACCAACATCAAAAACTTTCAAAATGAGTCCAACGTGTTTAAGTCTAGGTAGTCAACAAAAAATATGTTCTGCAATCAAAACCCTTGTTCCATAAAATCACTTTTTATTAGACAGATTCACCAAATTTTAGATATTTTTTTAGATTGTCTCCTTTTACCAAAATTGTCATTATCTTGCTGCAATTGATGGAGTTTTACTGTAATTAGTCCCTTTAGTGCCGCATTTGATCCTTTATTGTCGCAATTGGTGATCATTTACCGCAATTGACCTATCATTCTGCCTCAATCTATAGATTTTTTCCGCACTTTACCAAGAGATCTGAACATTTTTTTTTACCTGAAAACCTTGGAAAGATTCCCCATCTCATGTGAAAGATCAGTGTCTACATCCCAGAAAAAAGAGAAGAATATTGTGTGTCTCTAAACATTAAAGATCATCCCTCTTTGACAACACGACTATTATTTATCATTGTTAGTTCAAAAGTCCAGACTAGATTATCTTGATCTCATTATCTCAAAATTCATCAACCTCTATCAGCCACATTGTCTCATCTAAAGGAAATAGTCAGAATCCATATCTTACATCACCAAAGTCTTTGAGATCAAGAGAAGTCAAAATTTGTCCCTAGAATTACCCTTGTCAAAACATAACTCGGACTCTCCTAGAAAAGTTATCATTTTTTGTTTGCTTTGTATCACTTATTTTAGTAAAAAAAACCTAGATAACACTATGTCTCTCACACCCTATGGAGGACCTTACACTAGTTTGAAGGCTAGAACACAACTCGATGAGTCCTATATTAACCAATTTTCCTCGTGGGAAAAAGAGCAAGAGGATGACCCTTTCAGAAACACTAGTCCTTCTCTTTACATTGAGAATATACAACCTACTGGTCCTCATAGACCCCCAATGTTCCAAGATGTCATAGAGGAGGAGCTTGAAGACATAGAGCAAGATGCCTATTCTGTACAGGTAGTTGATGTTGTTGTAGAGAGAAATCTTGAAAGATTCCTAGCCATGTTGATTAAGAAGGGAGTCAAACTCCCCGTTGATTTTTTTGTGTCAACAATATGGCTAGAGAACCCTCTAGCAGGTCAAAGAAGAACTTGACCCTCTCAAACAGATCCTGTGATAACCCAAAGTTTTCCTTTTCCATCATCAGCGACACTGACATCAACACAGACGGTGTCAAACCAAACTAGCTCTACAAATCAAGCTAGCACATCGTCCACACAAAGCATGATAGACTCCCAACTAAGTGCACCCTTGGTCACTAGTATATCTCAAGGATCGACCTTGTGGCCTTTTACATCAATCACTCATGTTGTGTCATCAATTTTGCAAACAAGCAGGAACCCATTTGCGAATGTTCAGACACTACAATCTATGCCTGCTAGCTTTGAGCTCAATACCTCTCTCCCACAGGGATCAATCTCTATGAGTCTAACATTTAGTCAACGTCCACCCAAGGCTACACCTTTATTTCTACAGGGATCCCAACAACAACAACAACCCCAACAACAACAACAACAACAACAATAACCCCAATAACAACAACAACATCAATCTTGGACCAGTCAAATGCCCCAGTATCAGAATCACACACTAGGGAACCAATATCAAGTTCCAATGACTAGATCATATGTCCCAACACAAGGAACATAGAAGTGAAGCCTTATACCTAACACAACACAGAGATTCAATGATGCAAATGTTCCTTAATCTCATACATACATGTTGATACAACAAGTACAAAGTCTACAAACCCAAATGATGGACATGCAAAATCAAGGGCAAACCAAGTCCCACACAGTAGAGGATTTGTACCCATACCCATTTTATCACTCATTTCACATGTCTTGATTTCCCACTCACTTCTCGGTGCCCAAATTTGACAAATACAGAGGCAATACCAACTCTGTAGAGCATATCAAAGAGTTCTTTTGTAGCTACATTGAGTTTGCACATGATGAAACATACCTAATGTGACTGTTTCCAAAGAGTCTATCCAGACCAGAAATGAAATGGTTCTCACACCTACCCCATGGCATTCAGTCTTGGGGATAATTGGCCAAAAAATTCATTACTCACTTCCATCATAACATCGAATGCAAGGTCAACATCAAGGACCTCTGCAAAATTAAACAAAGAGATGTAGAATCCTTTGTTAAATTCTTACAAAGGTGGAGGAACACTGCAAACAAAATAATTTATGACGTACCCAAACAAGACCACATAGTCAAGGTCATTGACAATTTGATCCCAAATATGTCATTTACCATAGAATTGCATCTCGCTCCAAATTTCAAGCAATTCATCAAACGAGGAGTTTGCTGTGAGAAAAAAGTGGTCAAGAGAGGTATCCTTGCAGACCCTACCCAAACGAATACAAACAAAAATGCAATGGATAAAGACAAATGGTGGAAGAAGAACAAGAATGTCACCAATTATGGTGTCATTGACATAAAAATAGTCAACTATGCTCAACCCAAGGTTTCACTACAAAGGGCACCTATGACAAATCAGAAACCCATGGTGAACACTCCAAATCAAACACCCACTGTGCAAGAAATAGTTGTGTCCAACAATCAACCCAACACACAATGCCCACAAAGGTTTATGTTTCCTAAATGAGACTACACACCATTAGGGGAATCAATAGAGTCAGCCTTGAAAAATCTGATTCAAACCAATACTATCACTCTGCCCAAAATTAGAGAATATGAACATGGTGTTGTGAAACCCAAGTGGTGGAATGATAATGACTTTTTTGAATATCATCGGGTAAAAGGACACAAGACACCCAATTTCTACCGATTGAAGAATTCCATACAAGATCTAATTGGCATAGAGGTTATTGATGTCACAAATACCCAATCCAAGGGTACAATCGATCACACAATCTTCAATGATACATTCCATGATCATAACAAAGGGAAATCCTTGGGGTCTGATGGATAGTCTAAATAAGTGAATTACACCTATGCTAATGCTAATAACACTATCAATTGCATTAATCTTTTAGATAGCCGTGTGGCTACAATTACTATCAAAGATCCAAATGAAAACTGCATTGTCACCGCGTGTCATTCCAAAGTTGTCTTGCAAGGAGTGCTTTCCACTTCATCTGCACCAGATAATCCTCCAACAACCTATGATCCAAAAACCAATCTAGTGGATCAGATAAATCACACGTCGGCCTAGATATCCATGTTCGACCTCTTGCACATATCCTCACAGCATAATCAAGCTCTAGATCAAGCCCTTCAAAATGCAGTTGTCCCACAGGACATAACTCTAGAGAAATTCAAAACCATGGTGAATTAAATCACTGCCAACAAGAATGCTACTTTTGCAGACCATGATGTGTCGCCACACAAGCCTCTGCATAATGATCCCCTACATCTGCTTATCCAAGTTCACAAACACACAATCTAAAGAGTCCTCATTGATGGTGGAGCTAGGTTAAACATATGTACTTTGAAATTAATAAAAACCTTGGGATATTCTGAATCTATCATTGATGTCACCAAGAGGATAAATATCAGGGCATAAGATGAGGAGAAAATATCTTCAAAAGTTATCCTCATGCTACCAGTCAGGATAGGCCCAGTCATAAAGAGCACCCAATTTCAAATCCTAGACTTGGATTTGAGATATATCATGTTACTAAGAAGGTTGTGGATCCATGATATACAAGTTATCCCCTCAACTTATCACCAGTGCATCAAGTTCCCATACCAAGGGGAAGATATAATCATTGAAGGAGATCCAAACCCAAACATCATTAGAAGCAGTATAGATAATCAAGTGCCTTCAAATCAGGAAGCAAGCATTCCTTCCACCTCTGATTCTATTCCCGAAGACATAACAAGAAAGGCAAGGAAAATATCAATTATGGACAAAGTATGTGGTGATTATATCTATGAGGAAGATTTTACCATCACTAACATGCCTCAAAGTCCCAGATCATATGGCATGCCTCAACTAGTGACAACACCTGAAACTCTGGAACCAGTTCTATTCAAATGTCCACCACCCACATTTGTCAAATGGGGGGACATAGCTGAAGAGAACCCTTTTGATCCACATATCAACACTTGGTTGTATTAATACCCACAAGAAACACCTCAACTACATATACCCTTGTCAAAATATGGAGCCTACTTCACCATGCTGCAAAAATTTGGATATGATGGTACAGCTAGTCTAGGGGAAAGATAGCAAGGCTTAATGGAACTGTCTTTACCGCCAACCCAAAGAAACAAAAGAGGGTTAGGCTATAGAAAAAATAGAACTAGTAATACCGTCCAAGACATACCCATAGACCAAGGGCAAATTGTAGAATTACACTGGGGGCAAAATTTGGAACATGCCTTAATCAACAATATACTCCAGCGGTTATTTCCATCAGAAGTGGAAACCTCTTATTCCCAACTGAACCTTAATAAAACTATCTCAAACAATGAGGAAAGTGAGACATCTAATGAGTGTTCTAGAATGACCGATTCCCATGAGTATCAGTGGAGATCCTTCCATAATTATGAACCAACCATCTCAAACTATTCCCCTCGGCCCGTCAGTACTATACACCTTGAAGATATGTTTGACCAAATGACCTTAAAAGACCAATCATGTATCAATAAACATATCGATACTTAGTCCTTAATTAGTGAATCCATATCACATTCCTGGTTCATCGGAACTATCACGTTGGTCCCATTTACCCAAGAAGAGTCATCCCTCCATGAGGACCTTTGTCTAGTACACCCTGAACTTGTAGAATGGGACCAACAAGGACAACCTGACATAGTTCTTTTTGAGAATGATGAAGCCATCATAGACTTCATGGGACTCTGAGAAGGCATGCCATCAGGGGACCACAAATCAAGATTCTTTATTAAACTTGACAGATCAGCCTATTTTGGGGAGGAAGCTCCTCTTTCCAGTAAAATAAAATAAAATAAAAAGGAAAAAAGAACAGTCGGTAAGTGAAAAATGCAAGGCACTTTTTGACTGTAAAAATGAGAAAAAATAATAAAAGACGTATCTTCTGGTGAAGACCTCTCTGAGGTGCCAAAGGATGGAAAGGTGAAGCTCCTCCCCTTGACATAAGAAAAGTCAGCATTACTAGTTGAGGGAATAGAAGAAGTCAACATAGGTGATGAAAAGAACCCCAAACATAACATATCTATTTGGCAAAATCACTTACATTAGAGGAAAGATAACAGCTCATTAGCTTCTTCAAGGAAAGACAAATCAAATTCCCATGGTCCTACTCAGACATGCCAGGTCTAGATCCAGAGCTAGTGTTACATCATTTTCCATTGTTACCAAATGCAAAACCTATCAAGAAAAAATTAAGAAAGATGTATTCGCATATCGCTTTACTTGTCAAAGTAGAGTTGAAGAAACTCCTAGATGCAGTCTTCATATGAACAATTCCATATGTAGTTTAGATATCCAATCTGGTGCTAGTAACCAAACATAATGGTCATATTTGTATATGCACATATTTTAAAGATTTGAACAAAGCTTGTCCCAAGGATGACTTTCATCTACCAAACATTGACATGATAGTTGACCTAATAATATGGCACCAAATGTTATCACTCATGGTCGAATTCTTCAGATATAACCAAATCAGGATTTCACCAGAGGACCAACACAAGACAACATTCACATGTGCCTGGGGCACTTACTGCTGGAACGTAATGTTGTTTGGTCTTAAAAATGCAGGAGCAACTTATCAAAGGGAAATGACCATGATCTAATTCATAAAACAATGGAAGACTATGTTGATGACATACTAGCCAAATCAATTCTCTGGGAATCTCACCTACAAGTTTTGGAACCAATATTTGATCGAATGCAGGAGTACAAGGTTAGACTAAATCCAAAGTGTGCATTCGGGGTTACCGCTGGAAAGCTTCTGGGATTCATTGTATCACATAAATGCATCGAAGTAGACCCATAAAAGATCAAGGCCATTATTGAAATTACACCACCAACCAACCTAAGGAAACTAAGGGTTCTACAAGGCAGACTTCAATCTATCAAGTGATTCATTTCCCAACTAGAAGACATGTATCACCCATTCCAACACCTACTGCATAAAGATGTGACATTTATATGGAGACAACAATGCAAGAAAGCATTTCAAATCTTCAAGGATTATCTATTGAAGTCTACTATATTGGTGCCACCCATTCAAGGCAGGCCACTACTTTTATATATCTCAGCAATGGAGTAAGCACTAGGAGTTCTCTTGGCATAGAAATACGACCAAGGCAAGGAGAGATCCATTTACTACATCAATATAACTTTGGTGGGATACAAGCTAAATTACTCAACAATTGAAAAGTTATGTCTCACAGTTGTCTTTGCTTCCCAAAAGTTACGAAATTACATGTTGAGTCATCAAACAAAGCTAATAACACACACTGATCCATTGAATTACTTATTGAGCAAAGCAACACTAATAGGATGACTCACTAAATGGGTGATAATCTTAAGTGAATTTGACTTAGAGTATGTAGACACAAAGGCTATCAAAGGGCAAGTAATTGCAAACCAACTACCAGAGGTACTAATACAAGATCATCATCCTATAGTATCTGACTTTCCAGATGATTCCATTCTCACATTACAACTAGCAATAGAGGTTTGGCAACTATTCTTCAATGGGTCATACACAAACCATGGTACAAGAGCATGGATAGTACTCATCACTCCAAATAATGATGTAATTCCTAAGTCTTTCTGACTCAACTTTCCATGCATAAACAACATAGTTGAGTATGAATCCCTAGTCATTGGATTGAAGATAGCTATACAATGGAGGATAAAGAACCTAAAAGTCTATGGTGATTCCCAACTGGTCATTAGCCAAGTAAATAATGACTACATGAAAAAAGAAGAGAAAATGATCCCATGTAGAGAGCTGATAGACAAGGTGCAATCTTCTTTTCATTTCATTTTATTCGAGCAGGTGCCAAGAGTTCAAAACAAAGCAACGGATGTGATGGCTACTATAGCATCCTTGATCGACATGTCGGGAAATGAGACCAAATTCTAATTTCTGGTAGAGAAATTAATGATGTCGACATATCAAGCACCAATCACTGAGTCAGCATGCATCCTTTTGGGTCCTGAATCCCCCTGGTACCATGACGTATACAATTACCTCCAAAATAGTATCCTACCACCTGACTTGTGTAGGAACAAAAAGAAGTCCCTCATCCGACAAGCCTTTAGGTACACCATTCTTGCTAGTAATCTATATAGAAGAAGTCTAGATGGAATGATTTTACGATGTCTCACTTCCACAGAATCCCAGAGAGTCTTGTATGAGGTACATGAGGGAATTTGTGGGGCCCATGTAGGTGGCAATAGTTTGGCAAAGAAGGTCATCAAAATGGTATACTACTGGCCCACAGTAGAGACATATGCAAACAAATATGTCCAAAGGTGTTGACAATGTTAGATTCATGGAGATATCATTCATACACTAGCTCAAGAGCTCAACCCCATCATTTCACCATGGCCATTTTCTAAGTTGGGATTTGACCTAGTGGGTACGATTACACCAACCTCTTCAAATGGTCACAAGTACATCATTGCAACAATAGAGTACTTTACCAAATGGGTGGAACACATTCCTCTCACCTACATCACTGGTAAGAAAATCTCTATGTTCATACTAAACAACAACATCCGTCGATATGGATCCCTCAAACCATACTCACAAATCATGGTACACCATTTCAAAATCAAGATGTTGAAGATCTTTGCGAGAAGTTCCACATAAAACAAGGTTTCTCTTCATTTTACTATCCCCAAGGGAATGGTCAAGTTGAAGCCACAAACAAAACCATCTTGAAGATCTTAAAGAAATAATAAATGAATCGGGGTGAGACTGGCATTTATAGCTCAGTCCTATATTATGGGCATACAGAAATAGTGTGAGAACCCCCATAGGAGAAACTCCATTCTCATTAGTATATGGATTAGAGGCAGTCCTACCCCTCAAAGTTGAAATCCCATTCCTGAGAATATCATTGAAGAACATCATTTCAGATGAAGACTACAGAGTAGAAAGACTCCATGAACTAGAAATGTTGGATGAGAGAAGACAGAATGCACTCAATCACTTACAAGGCTATAAAAATTTCCTTAGAAGAAACTATCACAAGAATGTTAGACCACGAATCTTTGAGGTAGGAGACCTCATCCTTATGGAGAATCAAAAGAACCAAGAAGAAAGGGTAAAACTAGGAAAGTTTGAGCCTAATTGGCTAGGACTAGTGTAGAGATAACTAGAAACTCCTCAATCCCTAGGATCTTGATGATCCAATCTCCTTCAACAAATGAACAATGTTTTTAGAGGCAAATAACATCTCTAAACAGTGAACTACATATGACAACATTTACAACTTCTTAACAAATGTTCTGTCAGCTTGCACTGTCTCTAGTAAATCAATCATAACTTTGTTTGTACTATCCATACAATCAAGCACTCTTAGTTGTAGCTTCAATATACTTCATTTATGATGTACTCAAGCTCACATACTATGGAATTACCTTCTCACAAGTCTCTGACACAAACATAAAAATCTGTCAACATTGTTAGGACAGTCCTAACACAAGTTCAATATCAACCTTGGCACTATTACACGTGGTTTTAAAAATTATTTGGTACATTCCAAAGATTCCTTTCACTAACAAAAACCATCAAAATCCAACAGGATAGTCCTTTAATTTGAAACTTACCCTATCACTAGTTTTTGGGTATGACAATGAAACTGTTTCCACACTATTTCTTTACACATTCTTCATTACAAAATTTCCATTCATTTATAAACATTACCTAGGGGTCTAAAACATTATTTGGGTCTATAAAACACAACCACAAATCTTGTAAAGATCACAAATACTCAAACAGTTTAGAATGACTGTAAAAACTCTGGAATTTGACTATCACAATTGGCTAGGGCATCACTTTGCTCATGTTACACAAATCCTTTTCAACCCAAATTGGATTCATTTTAAAGAATTGAGAATGAACTAAAAAATACCATAGTTGTAGAATTTTCCAATGGATACTTCCAAAGATATGAGCAAACCTTACAATCAATCTAGAATTGAGGGTGTGGAACCCGTTTGGACTAAATTTCATGGATCTTCTTGGATTCTTATTGGAAAAAATTCTAACATGATTTAAGAAAAAGGCAGTTCATCATTAAACATTACCAAATCACAATTAAAGGTTATTCAATCCATTTCTATTCCTTAAAGTACTCTGTGACTGCAAAACTATGACTGGAAGCAAAAGACAGTAAAGATGTACAATGAACAATTTTTGTATTGAATTCTTAAGGTTATAAAAAATTAAAAGAATTTGATGATAGTCTTCCTTTCCTTCCTGGAATTTTTACATGGAAGATCCTCCATACAAAACCTTTAAAATCTTCTTAACTGTCACCACATGTTTGCAAATTGGTGACAGTCTGGGATCTAAGGATTGACTTCTCCAAAAGCCCAACTTGAATAGCATAACCTCATTCAAACACTACAAGTGTTTTATGTAATTTTTGATGGTTTCTAACTTCCACAACCAACTTCAAAAACTGACCACCTAACTATGACAACTTTTGGTGCAACATTTGCAAAATTGCAATTTTGCAATATTGCATTTTGTACATCTTTTATGTAATCTTTGCATTTTTGTTATAAACAACCCCACAAATTTGTGACAACCCTTAAAACATGTCATGATGGATATTCAAGGACTTTTTAAAACATATTTACCCTTCTATGGGTCTTTTCACAAATTTTGATCTCCTAGACCTATCTAGGACCTTGTTGAGAACTTTTTGTAACTTCATTATAATTTTTTATATGACCTTTACAAATGGATTCAATAAGAATGAGTACATTTATAAAAATGATCACAATTACTTAAAACATCATTAAAACATCTTTTAATCTTCATAAGTCTTTGACCTTCTGGATTAGGTTCCCCTACACCATACTACTAGCCTTGAAAGATTTCAAAGTCTCTTGGAGAAGTGAATGCAATAACTTGCAAAAAAAATTGATTGCAAATTGCATCTTGAACTTTGGCTTCTTATTTGTTTTTATGTGTATCCTTGCCTCTTTGTCTTATTCACCATGTCTTCAAGCTGAAACTCCAATCAATGGAGTACATATGGTTGCTCTCCAAGGTACACCAAACCAACTACCTCCCCCCACCTAGGAGTCCTTTCTTTGCCTCTCTCCCCATGTCTTTTGGAAATCTGACAGATCTCCATGTCTACCACCTGTAGCTAGTGGACCAGCATCTGCAACCACAAACTCATTAGCAAGAATCAATTAACCATATCATGGGGCTAGGTCCTGGTGTGGATTTCCTCCCTCGGTGGTCTACACACACACTCAGGATCTTCTAGCTCTGATACCACTTGGTGCAGAGATAACTAGAAACTCATCAATCCCTAGGATCCTGATGATCCAATCTCCTTCAACAAACAAACAATCTTGTCAGAGGCAAATAACATCTCTAAACAGTGAACTACATATGACAACATTTACAACTTCTTAACAAATGTTTTGTCGACTTGCACTGTCTCTAGTAAATCAATCATAACTTTTTCCATACAATCAAGCACTCTTAGTTGTAGCTTCAATTTACTTCATATATGTTGTACTCAAGCTCACATGCTCTGTAATTACCTTCTCACAGGTCTCTGACACAAACATCAAAAATTGTCAACATTGTTAGGACAATCCCTGAACATCCCCACAATAGGTAATAATAATCATGTCAAAGCTTCTCCTAGGAATAGTGTATTCAAACTACAGATTACTTTTCCTATCATGAAGTTCATTTATATTTTCAACCTAGGGATGTATACTTGAAATGGGACAACATGATTTCTACACTAAGTCTGTCAAAGAGTCATATTACTTATGTTGCAGGAAGGAAAAATGCATGAAAGAGACCTATGTTATTACTGTAGGAAAGTAAACACACACGACTACTTAATGAAACTAATGCTAAAAAATTCAAACTCAACTTAAACCTATTCTATCAACCCAAAGAATTCGCTATAATTATCCTTGCAAGTGTTGCGTGAACATACATGAGTTATAATGTTGCAGGAGGAAATAGTAAACTCTACTTAAAATGTTGTAAATGCTGAAAGAAACTCTACCCTAGTCTAATCTAATCCACCTCCCAAGTGGGGCCCCTTGGTTGGATTCTGCTAACTCCTAACATAGAATATGACTAAAATCACTCCTTCATTATATTTCCAAAAACTGATTACATTGTAATGAAAATAATGCACGAAACTAGAAAGAGTAACTTTTCTGTGCAAATGCAATAATAGTATATTATCCAGCTAACTACAAACTAACAATCAAATCCCTTTACATATATGATTAATGTTTATATAAATTATACAGATAAGGTCTGACTAAATCACGCCATAGAGAAAGGAGAATGTAACAGCCCACGATAGAATGGAATAAAGTTTGTATAACTGATTCAATAAGATATTGACCGCTGAGAAAATATAGCATAGTTATGTTCCTATATTCCATGATATGATGGCTTCTCTAATGTAGTAGGCATGTCTTGAGATGTCATAATGGTTCTCCCCGTCATAGCTGGGACTTCAACATTTCCTCTTCAATGTTGTCGATCCACTCTAAAGCCACTCCTTTTCCTGCCAGGTTAGTAGCATATGCGGATATATATTCAAGTCATCTAGTTAACTCAATCCAAATATTAGAATACACATTCAAATACTTATATGAAATACTGCGATAGATATATAATGTTTAGCAAAATATTTCACTACTAACTACCCATAGGCTTTGGTGGTTCTGATTGTACTTATAGCATGATCACAAGTTCAAATATTTAAAGGTTCATAAATGTCTAGGTAATGTCTTAAATAGAGTATAAAAATTATCATAAAACAGAGACAAATTATTGTCCCACATCTGCCCCCTACAAGTATAATGCTTCTCATCAAGCATTACATTTCTTTGCAATTCCTCTGAATTCCCCGACCTCTATCTTTCCTCTCCTCCTGCTCTTGAAGGTATAGTAGAACCCTCTATTTTTCTATCAAAATTCCATCCTATAATCCTCCTATAGCTAGTCCAACTTTGTAGCATTGATGTCATATAGAGGCCATAGAAGCATATGTGGCTGAATTGCCAAGGGACACCATAGATCGTGCATGATCTATCTACCTAGCTGGATATATTTTGGTTCCCTGTGAATTTTTGCCTCAAGATTAATAGGACTGTGTGGCTCTGATTTCTTGAATACTTCTTGTAGTCTATTCCATCTATTTCTGGCACCATCCAGGGTTCTCTGAAAAGAAAATTAGGACATCCCTTGATATTTTGCATAAACCTCTTCCCTAATATTAAAAATACTCTTCTTCGTCTCTTATTTTATGCTTCCATAGGCGAGGCTAAACCAATCTCTTAGTAGCACATCGGGCTTACTACTTTCAGCCCTTAAAGGTAGTGGTTATGTCTTTTCCTGGTCCTTGTAGTTGTCTAATTGCCTTTCATAATTTACTTCATTATGCATCCATGACAATAATATAGAGCAAGGGATTCCACTCAGTCTCCTTTGGAATAATGAATTTGCGCAAGTATAACTCACAAAAAAGGTTTTTCTGCCAGGAAGGAATGGTTTGGTATAGAGCATAGAATTCCTCAGTTGTTTTGAACTCAGAATCTATATCCTTCAAAGTCATCATCAGTTGAAATAAGAGGAACTGTTATTTTAAACAAATAGCATGTACCCTGGGAGGAGGCCTACAAGTGATAATATTATCAGCTAATTTCAAGGCATGATCCATTTTTTGCTTCTTCCTCGTCAATTTCTCCTTTAGGTCTTATATTTCCTCATTTTGTTCATTTATCACTCTTTGCATTCTCTTTCTTCCTTCCTTCCACAGGGTTGTTTTCAAAACAAACTGATTATACAAACCAAAGATAAGGGATTGAAAATTAGGTGGGCCATTCTCTTCTAATTGATTATTATGTCTCATATGCTCTCTATATGCCTGGTCTAAATAGATGGTGAGCCAAGTCCTCCAATAAGGCACTAGGGCATTCTGTGAGTGAGCTGACTGTTGAGGAATTTGAACTTCTTCCTCATTGTTTCCTTGAACATTCATGATGACTCTCTTTAGGGTCATTCTGATATACGAAAGGCTCATCATCACATTTCTCATTTAAATTGTGAGAAAGGTCTAGGATTTTAGGTCGAGTTGGGGAATTATCTAGAATATATTCTACATGGGGTTCTACAACAGCTTGTTTTGAAGGAACATATTGATTCTCTAGAGATACTTAAGTAATTTGTCCTCTCTTTCAAGGACTTCTCCATATAGGGGTCTGTGAAACCTCCATAGCCTTCTTTTTACTAGATTTCTTCAGCCTCTCTACTACATGAGTGGTTTTTGCAGTAGTCAATGTTCTTTTCTTTCCTTTTGAAGTTTTGGGGTTTTGTGGTTCAGTTGCAGGAACTAAAGTTTCTTCACCTACTTTTTGTTTTCCTCTCTTCTGAGAAGAGGTAGGTACATTGCTCTCAGGATCAGGAGAAGGTATATTTTATTTAATTTTTTTGGGTTCCCCTTCTTGGGTGGTTGTTTCAATAGCTAGCTCAGAGGGTGTTGCATTATCATTACTGGGTTGCTCAACATGCTCAACCTAGGGTTGCAAGGTTTTAAACTGAACAAATTCTGACCATGCCAAGGGAGAGACTTCCCTAAGGGATTTTGTAACTAACATTTTAATTAGGGAATGGTGGGAGATAGAATTTGCATTCCCCTTCTAGGTCTCCTTGGCACTAATACTTAGCATGTTATACAGAAAATTGGGAACATTTATTGGAAGACTGTCCCTTACATAGCTAAGTAATTTGAAATGATGTGCATGTAAATTTAAAAATATTCCCTCATAGGTCAAGTACCTTATAATGTGCATTTCCAACTCATTGAATGGTGGAGGAAGCGACATGCATTGGCATCCTTGCTTGTTTATCTCCAAT
This sequence comes from Thuja plicata, assembly GCA_018584345.1. Classification (NCBI taxonomy): domain Eukaryota; kingdom Viridiplantae; phylum Streptophyta; class Pinopsida; order Cupressales; family Cupressaceae; genus Thuja; species Thuja plicata. The sequence continues at coordinate 1,607,559 of MU223597.1, read as the reverse complement.
GGAGGGTCTGTAGGAAGAGTAAACTGGGCTTGAGCAGATCTAGTGTCATGCTCATTGGGATAATGTTCCCCAATTGCTGAAAATCCAGTTACTTATGCTATGCATTCCTCTATTATGACAGTCGTTAAACCTCATACGGTTGTATTTCCCTCTTCAGATGTACTCATAAATTTTGTTGTTACCTCCTCATCAAATTTTGTCAGTTGTAGGAAATACCCCAGCCATCCACACACATTGAACCTCCGAACTCCTTCAACATCTGTGAGAAAAATGCCATGAACCATAGGCTCATGCCGCATTAATTTCCCTCCCATTTGTTCCAAATGCTTTCCTTCAAATTTCTGTTGTAGTTTGTCAATTTCCCAATTTCTTTTGCTCTGCAATTTTCGAATACCTTATTCCCTTTTGAATCACCCTAAATTTAAGTTTTTCAAACTGCACTTCTTGAACTATGGATTTTCTCTTGCAATCTTTTTGTTGTATTTGATATAAACAATAAAAATGGCACTTTCACAAAAGAAATTATAACTTTAACTGTAATTTTAAGTGTGATTTTCTATATACTTTAATAATGTCCTTTTAGGGTCACGTAAAGTCAAAAAATTTGGGATTATTCAAGAATTATGTAACGACACTTGTGCAAGAAAGTGAAGGGACTTAATGAAACAAAGTACAAGTACAGATTTGAGTTGACAGGTAATCTTACAAGAAATGATAGGGATAATTAGAAATGGCATGAGAACTTAATACACTTCCCTACCCCCTACGAAAATAAGACAAGTGTCCACACCTGTCACACTTGGCATGGGGTAAGGAACTGGCGTAATGCCTTAATTATAGATAAATCATAGTATTAGATATAATTACCAAAATCTATGTGCTAAATGTGATTTTTTTTTGAAAAGTTGTACCTGTCATTTGGTTACCGCATGCGTGAAAAGGTGGCGAGAGTGGAACAATTGTGATGGCTACATGTGTCAGCTGATGTGGCTCTTATTTGAAATATAGAAATATGGAAAGAGGTGATGACGTGGAGGATGAGTGGTGGAAGGTAGAGAAGTGGAATGCGGTGGAATTAAGAATATATAATATGAATGGAGAATGCAACTTCATTTGAAGATGAAGTTTTTATTATGAACATGCACGAAGGAATGTTATGTTGAAGCTATAGGAGGAAGGTTTGCACCCTTTGTTACAGGAAGTTTTACCTATTGCTTGTGTGGAGTTGTATCATTGAATTACTGCAGGAAGTCATCTTTGGTATGGGGCTGATGATACAGACAAAGTTTATGCCCGTTGACTAATATCTTGCAATGTACTAGATCAATAGTTGTCAATTGGATTGCTCCATTGGCGAAGACATGGTCTATTTCATATGGGTCCAACCATCTGGTCTGTAACTTTCTCGATGTCTCTTGGAATCTAGAATCATAGAGTAATGCCCAATCACCTACTTAAAATTGTTTGTTCTTAATATGGGAGTCATGTCACTTCTTCCTCTGTTTCTATACTATCTCTTTGTGCTCCAATGTAGATTTCTGCATTTCATCCAAGGAGTTGAGATGTAGCAGTCTATCTCGTTGTGCTATAGGAATGTCCCTGTTTAACTCCAGTGCAATACACAATGTTTTGTGCTCAAACTCAATTGGTAACATTTCTACTTTCCCATACAATAAATCAAATGCAATGAACCTTGTGGTTGTCTTCCATGTGGTTCTCTATGCCCAGACTGCTTCTGAAAGTCGGTTGCTCCAGTCACGATGGTGTAGGTGAACTTTTTTTGTTATAATTGCTTCAATTTCTCTGTTGGTGACTTTCGCCTTACCATTATCTTGATGATGGTAGGGACTGGACTTTTTGTGTCTGATATTATATTCCTTCATGAGTTCTATGATCAGGTTTGATGTGAATTGTGCTCCCTGATCAGTTACAAGCTCTCTTGGTACACCATAACAGGTGAATATTCCTTCATACAGGAACTCTACTACCTTATGATCATGTGCATGCTTCACAACCTTCACTTCAACCCATTTGGTTAAATAGTCTGTGCATACCTAAATGTAGGACTTTCCATTAGATGGCAGGTCTATAGGACTGATGAAATCCATGTCCCGCTTATCAAATGGTGTGACAACCACTTGTGGATGTAAAGGCATTTCATCTAATTTTGTTGGATGACCCATCCTCTGGCATTTATCACATTTACTTGTATAAGTGGTTGCATCTTTGTGAAGTGTGGGCCAATAATAACCCATTGTTAAGATCTTCAGAGCTGTCCTCTTAGCTGCAAAGTGTCCTCCACATGGTTCATCATGACAAGCATGGAGTATATCATATGTTTCATCTTCATGTACAAACATTCTCATGAGTTGGTCTAGACCAGCGTATAATAGTGTATTGTCAATCCAAGAGAATTGAAATCTTTTCTCAACAAGCATTCTTTTGTCCTTAAGAGAGAAATGTGTAGGCATTTTGTCACTTGCAAGGTAATTAGCTATATCTACATACCATGGACTCTTGAAATCAATATGAAACAAATGTTCATCAAGGAATGTGTCATCAATCACAGTAGTATCATTGTCAGCATTCTGGAGTCTGGATAAATAATCAGCTACTACATTTGCTTTCCCTGGCTTGTTAATGATGGTTATGTCAAATTCCTGCAAAAGAAGAAGCCATCTTGCTAGCCTGCTTGAGATGATAGGTTTGTTCACAAGATATTTGATTGTTGCATGGTCAGTATGAACAAAGATGAGATGTCTTGTTATATAATGGTATAATTTATTCAAACCATAAACTATTGCTAGTAATTCTTTTTCAATAATTGTATAATTTAACTCTGGGTCATGTAAACTTTTGCTGATATAGTAAATTGTATTTGCAAGGTTTTAGGTTTTTGTCCTAAGACAACACCTATTGCATAGTTAGAAGCATCTGTATGTATGTGGAATGGTAAAGACCAATCAGGCCCCCTAAGTACTGGTGCAGTTGTCAAAAGGGACTTGAGCTGCACGAAAGATTCATCACAGGCTGATGTCCATGTAAAATCATCCTCTTTTGTAAGCAAGGTGTATAGTGGGCTAGCTATCTAACTAAAATTTTGGATGAAGCACCTATAATAGCCAGCATGTCCTAAAAATAATCTAACATCTTTTTTCTTAGTAGGTGTAGGCAATGTGATAATTACCTCAATTTTTGCAAGGTCTACTTGGATGCCAACTTCTGAGATGAAGTGTCCCAACACCACTCCTCCTTGCATCAGCATGAAATATTTTTCACTATTGAGGGACAAATTGTGTTCTTGATATCTGATAAGCACTTTTTCCAAGTTCTTCAAAGCTTCATCAAAAGTAGCACAAAATGTGGTGAAATCATCCATGTATATTTCCATGCAATCATGTGATATGTCAACAAAAATGATGATTAAAGCCCTTTGGAAAGTGGTTGGTGCATTGCATAAGCCAAAAGGTAACAAATAATATGCATATGTTCCCCAAGGACATGTAAATGTTGTCTTCTCCTGATCCTCTAGAGCAATGCTAATATGATTTTAACCATTGTACCATCAAGAAAAGAGAAGTACTTCTTACCAGCTAAGGTACCTAGAACTTGATTAATAAATGGCAAGGGAAAATGGTCCTTCTTTGTTGCATTGTTCAATTCCCTATAATATACACATATTCTCCATTTACCCCCCCTTTTAGGCACTATGACCAAAGGTGATACCCATTTACTATCAGAGATTGGATAAATAAAACTAGCATCCAACAACTTCTACAACTCTGTTTTCACAATTTCTCTTAAGGTTGGGTTAATTCTTCTCTGAGATTGGAAAAGTGGTAGACTCCCTTCATTGATGTAGATTATATGTGTGGAGAGATTTGGGTTCAAGCCTGTCATGTCTCATAGTCCCATGAAAATGCTTTTTCATGTTGATAAAGGAGTTGAGTTAACAATGCCAATTGTTGTGGTGGCAGCTTACTGTTAACATGAAGATTATGACCAGGAGAAAGTTCCACAATAGTTTTCAGCTCTATAATTGACACCTCAGAGATTGGGCTTGTAGCTATCTCTCATGGTAGTAATTGATGGATAATATCAGGGCCTAGTGGAAAAACACAGTCCTCATAGGTACACAACAGTAGAATAGAGCTTTCAAAAATATATTTTTCTATGACACACTCATTGGTAAGGATACTTTGAATCACATCATTTTCTTCTTGCAATTTTAGGAAGGATTTTCTATGTAACATCATTAGTTGAGTAACAAAATTTAGCTCTTCTTCCTCACCTCCCAAATCTGGCCAAATAGGAGTACTCAAATCTAGTTGGGGTTGGGCAGGAGGATATACAATTAGCTTCTTGATTGTTTGGCCATTTGAAATTGTCATGTTACTTGATCTGGAACTAATATGGGCATTAGTGGTTTCTAAACAAGGTCTTTCAAGGATAACTGGATAGTCAACAAAATTTACTTTAGGTGATAATATCATAAAGTCAACAGGATATTCCCACGAATCCAATGTGGATGTTATATCTTCTATGATGCCATCTGAGGTGACAGTGGAATTGTCTGTAAGTTGTAAGACTGTTGGAGTGGTTCTCAATCCTTCTATGCTCAACCTATGCATCATACCCTTAGTCATAACATTTATAGTTGCTCCTGAATCTACTAGAGCATTTTTCATAGACTCTCCATTAATTATAAGATCAACAACTGGACTTCCAGGGTCAGAGTACTTTGGTATGACTATCCTCCCCAACATAATATCTGCAAGATGAACTATAACATGGACTGTTTGGGGATCCTTTTTCTTACGTCCAGGATTTTTGAGGCATGCTTCCTTAATGGTTTTTCCATAGAGAGGAACATATTTTATAGCTTGAAATAGTGGAATCTGGATATGCATGTTTTTCAACTGGTCAAGGATATCAAATAGTGTTTCTTCTTGGGATATAGGTTTTTCCATGTTAAGCCTTTATGGAAAGGGAGGATAAACTAAGGTGTGAACATCAGTTTTACTTGGTATATCAGTTGGTTGGACAATATTTGGCAAAGTAACTTTTGGAAGTGGTGCTAATACTGCAGGAATGTCTAGAACTTCCGTTATAACAGGAGGTTCAGGTGCAAGCAGAGTAGTACCAGATCTCAAGTGGATATAAGATATCGCTAGTGCATAGGCAGGGTACTATTGAGTATCAATAGCATACATTGGTTGTTTTTGTTGCTTGTTGTTAGGATTGGGCTGTGGCTGAGAAGGTAATTGGGTTGGCTTTGGAGTAGGACTTGTGGCTACAGGATGTGGCATTATTGCAGGGTGAGACACTGGAGGTGGTAAGGGTGGATAACTAGGATTTTGATTAAGTCATTGTTGAGGCCCTCTCCATTGGTTATATGGTTTTCAATTCCCCTATGGTGGATGCCATTGATTTTGAGGCTGAGGCCACTGGTTTTGTTGTTGGTTAGGCCACTATTTTTTATGTTGGTTAGGCCACTGGTTTTGTTGCTGGTTAGGCCAGGCATTGTTCCATGCAGGTTGAGAGTACTGAGAAGGATTTGATAATTCTAGTTCTGCCATTAAGTAATATAAGGACTAGAAAATTGCATGGGATCCTAAGGCATACCTTGTCTTGAAGCCCTTGGCTGACATTGAGCAACAAAGAACACTTTCTCATCGGCTCCTTCTATTTTCATGTACTCAGTAGGAAGATGTTGGTTCTCCACGTTCGTCACCAGCTTGCACCCACAATATTTCTTTTGCTTGTGACAATAAGGACAATACTCAGCTAGTTGTGCTTTGTAATTTGCATGCTTATTCTTGGCACTCATTATATCCAGGTGTGTTTCCACATCATTGATGATATCTTACTTGAAATCTGACAGAAGGTTTGAGATTTCCAGCTTGGAAATGCCCGAGTTGTACCCCTTAGCAAGTATAGACCAAATTCCTCTGCCCTTCTTTACGGTTGATCTTGAATAGTTGAGTTATATTTTCTTAAGATCATCCCAAGAAGATTGGGATATATCTCCTCTAGCCATGAAGTCCAATGCTTCCAGGCAATTATCATTTACTCCCCTTAAGAAAATGAGTTTATGTGAATCCTCCTCTAGCACATGTTGTGGATTCTTTTGCAGGATATACAAGAAGCGTGAAACATAGTCTTTCAGAGTTTCATCTTCCTTCTGTGAAATTTTAAAAAATTTAATCTCCTCTTGGGTCACCCCCTTGCAATGCTCTTTTTATTTCTGTAGAAACAAATTATGCATCTCATCCCAGCTAGTTGTTGCATTAGCTCCTAATCCCATAAACCATCATAGGGTGGACTCATTCAATGTTGCTGGAAACAACTTGAGCTTGTGGCCATCAATGTTGTAGTCAAAGCTTCGAAAAAGAATGTCAAACTCAAACAAAAAGGTATCAGGTTCTTCAGTTATGAGGCCATAGGACTTTGGAAGTGCAGCAGTGGGTATGTTTTTGAGGTTAGCATTGTTTATAAGGTCGGGAAGAGGAAATGGAAAGGTAGGTTGTGCCATTACTAGAGGTATTTGGAAATGGATTTGTTGCTGGAAAGGAACATTATCCATAGGATTATGAACAACAGGTGCACTTTGAGTAGAATTATCAAGAAAACTGGCCAAAATTTCAGCAAAAGGTCAAAGGCCAACTGGATCAAAAGGCTCTGCTTCAGAGGAAGATGTTGCAGGAAATTCAATACTTGCATCAACAAAGGTTAATTCAACTTCTTCATTCATATTAGCATATTCTCTTGAAAGAAATATGCCTTGTTAATCTCGTTTTCTTCCTCTTCGATGCATGCAAATAATTACATAAACTTGTGAAGCATGTTCATAACTGCAAACTACTATCTAGAAAACAAGGAACTATATAAAAATGAAAAATGACTCAATAAGGTTCTTAGCTTGACACCATCCTTGACAACGGCACCAAAAATGAACATCCCCACAATAGGTAATAATAATCATGCCAAAGCTTCTCCTAGAAATAGTGTATTCAAACTAAGGATTACTTTTCCTATCATGAAGTGTATTTAAATTGTCAACCCAGGGACATATAATAGAAATGGGACAACATAATTTGTGCACTAAGTCTCTCAAAGAGTCATATTACTTATGTTGCAGGAAGGAAAAATACATGAAAGAGACCTACGCTATTTCTATAGGATAGTAAACACACACGACTACTTAATGAAACTAATGTTGAAAGCTGCAAACTCAGCTTAAACCTATTCTATCAACCCAAAGAATTTACAATATTTATCCTTGCAAGTGCAGCAGAAACATACATGAGTTATAATTTTGCAGGAGGAAATAGTAAACTCTACTTAAAATGTTGTAAATGTTGAAAGAAACTCTAACCTAGTCTAACCTAATCCACCTCCCAAGTGGGGCCCCTTGGTTGGCTTCTGCTAACTACTAACACAGAATATGACTAAAATCACTCATTCATTATATTTCTAGAAACTAATTACATCGTAATGAAAATAATGCACGAAACTAGAAAGAGTAACTTTTCTATGCAAATGTAACAATAGTATATTATCCAACTAACTACAAACTAACAATCAAATCCCTTTATATAGAGGATTTATGTTTATTCAAAGTATACAGATAAGGTATGACTAAATCATGCCATAGATATTGACCGATTCAACAAGATATTGACCCTTGAGAAAATATAGCAAAGTTATGTTCCTATTTTCCCTAAGATGATGGCTCCTCCAATGTAGCAGGCATGTCTTGCGGTGTCATAACGGTTCTCCCCATTGTAGCTGGGACTTCAACATTTCCTCTTCAATGCTGTCGATCCACTCTCAAGCCGCTCCTTTTTCCTGGTAGGTTTGTAGCATATGAGGATATATATTCAAGTAATGTAGTCAACTCAATCCAAATATTAGAACACATATTCAAATAGTTATATGAAATAATGTGATAGATGTATAATGTTTAGAAAAATATGTCACTACTAACTACCCATAGGCTTTGGTGGTTCTGAATGTACTTATAACATGATCACAAGTTCAAATATTTAAAGGTTCACAAATGTCTTGGTAATGTCTTAAACAGAGTATAAAAATTAACATAAAACAAAGACAAATTATTGTCCCATCAGTCCCAACACAAGTTCAATATCAACCTTGGTACTTTTACACATGGTTTAAAAAATTATTTGGTACATTCCAAAGAGTCCTTTTAGTGACACAAACCATCAAAGTCCAACAGGCCAGTCCTTTAATCTAAAACTTACACTGTCACTGGCTTTTGGGTTTGACAATGAAACTATTTCCACACTATTTATTTACACATTCTTCATTACCAAATATCCATTCATTTATAAACATTACCTAGGGTTATAGAACATTATTTGGGTATATAAAACATAACCACAAATCTTTTAAAGATCACATATACTCAAACAGTTTAGAATTACTGTCAAAACTCTAGAATTTGACTATCATAGTTAGCTAGGGCATCACTTTGATCATGTTACACAAATGCATTTCAACCCAAAATGGATTCATTTTAAAGAATGGAGAATGAACTAAAAAATACCATATTTATATAACTTTCCAATGGATACTTCCAAAGATATGAGCAAACCCTTACAATCAATCTAGAATTGAGGGTTTGGAACCCATTTTGACTAAACTTCATAGATCTTCTTGGATTCTTATTGGAAAAACTTCTAACATGATTTAAGAAAAAGGTAGTTCGTCATAAACATTTCCAAATAATAAAAAAAGGTTATTCAATCCATTTTCTTTCCTTAAAGTACTCTGTAAAAACAAAACTGTGACTGGAAGCAAAAGATAGTAAAGATGTACAAAAAACAATTTCTTTATTGAATTCTTAAGGTTACAAAACATTACAAGAATTTGATGATATTCCCCCTTTCCTTCCTGGCATTTTTATATGGCAGATCCTCCATACAAAACCTTTGAAATCCTCTTGAATGTCACCAGATGTCTAAAGATTGGAGACAGTCTGAGGTCAAAGGATTGTCACTTCTCCAAAAGCCCAACTTGAATACCATACCCTCATTCGAACACTACAAGTGTTTTATATGATTTTTTATGGTTTCTAATTTCCACAACCAAATTCAAAAACCAGCCACCTAACTATGACAACTTTTGGTGCAACATTTGCAAAATTACAATTTTGCAATATTGCACTTTTTACATCTTTTATGCAATCTTTGCATTTTTGTTATAAATAACCCCACAACTTTGTGTCAACCCTCAAAACATGTCATGATGGAAATTAAAGGAATTTTTACAACATATTTACCCTTATATGGGTCTTTTCACAAATTTTGACCTCCTAGACCTATCTAGAACCTTGTTGACAACTTTTGTAACTTCATTACAATTCTTGATCTGTCATTTACAAATGGATTCAACATGAATCAACACATTTATACAAATGATCACAATGACTTAAAACATCATTAAAACATCTTTTACTCTTCATGAGTATTTGAACTTCTGGATTAGGTGCCCCTACACCATACTACCAACCTTGAAAGCTACCCAAGTTTCTTGGAAAAGTGAATGCAATAACTTGCAAAAAAATTTGACTAAAAATTGCATCTTCAACTTTGGATTCTTCTTTGGATTTATGTGTATCATTTCCTCTTTGTCTTCTTTACCATGTCTTCAAGCTGAAACTCCCATCAATGGAGTACATATGGCTGCTCTCCAAGGTGCACCAAACCAACTACCTTGCCCCACCCAGGATTCCTTTCTCTGTCTCTCTCCCCAGTTCTTCTGGAAATCTGATAGATCTCCATGTCTACCACCTACATCTAGTGGACCAACACCTGTAACCACAAACTCATCAACAAGAATCAAATAACCATAACATAGGGCTAGGTCTTGGTGTGGATTGTCGCCCTCGGTGGTCTACCCACACACTCATGGGCTTCTAGCTCTGATACCACTTGGTGCATAGATAACTGGAAACTCAACCCTAGGATCCTGATGATCTAATCTCCTTCAACAAATGAACAATCTTTTCAGAGGCAAATAACATCTCTAAATAGTGAACTACATATGACAACATTTACAACTTCTTAACAAATGTTCTATCGACTTGCACTGTCTCTAGTAAATCAATCATAACTTTGTTTGTACTGTCCATTCAATCAAGCAGTCTTAGCTATAGCTTCAGTATAATTCATCTATGTTGCACTCAAGCTCGCATGCTCTAGAATACTTTCTCACAAGTCTCTGACACAAACATAAAAAAATTTCAACATTGTTAGGACAATCCCAACACAAGTTCAATATCAACCTTGGCAGTTTTACACATAGTTTAACAAATTATTTGGTACATTCCAAAGAGTCCTTTCAACACAAACGATCAAAATCCAACAGACCATTCCTTTAATCAAAAACTTACCCTGTCACTGGTTTTTGGGTTTGACAATGAAACTATTTCCACACTATTTCTTTACACATTCTTCATTACCAAATATTCATTCATTTATAAACATTCCCTAGGGGTCTACAACTTTCTTTGGGTCTATAAAACACAGCCACAAATCTTGTAAAGATCACAGATACTCAAACAATTTAGAATTACTATCAAAACTTTGGAATTTGACTATCATAGTCGGCTAGGGCATCACTTTGCTCATGTAACACAAATACATTTCAACCCAAACTGGATTCATTTTAAAGAATGGAGAATAAACTAAAAAATACCATAGATATAGATTTTTCCAATGGACACTTCCAAAGATATGAGCAAACCCTTACAATCAATCTAGAATTGAGGGTTTGGAACCCATTTTGACTAAATTTCATGGATCTTCTTGGATTATTATTGGAAAAAATTCTAACATGATTTAAGAAAAAGTTAGTTCATCATTAAACATTTCCAAATTATAAACAAAGGTTATTCAATCCATTTCCATTCCTTAAAGTATACTCTCCAAGAACAAAACTGTGACTGGAAGCAAAAGACAGTAAAGATGTACAAAGAACAATTCATTTATTGAATTCTTAAGGTTACAAAACATTACAAGACTTTGATGATATTCCTCCTTTCCTTCCTAGTGTTGCCACATGGCAGATCCTCCATACAAAACCTTTAAAATCCTCTTGACTGTCACCACATGTCTGTATATTGGTGACAGTCTGAGGTCCAAGGATTATGACTTCTCCAAAAGCCCAACTTGAATACCATACCCTCATTCGAACACTACAAATGTTTTATATGGTTTTTGATGGTTTCTAACTTACACAACCAACTTAAAAAAACTGACCACCTAACTATGACAACTTTTGGTGAAACATTTGTAAAATTACAATTTTGCAATATTGTACTTTTTACATCTTTTATGCAATCTTTGCAGTTTTGTTATAAACAACCCCACAACTTTGTGACAACCCTCAAAACATGTCATGATGAAAATTAAAGGAATTTTTACAACATATTTACCCTTCTATGGGTCTTTTCACAAATTTTGACCTCCTAGACCTATCTAGGACCTTGTTGACAACTTTTGTAACTTCATTATAATTCTTGATCTGACCTTTATAAATGGATTCAACATGAATCAACACATTTATACAAATGATCACAATGAATTAAAATATCATTAAAACATCTTTTACTCTTCATGAGTCTTTGAAATTCTGGATTAGGTGCCCCAACACCATACTACCTGCCTTGAAATCTTTCCAAGTCTCTTGGAAAAGTGAATGCAATAATTTGCAAAAAAAATTGACTACAAATTGTATCTTGAACTTTGGCTTCTTCTTTTTATTTATTTGTATCCTTGCTTCTTTGTCTTCTTCACCGTGTCTTCAATATGAAACTCCCATCAATGGAATACATATGGCTACTCTCCAAGGTGCACCAAGCCAACTACCTTTCCCCACCCTGGAGTCCTTTCTATGTCTCTCTCCCCAAGTCTTTTGGCAATCTAATAGATCTCAATGTCTACCACCTGTAGCTAGTGGACCAGCACCTGCAACCACAAACTCATCAACAAGAATCAAATAACCATAACATAGGGCTAGGTCCTAGTGTGGATTGCCTCCCTTGACGATCTACCCACACACTCAGGAGATTTTAACTCTGATACCACTTGGTCCAGATATAAGTGGAAACTCATCAATTCCTAGTATCCTGATGATCCAATCTCCTTCAACAAATGAACAATCTTGTCAGAGGAAAATAACATCTCTAAATAGTGAACTACATATGACAACATTTACAACTTCTTAACAAATGTTCAGTCGGCTTGCATTGTCTCTAGTAAATCAATAATAACTTTGGTTGTATTGTATGTACAATCAAGCACTCTTAGGTGTAGCTTTAATATACTTCATATATGGTGTACTCAAGCTTGCATGCTTTGGAATTACCTTCTCACAGGTCTCTGACACAAACATAAAAAATTGTCAACATTGTTAGGACACTCCTAACATAAGTTCAATATCAACCTTGGCACTTTTACATGTAGTTTGAAAAATTATTTGGTACATTCCAAAGAGTCCTTTCATTGACACAAACCATCAAAATCCAACAGGCCAGTCCTTTAATCTGAAACTTACCCTGTCACTAGTTTTTGGGTTTGACAGTGAAACTATTTCCTTACACATTCTTCATTACCATATTTCCATTCATTTATAAACATTCCCTAGGGGTCTACAACATTCTTTGGGTCTATAAAACACAACTAAAAATCTTGTAAAGATTACAGATACTCAAACAATCTAGAATTACTGTCAAAACTTTGGAATTTGACTATCACAGTCAGCTAGGGCATCACTTTTCTCACATCACACAAATCCATTTCAACCCAAACTGGATTCATTTTAAAGAATGGAGAATGAACTACAAAATACCATAGTTATATAATTTTGCAATGGATACTTCCAAAGATATGAGAAAACCCTTACAATTAATCTAGAATTGAGGGTTTGGAACACGTTTTTACTTAACTTCATGGATCTTCTTGGATTCTTATTGGAAAAAATTCTAACATGATTTAAGAAAAAGGTAGTTCATCATTAAATATTTCCAAATCATAAACAAAGGTTATTCAATCCATTTCCATTCCTTAAAGTACTCTGTAACAACAAAATTATGATTGGAAGCAAAACGCAGTAAAGATCTACAAAGAACAATTCCTTTATTGAATTATTAAGGTTACAAAACATTACAATACTTTGATGATATTCCTCCTTTCCTTCTTGGCATTGTTACATTACAGATCCTCCATACAAAACCTTTGAAATCCTCTTGATTGTCACCATATTTCTGTAGATTGGTGATAGTCTGAGGTCTAAGGATTGTGACTTCTCCAAAAGCCCAACTTGAATACCATACCCTCATTCGAACAATACAAGTGTTTTATATGATTTTTTATGGTTTCTAACTTCCACAACCAACTTCAAAAACTGACCACCTAACTATGGCAACTTTTGGTGCAACATTTGCAAAATTGCAATATTACACTTTTCATATCTTTTATGCAATCTTTACATTTTTGTTACAAACAACCCCAAAACTTTGTGACAATCCTCAAAAAATTTCATGATGGACATTAAAGGAATTTTTACAACATATTTGCCCTTTTATGGGTCTTTTCACAAATTTTGACCTCCTAGACCTATCTAGGACCTTGTTGACAACTTTTGTAACTTCATTACAATTCTTGATCTGACGTTTACAAATACATACAACATGAATCAATACATTTATACAAATGATCACAATGACTTAAAACATCATTAAAACATATTTTACTCTTCATGAGTCTTTGACCTTCTAGACTAGGTGCTCTTGCACCAAGGACCCTATGTTATTGTCACATCTTGCAACAGTGGGGCATATCAACTGGTGACTCAAGAAGGAGATTAGCTCTCAGGTTATATCAACATCATGCACATCAAGAGGTTCTACACCTGAGGTCTCAAAGTCAAAGGAACATATCTAAATATCCAAAAAATACAAAATAAATTAAAAAATACAAAGGTTTACCTTGGTGAAAACATGGTGTTATGCCCTGCATACCCGTCCCTACATTTTGTGGGCAAAATGTTGGGTTCCCCCTTTTTTTCCTTTTTTCCTTGTTTCTTTTCCTTTTTTGTTTTCTTCCGACCTTTGCCTCCACGGGGTCATTTCTTTCTTTCCCCTTTGGTTTCCCTTCCTTCGGGACTCGGTCCCAAAGTGTTTTTGTCTTCTTTGTGCCAGACAGATTTTCGGACTCCATGATCCTCTCTCACTACCTCCTCTTTTGTTATAAGGTGTGGTTGCATGGAATCCCCAGGCCTAGAGTCTAGATGTTTTCCTTTCTCAGGATTTATGGATTGAAAGCGGGATGTTTTTACACCAGGGATATAAATAGAGTTTCTCATTGTTACATTTACCGCAAACAAATTACCCTAGAGAGATTCAAAGCGATTAAGGTGATTTCAACAACAGCTAAATGTGATTTTTTCCAAAGCTTGATTAGTGCTTAGCAGTGGCTGGAAGTTGTGTGTTCGTGGTGATTCAAAGTTGTTCATTTTCTAAACACCTCCCGTGCTCATCCTCCCACATTCCTTGTTTTTAAGGTAGGCCTTTCTGGTTCCTCCTCTTTTCTTTTTGGTTTTATTTTGCGTTTCTTTCGTTCTTTGCTTTTTGTTTTCTCCGCTTTCTGTTCCGTTCTGTGTTGTCGCCTCATGTTGGTGGGATGGCTCTGTCAAAGGGTTGTCAGCCCTCTATGCAGTTGTAAAGCTATTTAATTATTGTACATTCTGTAGGTTTTGTAAATTGTTTGTGTTTAGCTGTAAATAAGTATGTTGTTTTGGTTCGGCCTGTAAGGTTCTCTTCAGCCCTCTGTGAATAAGTTCTTGTGAGTCTGTATATGTGTGTAAATTCTATAGAGTTCTATATATCCCTCCTATCTGGTGGCAAGTTCACTGTGCCCCTGTGTGTGTGACCAAAATGTCAAGCTCTCCCACCTGGTGTCTACAAATTTGAACTCGGCACCTTGCCTGCTTGAGTTTGCAGGTTTTCTCTCTCCTTTGTCATCACCACTTTAATTTAAATTCTCTTATAAATTTAGGAATTAGGGTTTCCTTGGATCACTTATAAATATCTTGGAGGGACTTTTATTTGTCACTTTGCACTCTTGGAGCTCCTGATCTTCTCGTGAGTTTTGCTTTAGTTTTGTCTGCTTTTTGAGTTCTTCTCGAGCTATATCGGGCATTCCAGGTGCCATGCACATTTCAGACCGGGTCTGTACCTTTTTTTGGCTAGCTAGTGGAGGACCTACGATGATTAGCTCATACCTTGTGCATTTATTGCTTGTATTTATTGTATTTTAGGTCAACTATCTTTATGTTGTATTTGTAAAAGTGTCGCAATCATTTGCAGCTTTGCCGCAAATGTGGTTTAGGTGCCACAATTGTGAATTGCTTGTTGCAATTGATAAGTGTTCTACAATTTTTGGTGTTTAATACTGCAATTGGGAATTGTGTGCCACATTTTCCATTTGCATGCCACGATTGCTATAAAAGTATCGCAATCACTCTGTTAAGTTGCGTTCTTGGATGTTTTTGTACTTTTCAAATTTTTGCTTTGTCTTGAGACTGATGGGTGACTATTATGTGTTCTTTGCAGTTTGTTGGGACTATTTTGCAGTGCTGAGAGTCAAGACCAATAGGTCTTCTATATCGATTCCATCTTTTTGAGGATGAGGGAGATGTCCTTAGGCAGATAGGTTTATATTGGATTTCATTTATGCCCAAGACCACGACCAATAGGGGTCTAATCTCTGATTTACTAGAGAGATGGCATTCTGATACTTGTACATTTCATTTGCCGACTAGTGAGTGCATTGTTACTCTAGAGGATGTTTATCGCATCCTACAGATTCCTATTCAAGGTGCTCTTGTAGAGTATTCTCATGGTCCTGGTATTGCAGCTCTGTTTGAGTTGTTTGGTTTGCCTCAGGATCAATTAGGTATGTCTAATCCTTATGATATCCCATGGTCCAGGTTTGGCATGGGGTTGGATATATTGACTACCTTGCTTGGTAGTCTAATATGTGGGATCCTCTGTCCCGACCATCACCAGCATGGCTTTTCAGTTGGTTTTGATGATGTGCTTCAGAGTATGGTTAGAGACCATACTATTATTTCTTGGGGTTCATGTATGCTCGTGCATATGTATTTTTACATGTTCTATGTGGCTTACCTAGGGGGTAAGTCACTTGGTTTCGGTGCCACTCTTCTACAAATATGGGTGTGGAAGCATATTTTTTTTTGTAGGCCACTAGGAGCTCACGATCTTCCTTTAGGGAGACCTTATGTATTCATGTATGATGGAGCCATTGTTCAGTCCCATATGGGGCATTTGATGTATTGGAGGCAACAGTTGGAAATGATGCCTTATTTCATATGGAGGCCTTACATGGATTGTCTTGTTTGGGATGGATAAAATGCGCACCTTCCCTTTTGTCGGCTGAGGAGATTCTTGATTGGTCGTGTTAGTGATCATATTCACAAGATTGATTTTCACAACACCGACAGGGTGTTGTGCCAGTTCGGCAAGAGGTAGGATGTTAGTTCGGCGAGTGGCAGGATGTCACAGACTCTTATTGTTACTTTTACTAACAGTCGTGGGATGTTACTCTCTGGGGTGTTGTAGTTTTTCTTGATGCTGCGAGGACTGAGTTCATGGGTCTTCTTCCTGTTGCTTGGACGTGGCGATCAGCCACTGTTGATGCAGGTATAAGTTTTAATTTTTCATGCTTGATGTTATTTCTTTGTTATGCTCTCTTTGTTGTAGATACTCTCTTGATTAGTCACTTATGTTTTATCATCCATAGTATTGATAGTGAAATTTTTCTTGTGTAGGCACTACCCCTCAATTTGATGTATGCTGGTTGTAGGCCCGACCTATTTCTCTGATTGATGTTTCTCATCCTGTTGTGGGTACCATCATGAGGAGTCATCAATGGAGATGAAGAGGAGGGAGGGATGGAGGTAGGGGTGTTGGATGGGGTGGTGTTAAGGACGGTGGACGGGGTGGTGGATGGGGTGGTGGTTA
>MU223597.1:1550708-1562979 GCA_018584345.1 Thuja plicata | reverse complement strand
CTACATATTTCTTCCCCCATCTCTCCCTCTATCTCTATCTTGTTATCTCTCCATCCCTCTTCATCCCTATATATTTCCCCCTCTCCCCCTCTCTATATATCATTTTCTACCTCTATCTTTATCTTTATTTCTCTCCCTCTCTAATCCTCTCTTGTCTATATATTTATATCGTCCATCCCCCCTCTTTCTATCTCTCTCCCTCTCCTCTCGATATCCTCTTCTCAATCTCCATCTCCATACCTCTATCTCCTTACTCTCTTTCTTGCTCTTTCCTCTGTACCCCTCCCTCTTTCTATCTCTCCCCTTGTCTCTCTCCATATCCCTCTTCTTCCCAATATCTCTCTCTGCCCATCTCCACATATTTCTCTCTCTTCATCTGTATTGCTCTCTCTCTCTCTCTCTCTGCCCATCTCCCTCTATTTACCTCTCTCCATCTCCATCCCATGATCTCTTGTCTCTCCCTCCATATACATCTCTCTTTATATTTCTCTATCTTTATCTTCCCATATTTCTTCTCTCTCTCTGCCCATCTCTCTCTCTCTCTCCCACACACACACACAAAATCTCTCCATCTTTCTGTATCCCTATATCCCTCCCTCTTTCTATTTCAGACACACACACACACACACACACACAATCTCCTTCTTTCTCTATCCCTATATCCCTCCCCCTCTCTATTTTTTTGTTTCAATAGCACAACCATAGCACTAACATATGATAAAACCCTTAAAAAACATATTAAAATCAATGGCACCAGTAAAGTTAACAGGATCTGTGTACTAACAGAATCTTTGCTCTGTTTGAAACCTTACCAATCTTCAAGCAGAGCGGAAACTTTACAGATGAAGCCATTGCCTGAGGCTCACGAGCCTTTCTAAAGCATCGGTAGTGTTCAATTCATTGAGTGTCTTACACAAACCATCATCTCTACCGCCACTCAGATTGGGTTTCCTGAAAGTGGTTTCACAGTGATTCATTGCCAGGGAATTTGTTGCTGAGGCGTGAGGAGAAACTAAACAATCACTGCTTTTAAGTTGTAAATCTGGGAAAGGGGTTTCATGTGCAGTGAAAGTGGCCCAAACGTTCCCCAGAATCACAGAGGAGGATCCCAATGTTTCTGTATTGTTTTAATGAGAAATATCGTTTGCCGGCAAGTCTCCTGATGGTTGGATGATCAGACTCACCAAGCAAGTCTCTTAGTCTCTGCCGCCAACTGTTCCTCGCTACAGTCCTGCCGCCAGTCTTCTTTTCCAACAAACATTCCATCAGTATTTCTTTTTCCCGGGTCAGACGTGATTTTCTGGTGGAAATTAATCGGCTAATTATAAATTGCTTTATATATTAAAATACTCTTTTGTAAAATTTTATTATTTTTTTCCTCGATTATATAAAAAGCGGTCAAATAGACCACATATGTCTGTATGCCAATGATTTAAGGGACCAATAAAGGCACTTCAAATTCCAATAACGGCAGTGTTATGTACACGTTCATTTCACAATGCTCCTGTGGCCGCCAATCTGGCGACTTAAATGTAAGGGTTTTCATTGATTCGGGAGTGTAAATTATGTGTAGTAAAAGGACGGCTGAGATTGTTGTGATGGTAGTCACTGTGCCATGAACCCTCAGATTGTAAACTCAGTTCTTTCACTTCAAATATAGAAACGCCTTTGGCGTAATTAAATATGAGTTTTTAAAAGCAAAATATGGTAGATACAAAGAAATTGAGTAACAAAACTCAGAACATGGAATCAGTCTTTCAGATAAGTAAGCCGCCTCTTTGTTTTGGTTTTATCATTTATGTAAAGCTGTCAGTTAGGGTTTGGGGCAGTTTTGGTGGTTTACTGACTGTTTTTACCTGGTTTTGGTAAGCCTGTGTTTGGCCAGGGTTCAGGTTGGGCCTGTACATTCAGCCAAGGTATTTCTGAGATGTACTTGGGTACAAACCAAATACATAACTTAGAACACAGCTGATCTTTGAATTTAATGTCAATTGTCAAATTATAAAAGCCCAAGATAGATCAGAATGGTTTATAAAGCTATATCAGTGCAAATGCACATGAAAAATCCATATAAATCAATAATCATCATTCACGGTTAGGGCTAGTTAGGATTTTCTGTTTTTCTTTTTGCTTTTTATATGAAACCCACATTTTTTGGGAACCCAGCAGGTTATCCCCTGGTCTGTGCTAGGCCTGTACATTTGGCCCGGGTACATTGGATGTAGCTGGCTTAATGTGCAGGCTTTGGTTTTAACTTTTAAAGAATGTGAAATTATAAAAATTCAAAGAACAAAAAAGCCCTTACTAGGCATAAATATGAATGATGGACATTACTTGCAAACTTCAGTACATTTTAAGGAAATTTCAATACAAATTGCAAGATGTTCTTGCATAGCCAGTGTAAATTTTGTAGAGTATTCAGTTTCTTTGGTTGAAAATTATGGTATTTTTCTTGATTGGATGTATTAGCCTTTCTACCTTCTTTTGAAGTCTAATTCCTTCAAAAAGGTGAGTAGGATGTGTTAATGTTTTCAGATTATAGCATGGAATATACAATCTATAGAGGTCTTTCAAATACTAAGATACAGAATATAATAAATATTCTCAAGTAAAGAAAGATAATACCCGGATTTGAAGGTCTGAATTTATCCTTTTGTTGGCTTCAAATCTACACTTTGTATTCTTCAAATTAGTCCCTCAATGTTGTCCTCAATGACTGTTATGAATCAGCTCTTGAAGGTCTTCAATTCACTCTTCTAGGGCTGCTCCAATTTGCCCTAGTTCGCCCTTCTTGATCTGCCTTAATTCGCCCTTTTAGGGTGCTCTAATTCTGCCCTAATTCGACCTTTAGTGCTGCTCAAATTGTCCTTGAATTCTGCCCTAGTTTTTCTGCTCTTAGTAGCTCCCAATCTGCTCTTTAATTCACTATCATGGTCTGCTCCAGATTGGTATAGTTCGCACTTCAATATCTGCTCTAGTTTGCTCTATGGATCTGCTCTTCTTTTTCCAATTCGAACCTTGAATTTCGCTTCTAAGTGATCTGAAATAAATCGCTCAAGTAGAGGATGAAAATGATCAAGAATATGCAATTGTAATTCTGCTCAAGTACTTATCACATTATGTTTTCGGTCAGTTCCTTGAGCAGATCTACTCTCTTTATTTATACATAATGATGACTCTCCAAGAGTCATAACTTTTTCCCTCAAGGACTGGCCGACTTGGTCCTTAATAATAATATATTCGTTTATATTATTTGCTCCATATTTAATTTTTTAAATCAATCCTTAATAATAAATATAACCTTTTATATTTATTATTATTATCCAACTGATTTAATCATAATTAAATATATTTATAATATATCCAATATATTAAATATTATTATTGCCACTTTGTCCAATGCGTTGATCTTTGCCGTAAAGGCCAAAACATTAACACTCCCTCTTGGACTTGAGGAAAAGATCAACCTATAGATGTCCCTCAAAAACATAACCACAATGGATTCCTTATCCAATAGTGTCGTAGATATCACATCTATCATCTTATCCAACATGATGAAAACATAAGTCACACATGTATTCCATCAATCCATGATAATATTCCGAATATCAAGTACCAATGATATTCATCAAGTGCTCCAAGTATTGGCCTATAGTCATTACGACTATGATGTCTACCACATACTCAACCTTGAGTCTAACAGACTCAATCATGATATTCATCAATAACTTACCAACATCAAGTCCATGATGTCATCATATCAAATCCATGATATCAAGAACATCGGCTTACTGAATACCAAGTCCATCAAATCCATGATGTCACCATATACTCTCCTATGGATCTATGCTCCCCAAGCCTCAAGGACTCAACCGATATCAAATCCATGATATCAACAACATTGGCCGAATATCAAGTCCATGATATTCACTAAATGCTCCGAGTAATGGCTTCCCGACATCAAGTCCATGATGTCACCATGTACTCAACCTGTGGATCCAACATCCATGAGTCACAAGGACTCAACTGACATCAAACCCATGATATCAACAACATTGGCCGAATATCAAGTCCATGATATTCACTAAATGCTCTGAGTAATGGCTTCCCGACATCAAGTCCATGATGTCTCCATGTACTCAACTTGTGGATCCAAGATCCACGAGTCACAAGGACTCAACCGGTATCAAACCCATGATATCAAGATCTGATCCATAACAAGGATGTTAGCCATATAAACATAAGAATAACCACATAAATCTTATCTTATGAAACCATATGACCAGTTTACTATATATAACCAAGTGCAAACTAAATGTGTTCAGCTATAAAATATGTCAATGTAATCATATGCCAAGATATATAAATTCCCGCATGCCAATGCCAACATAATTATGTTCCCGCATATCTAAAGTATGCCAATAGCATATTAATGACATTTAACCACCAATAAATAATCAACTATGCCAAAAAAAAATAATCAGCTATGTCAATCAGTTATGCCCATAACAAATAATCAGTTAGATATGCAAAGAAACAGCTATGCTAATCAGCTGTGAATGTTCCCATACATATGTCCAAGCAAAGTATACATCCATGCATAATGTATGCTCCTCATATATGCATGTCAAGGTATCATAATGTATGTATCCAATAAAATAGTTAATGTTCTCATACATATATACCAAAATGAAATATGCAGTTCTACACATTCATAATCAGCTAATAACAATTAACTAGCTTTGTCAAACAGCCATGTCAATAGGAATGATCCCACACATTCATACAATAAGAATGCAAAAAGTAAAGAAAGGAGTTTATACTGCAAAACCAGGTTTAAGTGAGCCCGTGATTAAACTCCCTCTTAAGTCAAGCACTAAGGTGGGTTTCCTTCTACAGAACCACACAGGGATAAATTGTTAGTATGCCCATGATTCATATTATTCATGAATGTTTAAAGTCATACCAGGTTATGATCTCTGGGGCCTATGCCACTCAAGATGATCTACTCCCTTTGGGACAATATGGTGAGAGGTTTATACAAATCCTATCTTCTCCCTCTGAAGCTTAGGTTTACCTTATAATGTCCACAAGGTTAGACTCCCTCTCAATGTATGTTTCCAGATATTTTGTAATCTACCCTAAGAAGGTCAATCGTATAGTTTCAAAACATGCAAGAATGTATTGACACAATTTTACCCATATCTTTCCAGCTAATTATGAGATGGTTTCACAACATAGGAGCCAATCAATATTAGGCGTAGAATCTAGATCTTGATGCAAATCAAAACCCTCATAAAATGTAATAAGATGTAAAGTCAAATTACTGTTTGAGCCAAACCCCGGTTGCCATAGTATTTCTTAGTTTTGAAAGAGTTAGACTGAATTCCTAAATTTGAAAAATGGATCTTTTACTCTACCTAGGCTCTGATACCATGTTAATGTTTTCAGATTATAGCAAGGAATATACAATCTATAAAGGTCTTTCAAATACTAAGACACATGATATAATAAATATTCCTTAAGTAAAGAAAGATAATACCCGGATTTGAAGGTCTGAATTTATCCTTTTGTTGGCTTCAAATCTGCACTTTGTATTCTTCAAATTAGTCCCTCAATGTTGTCCTCAATGACTGTTATGAGTTAGCTCTTGAAGGTCTTCAATTCGCTCTTCTAGGGCTGCTCCAATTTGCCTCAGTTCGCCCTTCTTGATCTGCCTTAATTCGCCCTTTTAGGCTGCTCTAATTTTGCCCTAATTCGACCTTTAGGGCTGCTTAAATTGTCCTTGAATTCTGCCCTAGTTTTTCTGCTCTTAGTAGCCTCCAATCTGCTTTTTAATTCACTATCAAGGTCTGCGCCAGATTGGTATAGTTCGCACTTCAATATCTGCTCTAGTTCGCTCTATGGATCTGCTCTTCTTCTTCCAATTCGAACCTTGAATTTCGCTTCTAAGTGATCTGAAATAAATCGCTCAAGTAGAGGATGAAAATGATTAAGAATATGCAATTGTAATTCTATTCAAGTACTTATCACATTATGTTTTCAGTGAGTTCCTTGATCAGATCTACTCTCTTTATTTATACATAATGATGACTCTCCAAGAGTCATAACTCTTTCCCTCAAGGACTGGCCGACTTGGTCCTTCATAATAATATATTCTTTTATATTATTTGCTCCATATTTAATTATTAAAATCAATCCTTAATAATAAATATAACTTTTTATATTTTATTATTATTATCCAACTGATTTAATCATAATTAAATATATCAATAATATATTCAATATATTAATTATTATTATTCACCTTGTGTAGTTTGACTAAAAAAACTACACAGTTGAATCCTGATAGCAATATCACAATTTGACTTGCTGTGGAAAATATCTCCAACTTATCAATTAATAGACTTGTTATATACATGTTGTCTTGCTGAAATTATGGTTTTAATGCAAATATCAATCAATATTTTGTCAATGGTTGACAGTAGAATCAGATCTACCTACATTCGGTGCTTTCCTTAAAAGATCTATCTTGTTTCTCTGGAAAGAGCTAAATTTTCAGACCTTAAAACATTGCAAGCTGCTAGTGTTCGTAGTCATGCTTCTGGGCTGATATATTCAATTTTTTTGTCTAAATTGAATTGGGAGCTTGCATATGTTTAAGAATCTAGTGGTTGTTTATTCATTTAGGATGTGCAAAAACTTGAAAAGTTTGCTTTGCATTGTCACCTGAAAAGAAACTGAATGGATGTAAATCTTGTAATGTGAGCTGTTTAACAACTAGCTAGTTACAACTCATTGCACATTCATGGGTAACTGTGGGATACTTGCAAATTATATTTTGAAATATGGATCTGGGTATGAAATGAGTCACTGCAATTTTGATAAAGGATGGACTGTCTGAATATCTCTTGCTCTCACCTGGGACAATATCTAATTGATTTACAGTGCTTGCCAATTTTAGCGCATTTTAAGGTGATTTTAATGCAAATTGCAAGATATTCTTATTTCGCCAGTATAAATTGCATAGAGTATTCAGTTTCTTTGTTTGAAAATTATGTTTTGCCCCCTATTGAATGCATTTAGCTGTTTCTGCCTTTTTTGAAGTCTAATTCTTTAAAGAACCGGAGTAGGTTTTTCTAGCATCATAGATGCTTTGTGTCCACTTTTATGTTCATTAACTTTTTAGATTTTTGTTTATTTACTCTTTTATATGATGTTCCCATTTTTTTAATGATTGGTAAGTTTGTGTCTTGAACAGAATCCTTTGCCTGTCCTTAAAATTTGCTTCAGATTGTTAAATTGTAGTTTGTTATGTCTTATAAACAAACTATATAAAGTATTGTGTGATTCAGAAGAATGACGGTACAGATGTTTTTTTAAACTAAAAAGAATCATGCAGACCTATATCTCTAATTAATGTGGCATTGAGCCTATATAAAATAAGCAGCTGAGACATAGTTTTGGTGAATGTTTTCTCCAAGGAGTAGACAGACTTGCTTCATTTTTTGAAACATTATAAAGCATTTCACAAATTGAGGGTTCTTGGAGGCAATTTAGGATCTGATTTCTTGACTGGATTGCCAGCCCTATACTTTTTGATAAAAATGTGTTGAATTTTTTGATTTATGTATTAGGATGGAGTGACGGTAATGAACAACTTATTGGAACAAAATTTATTTCTTATGCCATAATCTGTGTCACCATTTTATTTATTCCAGACCATTCATGGTGTTACTGGAGAAAATGCTTGACGGGGTACCTTTTAGTGATTGCTTGTATGGATTTTCAAAAATATATTTTTAACATATTTGCAGAGTTCTTATTTCTATATATGTTTTCAGGACCATCTTTCATTATTCCTTCCAAATTACAGAGGAAAGCCATCGTTTGGACGAAATTCAAGAAAAATAAATGTTTGTGTGAAAGCTGATGGAAGCCAAGACAAAACTTCTGGCAGTATTTTCCCACTTGAACTGGAATCACCAACTGGCCAGTTTTTGTCTCAGATTCTGAGGAGCCATCCTCATCTCCTCCCTGCTGCAATTGAACAACAACTAGAGACACTTGCAGCTGATAGAGATGCTTCTGCGGAGCAGGAACTGCCTTCAACAAGTGGCACAGATATTGTATTATACAGGTTGCTACCATAATTTCTATAACGAAAATATCTTGGAAGTAGATTTCTATTAATTCTTTTTGCTCGCAATCTTTGTGTCGTTTGGGTTTTTTATTCCCAAAATCTGCGACTGACCATGGTCCTTGTTTGTCTAGGAGAATTGCAGCGTTGAAGGCCAAAGAGAGACGCAAGGCCTTAGAAGAAATCATCTATGCTCTTATTGTTCAGAAATTTGTAGATGTTGGTGTTTCGCTGATACCATCAATGTCAATGCCTGCTGATCCTTCTGGGAAAGTCGATACATGGCCAAATCAGGACACAGAGCTTGAAGCCATGCATTCTGCAGAGGCTCTGGAGATGATAAGAGAGCACCTGTCTCTTGTTCTTGGAAAGCGCAATGCATTATCAGATTCAACTGCTGTTGCTCAAATTAGCAAGCTGCGAGTTGGACAAGTTTATGCGGCATCTGTTATGTATGGGTATTTTTTGAGGAGAGTTGATCAACATTTTCAACTTGAGAAGAGCATGAAGATGCTTCCGTTTGGGCTGAATGAAGATATTGATGCAGAACAGTTGATGAGTACCCACCCAGAATTAGAAGATGATACATATCAAGATACTTCTGCTTCACAAGGTTCTGCAGCGGCAGCTGCAGCACTTGCAGCAATGGCTGGTGCAACAGCTCCTGCAGGTCCAGATTTTAATCCTATAGTTTTTGGTGAGTATGGGGCTAAGCCCTGTAAGTTGAGGGCTTATGTTATGTCATTTGATCCCGAGACACTGCAAAGATATGCTACAATGAGGTCCAAGGAGGGCGTGAACATCATTGAGAAGCATGCAGAGGCCTTGTTTGGGAGACCTGAAATTCGGATTACACCTGATGGGTCAATGGCTGTTGCCAAGGATGACATAATGAGGATAAGCTTTACAGGCTTGAACAGTTTGGTGCTAGAGGCTGTCACCTTTGGGAGTTTCCTGTGGGATGTCGAGAGTTATGTTGATTCAAGGTACCATTTTGTTAATAAGTAGATTCAAGATCTGTTAATTTCTCTAAGGTGTGCGACTTCATGGTTTGCAAAGATATTTTGGGAGCTATGGAACTCCAAAAAGAGGCAGTGGCTAATCTGATAATGAAGCAACATGTCTTGAGAATAATTGGCTTTCTTGTAATGTATGATAGGAGGTCATTCTCTCGTATCTCTTAGCTTTTCGGTTGCATGTTGACAAGGTAGTGATGCATTCAACAAATCTATATCGTGATTTCTTTATCCAAGTGACCTGGGAAACATGACTCTTGGAATGAAAATAGTCCTCATCCCATACGGCTAAATTGGTCATTTGATGGCCTTAGAAACTGAGCTCAAATTTGCTTAGCAATCGACAGTTTCTATTAATATCAGAGTTTAGTGATAGACGACCCTTTGTTTGTAGGATAAGTTTCACATTGTTGGGACTCGAGTATATGGTTCGCAAGATTCTTTTACCACACTAAATCTGTAGACAATTTTGTTTTAACGAATTAAGTTTTTCTTTTGTCTTAATTATAATATTTTAACCTGGCAATCATCACATGGAACTTAAAAATTTTTAAATAAAAAGTTGTATAGCGGGCCAAGAATTGAATAATCACAGTTTAATAAAGATTTCTGCTTCCCGAGCTTTAGGCTCCAAAAGTTGGGTTTCAGTTGAAGGGAGTAGTTTGATATGTTAAAGTAAGGTTCAAATCTTCATTCAGAAAGTGATGAATTAGGAAGGAAATAATAGTCCGGTCTAGCTACAATTATTTGGTGTTTGGCATGTTTCTTCAATGTTCAAGTGATGCCATTCTTACACTAATGAATAATGCAGGTTGAGCTGTAAGGATTAAGATGTTTGTCGAGTCTTATAAAGAGGTTTTTGTTGTTGGATGGTTTATGCTCTACTTAAGTTTGAATTTTTAACACCTTTATTGAGATTCTAAATAAGTGGAGCTATTGTAAAAGCGGAAAGCAATATCCAGTTTTGGTTAGTTTGTTGGGCTGCGTTGACTGGTTAAGATGGAATGACAGTTTAGGGGCCAAATTTTGGATATGACAAGATATACCCATGTATGGAAGCTCAAATTTTAAAGTTTAGGTGTGTGTGCATAAATGTTGACACACTTCTACATAAATGTTGACACACTTCTATGAATCATTCCATCCAAGGTTACTCAAAAATGAGGCCTTAAATATC
This sequence comes from Thuja plicata, assembly GCA_018584345.1. Taxonomy (NCBI): domain Eukaryota; kingdom Viridiplantae; phylum Streptophyta; class Pinopsida; order Cupressales; family Cupressaceae; genus Thuja; species Thuja plicata. The sequence continues at coordinate 1,552,646 of MU223597.1, read as the reverse complement.
GATCCATAGCTCTCTAGTCATAGAGTGTAAAGATATGAAATATAGGCCTTCAGATTGACCTAGTTGTGCTTATGCAAGTACACCATGAAACAAGAGATTCAAATGCATGAAAAATGAGATTTACTCTATATGATTGCAATGCTTGAAATGAAATTAATCTAAATAATAACAATGCATGGCTAAATCTATGAAAAGAAATACAAATGCAATATTAATCTACGAAAATAAACATGATTCTAATCTATGCGTAGCCATGAATGCAAGAAGAAGAAGACAAGAAGAGAGAAGTTGCAATATCTAAGCTCAAATGCTCCTCCAGAATTGCTCTCCAAACCTGCAACATAACAATACTAAAAAATTCTAGATATCAAAATGAGAAGGAGAGGCCTCCTTTTAAAGGAAAGTGAACGATTGAGATTAAGAGACAAAAATCCAAGGTTATGATTAAGAGACAAAAATCCCACCACTTTGGAGGATGTGATGAAAAAGATTTTTATTTACTTTTTTATTTAATTTATTTCATTTTTCATCAAATAAAGTGCTTTAAGTGGGGATTTTTATTTATTTAATTAAAAAAGGGGGTTTCTTTCAATTTAGAAGAATTTTATTTAATTAAATGGGGGAAATTAAATTTAATTAAATAAGAGGAATTTAATTAAAAGGAAGATTAAATCTTTTAATTAAATAAGAATAATTTTATTTAATTAAAAGCGAGATTAAATCTTTTAATTAAATAAGAGGAATTTTATTTAATTAAAAGGGAGATTAAATCTTTTAATTAGATAAAAATGATCAAACTTTAGGAAATATTGAAATAATTGAATAATTGACTTAATTACAATTTGATCAAGGAAATTAATTTGAATTGAAAATATTGTAAAACATTGATTCAGGAAATTGATAAAATGATAAAATGATAAATGGGGCCCAAAGTCTAGGCGACCATTTTAGGGTGCATACATTTGCCCCTTTTTGACAAATGTGTGGTCGACACGGGAACACATGTAGTCAAATAATGTAGTTGAAGTGTGAGGTCGAAAATGAGATCACAAAACAACCCAGACGTGTGGTCGAAACGGGAACACATCAGGACAAAAATAAGCACAATTGAAAAAGACAAAGTCAACACCAAAATAAGTAATTGACATGTTAGAGATAAGAATCTCAAGCAAGACTGATATAATTGATAAATCTGAATCAAAGATTGAAGTTTGATAGGTACTGCCCCCTCGTGATTCGAAATTGAAATGAGATAGAGGAGAAATAGCAAATTGATAAATTTTGATCAAATCGAAAAGATAAGGTTCTTGATGTAAGATGAACGATATAAAGGATCACAGAACCAAGGTAGATCAAACACGAAAGATTATGCCCCAAGGTTGAATTAGAAGAAGAAGAAGTGGGGTGAAAGTGAATGGAAGATAGAAGTTTGGAAGAGATGGAAAGAAACAGAGAGAAGAAAGAGAATTTGCCTCAAGAAAGAGAATGCCCCAAAATTAATCAACTGTTTAAGATAGAAAATTTCAATTGAGATCACGAAAGAAGATAAGGAAATGAAGATCAAAATGTGATCACAGTTGGTTAAAGTCCACAAGAAAGATGAAGGAAACCCTCTCAAACTCATAATGTAGCCTAAAAATGCAAACTAACATGAAGTCTAACAATGCAAGCTACATGAAAATGCAAAGGTGTACTTGCAATAGAGCAACAAACATATGATCTTGTGTTCATCATTCATAAGAGAATGTAAAGGAACTTATTTTCATCATTGGGCCATTATTAATGGACATCGGAAAATCACACAATCATCGCTAGTCACAAGTGCAACTATGAAGATATGAATGCGATTTATATCGGAAACATCACACAACCATCACTAGTCACGAGTGCAACTATGAAGATATGAATGTGATGTATATCGGATTTGAAATGTGGAAA
>MU223597.1:1536941-1550307 GCA_018584345.1 Thuja plicata | reverse complement strand
TTGCGAGGTGTCCTAAAGACTAACGCATCCAAGAGACCAAAGCTAACACAGTTATGCCCCCTAGACAAAGACAAAGACCAATTCCAAACCAAGGCAACAAGGACAAGGCATGATGGAGAAAGGCTAAATGTCGAGGACACGCACTAAAAAATAGGGGTGCAAAGGCCTCAAGTAGCACTCGTTTCCAGGTTTTCACCACTTGGATTTTATTACAATTTTTTCTCTTTTTTATTTTTTTCTTCTTTTTTTTTAGGACTTTTTATAATTTTTTTGAATTTTTGTTACCAAGGCGCTTGTTTCTAGATTTTCACCAAGGCACTTTTTCTATTTTTTTAAATTTTTAAATTTTTTGATTTTTTGTATTTTTTGAAATATATAATTTTTTGGAGATACATCAAAGCGCCTATTGCTAGGTTTTCACTAAGATGATCATTTTTTTCAGGACATTTTCCAATTTTTAGAATTTTTGACAATATATCTTTTTTTTGAATTTTTTCAAGATCAATAATATGTACAAAAGGATGCCCTAGACAGAACGGACATCATGGATAAAACTTTTTTAGGTGCAAAACATTGATAGGATCAGGGAGCTGTTCTCCCTCCTCTGTAGATAATAAATAAGCACCTGTCCCAAAAGCTGCTGTAATAATATAAGGTCCAAGCCAATTAGGTTCAAATTTACCCTTTTGATCTCTATGCTGTTGATTCTTAGGATTTTTACGTAGGACAAGATCTCCTACTTTGAATTCTCTAGGGCGAACCTTTTTGTTGAAGGCTTTGGACATATGCTTTTGATAGACCCTCATATGGTCAAATGATGCTTGACGTTTTTCATCTAGAAGTTCTAACTCTTGAAGTCGCATGGCGCAGTAGTCTTCATCTGTAACTAAACCATGGAGAGAGACTCGAAGTGAAGGAATCTCAACCTCCAAAGGTAACACTGCTTCAACACCATATGCAAGGGCAAAAGGAGTAGCCCCAGTAGGAGTACGAATACTCGTTCTATAGGCCCACAAAGCCAAATTTATCTGTAAATGCCAATCTCTACCATTCTTACACACTGTTCTATGCAAAATTTTAAGAATGGTCTTGTTTGATGCCTCTGCTTGACCATTTTCTTGCAGGAAGTAAATGGAGGACCAATGTTGTTTAATCTTGAATTTCTTGCAGAGTTGTTTAAGGTCCTTATTCTTAAACTGGTCTCCGTTGTCAGTAATAATCTCGGAAGGCACTCCATATCGACAGATGATATGGTTAAGGATGAATAGAGAAACAATCTTGTCTGAGGCAACAAAAAGTGGGACAACTTCTACCCATTTAGTAAAGTAATCAGTAGCAATAATAATAAATTTGTGTCCACCTGATGAGTTGGGATGAATTTGCCCAACGAGGTCAAAGGCCCAGCGTAGAAATGGCCAATGAGAAATAGAAGGAATAAGCTTCCTACCTGGAGCGTGTATCAGGTTACCATGTTTTTGACACTTTTCACATGACTTTGCAAAAGCTACTGCATCAATTTGCATCGTGGGCCAATAGTACCCTGCCCTAAGCAATCGTCGGGCCATGGCAAGACTATTGGAGTGTCCCCCACAGATACCCTCGTGAATGTCAACTAACGCTTGATCGGAAATTCAAATGATTGGGCCAAAAATTTGTACAAATTGGTCAATTGGGCCAACCCATAGTTTTTTTACTATTTGTCAATTTCAAAATCCCTGATTTAATATATTTACCAATAGGAAAAAAATTACCTTTAGAATAATTGTTGGTACACTAAGTGTCATCAAGAGCTTGGTTTCTTATGTCTACATGTGGTTTCACCACTTCTCTTTCATGTAAAATCTTTAGATGTTTAAGATACCCTAGAAAAAATGTTTGGGAAGAAATATGAGATGAGACATCTAGTTGGGGAGTGAGTTCATTAATTTGTGCCCCACTTTATTTGACACAAAATTCAAATCCCTATGATTTTAGCCTAAGGAATATATCATAGACATAAAGGATGAACAACTAGTTCTCTCTATTCTATCCAATCTTTGCCCACATTATTTAGTGTTTGTTGAGTGCTATGATAATTGCTTGGAAAAATCCCTCTTTAGATGCATTTATTTATAACCTCACTAGAGAGAGATAATTTGATTCATATGGGGACATTGAACTCTACTAAGTCTCAAGATCTTTTCGCTAGACATGAGACACAATAGGTTTCACATCAAGGGATGAAGAAACACATAAAAAGGACAAGGGAGAACAAAAATACAAGTCATCAAATATACAAATTTAAAATTATTGAAATAAATGAAAACCTAAGAGAGAAAGGGTTAAGTCTGGCTATTGTAAGATTATTCGACTTGATGAGAACAAGTTTTTACAAAAACATATTGATCACCTCCCACATCTTCTTAATATGAATAAAAATAGATATTTAATTAGTCCATCAAAGAGTCCTAATCAAATCAAGAGTCCTTTAAGAAAAATAATAAAGGAAAATAAAAACCTAAGGGCAGATCACTAGGTGAAACATCAACTTCTTTATATTCATCTTGGATTACTAACTCAAGTGTTTCACACCATATAGGTTCATTGATTTAGTTCTCTTTCACTGGACCTAATAATATGTCTCTTATTACCCTGGGAAATGATTCTCCAACAACCATTATAGAGTGAGGGTCTATTGAGGTTGAGGATAGAACATTCACAAATATTCTAAGTGTCCTTTCACTCTTAGCTAATCTCCTATAAGTATATTAGATTTCTTATGTAGGGAATGGAATGTGGTGAGAGTTTACTCTAGATTCAATTGACATCAGTGAACTACACAACAACAATATATTAGCCTTAGAAATAGAAGAGTAGGTTGTATACCTTTTCTCACTTTACTATTGAAGATTCTTATTCTACTTTGGATCCACTTGATATTTTTTTTAGGATAAGGATTATGGACCAATATTATTTAACAAAAATGGTTGTTTTGTTTTGTGAGTCCTATGATATAGACTTGGAGTAACCATTGAGGATATTCATATTCTTTTTTATGATAACTCCTATGGAGTTATACTATATTTCTAAAATGTTATGTGGGGATATTTAAGTCCTCTTGTTCCTTCTCTACAATAGTCATTGTAGCCATTTGGCCTTGGAGTAGATATATTTGAGAAACATTCGGAGGAATCACTCTTTGTTTACTATTACATTTATACTCTTTAGATTTTGGATTGTTATCAAAACTTGATTTGGATATGGTGCATGTTGACATCAACATGGAGATACTTGAGAAGTCGTTAGAGGATTCATTCAATTTGAGATTTTTTCTCCTTCCTTAATTTTAGGAATGAGAAGATAACTTGCATATTTTTGTGATACCATTTCTTCCTAGAAGGGGGAATGTTTTTGATTGAGGTTAAAACAGTTTTTGAAGGGAACCATAACCCTATACAAATTAGAGAAAAAGATAGGTAGGAAACAACACAACAAAATATAACAAAACAACAAAAAGGAACAGCTAGGGGAAAGAAATGGAGACAATAGAAGCCCCCCCAACACAAACTACCAGTAAAAAGAAGCCAAGAAGACAAAAAAACACACGATCCCGAGGATCAGCACAATTAGGTCACTTTTTCCATAATATCTACAGAGTCAACCATCAACGATTTATATTGGTGGATAGCCTCCCTAAGATCCTTGATTTCCTTATTGTTAACAATTTTCATCTTTTTAGCACTAGCTCTAGTATGAGTTTCGGGGCCAGCATTGCTGGGATCTTTAGCAATATCATTATCCACTAGAATGGGTGTAGAGTTCCCATCAAGCATAGAGAGAAGAGCCCTCAGATTTCTGTCAGTCACCTTCATGCCCTCATAGTTGTTCTTCATGATTCTGCTGAGGGTGTCTTCAATACCCTGTATACGGCTGGAAGTAGTCTACAGGCAGAAATTGACCACCGCATTTATCTTTAATTCAAGCTTCTCCAACAACCTTTTTTTAGCATCTTCAGCTTAGGTCTCATATTAATTTCTTCCCATGTGCATGGGCTTAGCAAGTAGCAGAGAAATTTTATTCACTCTGTCCTGGAGCTCATCGTATTCAACATTTATGTCTTTGATTTCTTCAAGCAGCCAGGAATTCATCTGATAGTCCATCTCTACCCGCTCTTTCACCACCTTCATAAACCTAGTAGTCTCTTGGCTCTTCTCTATCTCATTTTCCTGGGTACCTCCAGAATCATCTTTATCTTCTTTGTCATTTCCCTCCTCTTTATTCACCTCAATCTTCTTAGAGGGATCCTTGGAATCATGCCCTCTTTAGATGGAGAGTTAGCATAGTTCACCAGAATAGGTGCATTCTGGGGTAAGAAAGTAACCTCCTCTTGAGTCTTAGGTGGGGAATCTATAGATTTCTTCACATGGGAGGTATCTCTCACTTCACCTTGTGTACTAGTTTCCTTAGGAGCATTGTTATCTTCAGGGCCTTCCGTGTCCATATCCTCAGATTTGGCATTGTTGACATTGTCGCTTTCCATCTCCTGAGAGGACTCAGTAATATCCTTTTCCTTGGTATCAGTATTGTCTTCAGTTTCTATACAAGCTTCCTCAGAGAGGAATTTTTTCGCTTCTTCCATGTCTATATTTTCAGTTTCCTCCTTGGCCTCAGTTTCATTATCCGTGTCCATACCAGTCTCCCCTATGAGATTTTTTGCAGTTTTTGCTAATTCATTAGTTGATTGCCCTTCCTCTTATTTCTGGGAGTGTTACTGTCATTTATAATGGGTCTTTTACCCTTCTTCTCCTTGATCTTACCAGAGACTTGGGTGTTATCTTGAAGCTTGAATCTAGCATACTCGTAAATTAGAAGAATAAGCCCGCCGTGAAGGATTAGATTCTTAGCACTCTTCCTATTTTCCATAATACTATTACCAAGAGATTGAAGTAGAAGGTAGGGGAATGAGATTTTCCTCTTGTAACAAAAATGATTTATGAGCATAAAATGGAAGTTATAAACCCTAGTATAATGACCCTCAAGCGTAAAATATTGCATAAGGGCTTTGACAAGTTTTTCCCAGAAGAGCTTCATATGACAACGCAAGACATAATCACCAGGCTGTTTCACAAGAAGACCTCTTTCTCCCAGAGTCTTAGGATACATTCTAGCCGCATTATGGGACATAACCCTACCTCTGTATTATTTCAACCCAGACATTTCAAAACTCATAATATTAGAAATAACATTCTTAGTTACATAGAAGGACTTACAACAAATAGTCACATTCCTGTTATCCCAGCTATCAACAAACTCCTTGGAGATTTCTTTTTCGTAGCCACGAAGTTAATCAGTGACCCCAAATTCCTTGATTTTATCCCATATCTGGTCCTCTTTCTTCCATTTACAAACCATAGGCTCTTCATGTTTCAGTTTACCTCCCATTTTACCAGCCAGCCAACCTTCATAATGTCACACAGGAGGAATACCACAATCGTAAAAAAAATGTTGAGAAAGTAAATTGTGACAATGATCATCACTTTAAAGGGATTGATTGCTTCATTCCCATAATTGTATTTATTACTGCAATGACCTCGAAGCGTGCGAAGCACATGTTTAAGGAAACTACAAAAACTATCCTTTTTTATCATCATCATTAGAAGTTGATCCGGGATTTTGGTGGATTTGGTCATACCTTATAAGACTAAGTACTCATTACGTAATCCTTGATTTCCTTGCCATATTCTGACATCATCACTATACAATCCCATATTCGCCAGGCTGTCAGCCACAATGTTCGATTCTCTAAATGCGTGAGTGACATGTGTAACATCAAAATATGATAAGAGCTTTTTAATCTGTGAAATGATGTGACTCGTATTCCGTGATGGGATATGATTACTGTTAATGCAATTAATAGTATTCATGGAGTCACCTTCCAGCCACAGTTTGGAGCAATTCTTACTTTTTGCCAATTTATAGGCATAGAGAGAAGCCATAGCTTCTGCTGCTTGGCTAGTTTGGGAGCCAATAGGCATAGAATAAGAATCCATACAGATAACTTGAGAGTTTGTAACAATGCAATGACATCCAGCAATGTCGGGGTTACCTTTAGCCGTGCCATCGAAGTTAGCTTTGTGTCAGCCAGGAGGAGGGGAGCTCCAAACAACTCTCTCATGGATACTAGGATTAGGCTTAGCAGTAGAAGAAAATCTCCAGTGCATAATAACATCCTTATCTGAGATTCCTTCCATGAGTTTTGGTTTAATTTCACAGGCCATTTTAATATTTTCAACAATACTTCTTATAGTTTTAGAACCAATCCCCAAGGAAGTAGAGTTTTTATTTCTGAATATCCTATCATTTCTTTCTTTCCATATCCTCCAAATAACATGAGGGGCAATATAATTCCAAATAAGGTTTCCCAAATGGTGAGAGAAGGGAGAAATCCATTAAGACAAGAACTCCTTAATAGTGTTAGGGAAAACCCAGCTAATATTCCAATGCTGCAACACAACCCTCCAGATCTCCCTAGTGAATTGACAGTGAAGCAGTAGATGGGAAGAAGACTCAACATCTTTCGTAAAAAGATATCATCTATTAGGTATCATCCAACCTCTTTTAGTAAGATTCTCAGTAGTGAGGATTTTGTCCTGAGCAAACAACTAGAAGAAAAAGTTAATTTTGGGGGTAAGGGAAGGAAACCAAACCTTAGCCCAATAGGGCTTCGAGCCATAGGGATAAAGAAGAGAGTAAGCTGATGCCACCGTGAAGTTACCACTGGGATTAGGGGACCAAATGAGTTGGTCTTCATAGTTAGCTTTGATCACCCAAGGGGACAGGTCAAGATTAATAGTTTTCAGTAGAGGATCAATGTCACTAAGATTAATCCAATTGTTATCTCTCCAATAATCCACCACTTTACTCCCTATTCTTGTAGAGAAAATGTCTGCAAAGTGGGCCAGATCAGGGTACTAAATGAGGGGTTTATCCCTAAACCAAGGATCTTCCAAAAAATTGATTTTCAGACCATTGCCAACTTTCCAACGAGCCCCTTTAGCAACAAGAGGTTTAGCCTTCAAAATACTATTCATATCATAGATCCATGCACTATAAGGGGGGAGGAAAGGAAAGCCTCAATAGAGGGATTAGAAAAAAGGCATTTGGATTTAATAATTTTGTTCCAACCTTTTTATTCTCCAAAAATTCTCCAAATTTGTTTAGCCAGCAGGGAAAGATTGATATCCTTAATTTTTTTGATGCCAAGACCCCCATGTTTAATAGGTTTGCACACATTCTCCCATGCCACAAGATGAATTCTATTTTTTTCCTCCATGCCCAACCACAAAAATCTTTTCTACGATTTCTCAATAGTGTCAGCAATCTTGGCAGGAATTTTGAAGAGGCTTAGGGCGTAAACTGGGAGATTCTGCAGGGAGATTTTGAGCAGAAGGATCTTCCTAGCGTTGCTGAGAAGGGTCCCTTTCCAGCCATCAAGTTTTCTATTGAAATTATCCACACTAGCATTCTAGAAAGAATTTGGAGGTTTCAGGCCCAGGGGAAGGCCCAAATAGCTGGAGGGAAGGGAGGAGATAGTACAACCAAGAATAGTCGCCATTTTTTGCTGTCTTGCTGGAGGGGTGTTGACAAAAAAGAGAGCTTTTCTCCTAGGTGATAAGCTGACCTATAGAAGAAGAATAGGTTTCCAAATCTTTCTTGATAGCTTTAGCTTCTTTAATTGAGGAATATCCCATAAGAATAGTATCATCAACAAATTGCTTGTGAGAGCTGGGGGGACAAATTGATGAGGGGAGAAGACCCTGAATAGAACCATCAAGGACCCACTTGGAGAATAGCCTCCCAAGGCTCTCAGCCATGATAGAAAAAAGGATGGGGGAGATGGGATCCCTTTGGTGGAGTCCTCAAGAAGGAAATTAAAGATTGGAAGCATAGCCATTAACCATCACTGAGATAGAAGGAGTGGAAATAAGTTGTTGGATAAGGTTAACAACTTTCTCAGAGAAACCAAAGGTCAAAAGAAATTTACAAAGGAAATCCTAATCCACTCTATCATAGGCCTTAGAGAGGTCAACCTTCATAAGAAACCCTTCATTTTTCAAAGCCTCTAGCAAGTGGATATTCTCATGAACAAAGATAATAGAATCAAGGATCTATCGCCTTGGAACAAACCCATTTTGCTGGGGGGAAATGAGATCTGGGAGGAACTTTAGAATGCGCACCGTGAGGGATTTAGAGATGATCTTATAGAAGGTGTTACACAAGCTAATTGTTCTGAATCTATCAGCTACGTCAGCACCTAGTTTCTTAGGAATCTGGACAAAAAAGGTGGAATTAGATTCCTTAAGGAGGGAACCAGAACCAAAGAACTCTTTGACAACATCCAAAATATATTTCTCAACAATGTTCCAGAAATCCTAAAAGAAGAAAGAAGGGAAGCCATCAGGACCTACGGATTATTCTCCCTCAAAAGAAAAGACCACAAATTTGATCTCTTTGGATGACATAATTTTACATAGTAATTCATTATCTTCTCTAGACAGGATGCATGGAATAGAGTCAATAAGCAGATGTTGATTAGAAACAGAGAGAGTAGGGTCAGCCTTGAGAAGAGAAGAAAAATAGGTCGATAGTTCTTTTTTGATATCCTCCTTACTTAACTTACCTTGGGGACCAATGATATGATCAATCCTTTTAGCCACCTTGTGTTTTTGGGCAGTCAGATGGTAGAACCAAGCATTCTTATCCCCTGCACGAAGCCAAAGATCCCTAGATTGTTGCCTCCAAAAAAATTCCTCCTTAGAGACGATGTTGTGATAATAAGCTTGAATTCTATTTTCCTTTAGTTTATTCTCCTTAATCAATCCCTCCAGTTGTATAGTTTGTTGAATTTCTTGGAGGTCAGCTTGGATAGAGATTTTATTTTTGAAGATGTCCCCAAATTCCTCTTTATTCCAAAATTTAACTTTGTTTTTTATCCTTTTTAAGTTTTTGGACCACTCTGTACATAGTTGTACCTTCCACTTGGATATTCCACCATTCAAAAATATTCCTAGCAAGGCTAGGATGCTGCATCCACATTTTCTCAAATCTAAAAGGGGAGTTTCTCTTACTCGTAAGATTATTCACCTGAATAGAAATAGGAGAATGATCAGACCCGACACGATGAGAGTAGACAATGAACAGTCATAAAAGAGGATCCAATCCATAGAAATTAGGGTCTGATCCAAGGGAACTTGGATCAAGTCATCCCCAGTTCTTCTATTAAATTCGACCAAGTATAATTTCTGCCTCTGAGGTTGAGGTCCAAAAGGGATTGGTTTTTAATAAAATCCATAAGAGCCACCCCACTATCAATCTGAGAAGAGATACCTCCATTTTTTTTAGAATTGATGAGGGGAGTATTGAAGTCTCCAACCACCATCCAATGATCATTCTTGAAGTTGCTCCTCTCAATTTCTAGTTTATGCCAAAATCCATCTCTACCAGTTTTAGAGTTGGGCGCGTAGATGTTTGAAAGAACCCAAGTGAAGCCATCCCGAATATGGTTAAACCGAATAGAAGAGATGTTACATTCCAATTTAATATTATCCCCTTGAATAGTATTAAGGTTCCAGAAGGAAGCCGTTCCCACAGAGGCCCCAATCGAGCTGCATCCCACAACACCACAATGTTTAAATAATTTTAACTTTTCCACTTTATCGCTAGCCATTTTAGTTTCCTGAATGAGTATGATATCTGGCTTCTGATCTCTAACAAAATTTCTCAAAAGATCCTTCTTATGGGGCTATTTAATCCCCTCATGTTCCAAGAAATGATCTTCATTTTTTACCTTGGGAGTAATTCTGGATGGTATGCTATCGCCCATCCACAATACTTTGCCTACTCTCCTATTCTCTTGTGATTCTATTTGGTCTTCTCCCATGGTTAGATTTAGGAGTTCCCACATCCTCTCTCGTGGATCTTGTTATAACTCCCCCTAGGGGCATCCCCAAATTAAGACTATTCAGTTTCTTATTATGAGTGACCTCAGTCCAGAGTTCCTCCGAGCAGGCTAAGAAGGGGTTAGATTCTTCAAATGAGTCCACCCAGCTAGTTTTAACTTGAGGGGTTTGAGGACTTAAGATGATTTCCTAGATTTTATATCCTTTTTCAATTACTTCTATAGCAGGGGACTTAGATTTCTCAATACAAAGAGTTTCCATACCTGGAGGGTCACCTCTAATCTCAATTTCTTCAGGGGATCCTTCTAGTTCTGACGATTCCATCGTAGGATGCTGCACACTGCTTCCTAGGTTATTGACAACTTGAAGGGGGCCATTCAAACTTTGGTCTATAGAATTTCCAGAGAAGACAACTATATCAGTCAAGTTGGTAGCATTAGAGTTAATCGACAATTTTTCCCTCCAAATCTTCTTTGGTTGCTTGAGGGGGACAATTTTAGATTTCTAAGATTTGAGAGGGAAATCCTTTTCTCTGTGGCCCAATTTTGTATAGGCAAAACAAAAAAAGGGTAGGGATTCAAACTCAACTTCTTTCATCCAAGCACCTATCTTAGAGTTAATCACAATACTATTTGGTAGATCCGTCGTCTGCAGGATGTTCATGTTAGAAACACTAAGAGGGGGGGTGAATCAGTGTTTGTCTATTAATTACTTTTCAACAACTTAAACATAAATCAAACATACATAGAATGAAGCTTAACATAACAACTCATAACACATGATATGATTATGGGGAAACCTTGATCAGAGGAAAACCCCGGTGGGAATTAGTACCCACAAATATTGTACTAGGTATAATGAACTTGTTAAAGTTCCTTTGCCCTGTTAGAAGCAGTCTTTACAATATGAGTACAATGACCTGGTTAAAGGTCTGACCCTGTTAGGAGTCTTTTACAAAACCCTATTAAAGGTATATAGCTCATTTCCTAGGCTCACTACCCAATAGGATGAAGGCTACAACCTTCTGAAAGTTGATATACACTATATCAAAAGTGAACTGCTGTGATGACACTGTTGTCTGATCAGTTCCATGTATGCGCGAATGCTCTTACTCTCTTAAAGAGCTATATCATATACTGACTTCATTATAATACTCTTTTGTATCTTCCTCTTACATAATAATCGATGCTTGTAACGTGACTTTACATTACATACTTATATGTTCATATCCGAATAGGCACGACCCAAAAAAAGACTCTAGTCGGCCCTAAAACAAAATACACAATGCTTCCGAACAAGTCAGCTTAAGTGTGTTTACTACAATGTTAATTACATCATTACAAACATATAACCAAAGGCGCTTAGCCATTACATTACAATATAATTCACGCTGATCAAAACAGTAGTCGGCTTCCATGCTCTATCTTCTGGACTGCTGGTCTACTAATCTACTTGTAAATTCACCGTACAATTATTCCGTACTATGTGTGTCTGGATGTAGCATGTACATGTGTCATACAATATATATCTAAACGCGCATATGCTGACTCGATCTCTCGCACGTGCGCTGATGTGCTGATCGCTGAATATCTCTGTTTTCCCTGTTTTCCATACTTAGTCATTTTGTCTTTCATGACAGAAACTAAACATGACTTTGTTGCCATGATGACAACACAAAATGAGTCATGCATCCTCAGGAAGTCAACTTTCCAACAATCTCCCCCTTTGTCATTTATGGCAACAAAGGAATGTGGCCAAGTTTCTCAAAATGACTTAACACAAAAAATGACAGTATATCATAACATCTTATTGATATATACATACTTCTCCACATATACACATTCTATATTACTCCCCCTTTGACATTAATGACAAAGGTGTACAAAAACTTGTAAGTCTTCTACATACTTACTCCATGTAAACTTCAGGGTACACAATCTGAAGAGATTGGATCTCTCTCTGCCAAAATACTTTCATTGCATCAACTGTATGTAGATGCACACATAGGGCATAAGTCAGTTTCTCCATTTTCATCAGATCCATGCAAGGACCTTGATCATATGTTGTAATGGTGGCATCAATCTGTTTGATGTTCTCATTTAGGACTGCTAGAGATGGCGCAAGAGCATTTCTCAATTGAGTTTTTCTTATTCTTATCTTGCTGATCTCCAACTTAGCTTTCTCAATCTTGTCTAACTGCCCTTGATAGATATTATTGCATATGTTCATGTCTTGTGTGGATGTTTCAACTAATTTTATGATGCTTTCCACCATGATCTCTGCCTCTTCTACCTTTTTAATGTGCTCAAAGGTGAACTTCACTCTGTCCATGCAGTTGGCTATAACTTTCTTTCTCTTAGCTGCCAATTCTTTAAGTATGGATTGCCCAATCTTTAAAGAGTTCAAGTCTAAGGTATAGTTCTTTACCAATTAATTCAGTCTCTCCTTTTTGTATTCATCTTCTGCAATCTTAGTAGCTGAATCTACTAGGCTTGTAAAATGTGATGTGAAGTTTGTCAGAATGCTGTCCACATCTTCAACTGATTGAAATTTTGCTACTTTCTTGTCAACAGGCACTAATTTATTCAATATGTTTACTGATTCCAAAAAGTGAGTGTTCCTCATCACTTGTTTCTCCTTTGCTTTTTCCATAGCAAGAATGCTGATCTTGATTAGGTCTTCTTCTCCCCATGCGTCTAGACTTGCTGAATTAGGAGGTAACCTTGACAACAATGAAGTAGATGGTTGAGTGGATGGTGAGAATATAGTATTCTGACTGGTATCCATACATTCAATCTATACTGGTGTTTCTTTTATTGGTGTCTCATCACCTTGAGTATCTTTTTTCTTCATTTATGTCAATTGGATCATTGGTGGGAACTTCATCTTGTTGTACAGATGTGTCATTAGTGCACATTTCTTTAGTGCTTACAAATGCTTTATCAACTTTGTCCATATCTTTTTCAGATGCAGTCATGGATATCTTGTTATTATCAACTACTATAGTATCTTCTGAGTCTTTATCTGTATCAGAAGTTATTGTCACCGTGGGCGTTGAAACTTGTGGACCTATTGTAGGTGCTTTCTGAATCACTGGTTCTGTAACCTATTTAGGAGGAGCTGGAGTTACCTTTGTTGTAGGCATCATTGATGGATACATGTATCTATCCATAAACACTTGTGCAAATGCATTTTCAGTCTCTTTACCTATCTTCTCATACTCTTTGTTCATAATCTGTAAAGTCCTTGTCTTGGTTTTGAGATGAGGCTTCACCAGATCTAATAAAATAGCCTTCTCATTATGCGAGCATACAGGGAGAAGAGTATCCAATGTTTCTTCTCTAATCCTCATGTCTTCCTCTATTGCATGTCTTTTCATGATCTCCAATATGTTCCATAACTGATCCGGTATCACTATCTTGAGTTCA
>MU223597.1:1519078-1530918 GCA_018584345.1 Thuja plicata | reverse complement strand
AAAGGAATGATGGGATTAATATGTTGCAAATATGCATGATTTTTATTGTCATTGATGTCAAAATTGTTAGATTGGTTGGTAGTGGTTCAAATATTGCAAAGTGTTATGCCAAATAGGTTCAAATATCTTCAATTTCCTCTCGATATGATACAATGTTGTTGAATGATGATCTTTATCATGCTTGGTCGTATAGTATGTTTTCTGGTGATATTTATATTTCATAAATTATGTTGGATGATCTACATGTGATATGTTATGTTATGTTCTTGTGTATTTAGATGTGCTACCTCATCTAGGATAATTATTTTGGTCCATGTATACATCACAATAATTGTTGGGATGTTAATTTGGGTCTCACCTTGGTATGTGGTGATCTTCTTGCTTCAAAATTTCTTTGAAAAAATAATTCTTGGTTGAATGAGTATAAAATCCTTCGTGTCTATCTACACATTACATTTTGGAGATGGCCTTGGTTTATGTGTGTATTGTGTCGATATTTCTTAGGATAATGTGTTGTGATATACTTGGGTCCCCTCTTTCTTTAGGAGTTGACTGAAACATGTATTTTGGGTTTTGATGACCTTCTTTACGTAATAATATGTTGCTTCATGTTTGGTTTTTGTTGGGGGAAATGTTCAATAGACCCTTTAATGATCTATCTCCTAGTTAATAAGTTCATTAAAAGTTCAAAATAATGTGAGAAATAGTTTGGTGTGGAGAGAAGAAAAGAAATAAGCAAAGTGTGCAATGTGGATGTCCAGAAGTCAAATCTTAATGGAAATAATTTCAGAGACAGTAGTAGATATATGCCATGACTCTCATCCATTTATATTGTTGGGATTAATGGGAAGTAGTATTGAGTGGGGAGGGGTGAATAAGTACCTCTAAAACATTTAACTCTTTTCACCATTCATCATTACTAATCATTCATTACTGTATTACCGACCATTACTGTTGTTCTTTATTATGCATGTAGTATTAATTCATTATCTTTAATTGTTTGCAACATTCATAGAAACATTCATGAAAGTAATAAACACATAACACAAAATATGATATTGTAGAAAACTCCTATTAGGAAGTAAAAATTGTGGTGGGGATGGAACCCACAAAACTTCACTATCTGCAGAATGGAAGGGAGCCGGTAAAGGCTTACAATTGATCACTTCTGATGATCTACCCTGTTAGGAGTATTAAAGTGGAGACCGGTTAAGATCTAATCTGTTAAGAGATTTAGCAACACTGATTTAAGTGTGCACTCGGTTAAGAGATTTACAATAGGACTGTTAAGTCCACCTTTCTTGAAAGGATTTCTTAAGTGTACTACACTTATTAGAATGAGTACATATGATTGACTTGACTGTATGAAATCTACAATTGCTGATTACAGATCCATTAAAGCTCTCATATTAATAATATTACCTTAAGTGACTGATTAATACCTTTCTCTGCTCGTCGATAGCCTGTGTTCTTGTTCTTGAAACTGATTTGATTCTTTTATGTCCTTCTGCGTGAACTATCTTGTCTAGTCTTTAGATGCTCTCCGTGGATACAATCTTCATCGAACAACAACATGATCAAAATAGATTGAGCATGTATTTATACAAGTATTTGACCTATCTTTGAATCACGCATTATAATGTTAACTCTTAGATCCAAGGTTCACAACTTGACCTTGATCTTAGTTTGCATGTTTTAAATCAGTAAAACTAATTAAAACAATATTAAATACATTTCTTCCTCTGCACATAATGGATTTAAAAGAAAATCAAGAATCTATATATACAACTTTAGTTATTTATCTGATGTAGAAAGTCAGATCCACTTTTTGCGGGATGTAACTTACTGTCGGTTCTTGGTCGTCAGGTTGAACTGAAAGTCTATCAGCGTTCCATTGTTGAACTAATCGTCGGGTTCCCTTCATCTATCGGCTTCCTCTCTGTGTTGTTCCGTCGTGTTGCACTATTATTACTCGTCGGTTTCCATTAACCTTTTTGTGAACGGGTAACATTGAATAGTGTTTGTCAAGATGCTTTGAACTTGGCAGTATCGGGTAACCTTGGCGTCGGGTAGTGTTGTGCCCTCTCTGTCGGTGTAGTGTAAACTGATGGTGTAGATCATGTTTTTCCTTGTGTATACTAATGGCAAAATATAATGCCTTCAATCTCCCCCTTTGACATTAGTATCAAAAATTGATATGTGCATAATACTAAAGTGTTTAGTATGTACACCATGTTTATATCCTTGTCATTATATGACTCCCCCTAACTATATGCATCGGTATAGTATAGGTATATGTACATGTATACTTGCTGCTTTACTATACATTCCCTGTTCTTTGCTCTTCCAAATGTTTGATTGTACATCATTTCATATCACTTCCCCCTTTATACTAACTGAACTATACATATCATTTCCCCCTTTATTTGATACTCATGAAAAAAATGTACAACTTATAAGATGCCAAAAATTGTGACAAAAATGTGTAACTTACAATGTGTCAAGAATATGGGAATGGGTTGTCTTGATATCTTCGAGAAATTTCTCCCATTTTTCTTGTAGGAGTTCTAGTGCCATGTGCTCTAGCTCTAGCCTTGCATGCATATCATAAATGTTGTCTAGGACAAACATTTCTGGGGTGGAAAATAGTGTGTTTGCCTCTGTCACATGTTGTTCCAGTAGTGAAAGTGTCAGTAAGAGATAAGCTTGGAGCTCATTTACCTCATCTATGTACTTCGTCTCTACAATCTGTATGTCTTGTCTCAATTTCTGAGCCTGTTTAAGTTGCTCATTGTGAAATTTTATTGCCTCTTCATTATTTGTGAGACTTTGTGCACTTGTCTTAAGATCAACATATATTTGTGCTATCTTGTTGGTATACTCCTGTGTGAGTTGATCAAGCATGCACAATTTCTTTATCAGAGTAATAACTTCTGAGATGATTGGATCAATTGTGCTCACCAATTCAGAAAGCTTTACCTTTTTCAATGCCACTTCTTGGTTTATCTTTTCTGCTAGCTTGAACTCATACTTCTATTCAAGTCTTTCTTCCATGACCTTCTCAGCATCTATGTTTTGAGATGTTATTGCATCTGTGATTACCACCAATTGATCAAGCATTGGGGTTGTTTGATCAATATCTACATTAGGTACTATTTGCTGAAGTATTCCTCTTGCTACTTCTAGTACCTTTTCCTCCTTTGTGGCTTTCCTTAATTTTTCTTGCATTGCCTTCCTCTCACAGAGTCTTGCATACTTGGTCAATTCAGTTGGATCCAATGTCCTCAGATCACAAACTGGAATCTCAATGATTTCATTCAGATTTACTGGACTCTTATGCTTGCCCTTCTTCTTCTTTGAGACTTGTGGGGACACAGATGTATTAACTACCATTGCTAGTTCATTTGTCCTCTCTGAAGTTCTTGGTGAAGGCTTTGTTGATGATGCCTCTTGTGTTTTCTTCTCAGAGTCTACCTGTCAGTTTGGTGAAGACATCTTTCCATCAACCTTGGGTGTCTCTGCAGATTTATCTTCTGTTTTCTTCTCTAGCTCATCTTTCTTTACTTCTTCACTCTTATCTGTCTGCTTTTCCTCCTCTACCTTTTGTGTTTCTTCTTTATTTTGATCAGTAGATTTATCTTTCTGATCGTCGATTGCAGCTTGCTCTGCAGTTGTTTCCTTTGTATTATCTGTGGTGTCTTTTACTTCAGCCTCACCCTTGTCCTCGGGTGTGTTTGTCTCCTCTGCAGTAGATCCATCATTACCATCTAATATATTGATTGCCTTCATTAAAACAAGCATATTTCTTTGAGTAGTGTCTTGGGTTGTATCCAGAGTGGTGTCCTTCTCATCGATTTGGTCTTTTTGAGTAGTGACATCCTCATCTTTTTGTATCTTCTCTGCAGGGTTTGGTTCTATTAAGTTCATGACTGATGTGTCCTACCATGTTTCATCAACAACATTCATATCTTTATCATCTGATGTCTTCAAATCTTGTTGTTGTCGCTGATCCTTAAGTGTAATGAATATCACATTATCTTTCTTCTGTGGATCTTCATCAGAGTCATAATTGGTGATGTCTTGAATGTCAAGATCATCCATGACTTTGTCCAAATCAATTTGCTCCATTTCTTCAACATTGTCCAAAGAAATGTGTTGAGGACTTGCCTTGTCTTTCTCCTCCTCTCTATGAGGTGTGTAAGTGAGAAGTAACTGTTCCTCACGACTTGTTGACTCTATTGGCAGATCTAGGAGTTGTCTCCATTTTGTTTCGGTCATTGTATCTAGCTCTATGAACTTATTTTCTAGCACTTTGTAGGCCCTTATTTTGGCTACAAATTTTCTTGAGTGTTTCTTCATGATTTCTTTGATTTCCTCAATGTTAGATTTGGGAGACATTAGTTTTACTAGTACCCTCTCTCTTTCTTCTCTTCAGTCTGTAGAGCATATGACCATTATTGAGATATTTTCTTACCCAACTCCTTGGGTATTTTGGTGAAAAATTCAACTGGTACATATTTGTACTTGACCATTGCCCTTATTATGGTATCTTGTATCTTATTTTGGTCCTCTGGTTTGAGTGTATCCCATTGTTTGATTTTCTTGTCATGCATTGTGCCAAATGCAACAATAGATTTAGAAGCCTCATCTACTGTTAGATTTTTGTAATTCTTCTTCACTACATCGGGCTCATCCTCTTTAGAATCATCTATGTCAGCTTTAGTTCTGACCATTCTTTTTCTCCTCTTTGTAGGTGTTGTCTTCACAATTTGTTCCTATTTTGTTTGTTTTGTTGGTTGCTTCCTCTTATAGGTCCTTACTTGACCTTTTTTAAGAGGTATGGTATCGGTCTTAGTAGTTTGACTCCTTGTTAGGAGGTGGAGGTGTATTAGATTCAGTCTCCTCTGTTCATCATGCCCTTCACCGATGGTACCCTGTTCATCAGTTTCCTCTGGTTGCTCTTGTTCCTCCTCAGTAACCGATAGAATCTTTTTGAGATTCTTAACCATCTTATCCTTTTTATTGACATATTTCTTGATTTCTAGGCCTCTTTTTATCTTTGATATGGCTTCTTCATAGGTTCCAAACCTTGGTTGTTTACTGTCAATAGGCTCATTGATCAATGTATCAATTTCATTTGTGGCCTGATCTATGTTGATTTTATAATCTAGTGGTGCTAACCAAGTTGTCCTTAGTACAACTGGTTTGATGTGGGTGAAATCTATGTCCACCATAAAATATATTTCATCCCTATGTTTTTCAACAAGTTGTTTAGGGATCCTTGTCATTTCATTTCCATCATAATTTCCTTGAATTCAAGGAAGTATTCAGTCATAACAGATTCAAAATTATTTCCTAGTGACTTAATTAGTTCACTAATCTGTAATGTTACCGGTTTTGTAGTGTCCCATTTCATTTTTCCTACCAAAGGAAAGTGCTCTTGAAAGTATAAAAAGATACACATGATAAGTGAACCGAACTTACATGTGTTGGCCTTTGTGGACCTGATTGTGATCATGTTTTCATTAAGTTGTTTCAACAAGATCTCACATAGATCCATCTGTATGCCCTTTGTCACTATCTTGTAAGTTGTGCTTACTGATGTTGCAGATATGTTGTTCAACCTGCTTTCTTGAAAGATCTTATAACCAATCACACATGCACTGAACCTCAGTTCCTCGTCGGTGATGGTGTTTACTTTCAGTCCTCTGCTGTCCCATTCAGCTTTTGTGAGCTTTGTGACTTCTGGCACGAAGGGATGCTTATGAGCCTTTGGCTTGTCGGTTATTGGATAACTAGTGACAACATGAAGGACACCCTTGGTGATTTTCTTGGGTTGATCTAACCACAACTTCTGGTCATGCAATCTGCTAAGCACCAACCTAATCTAGTTGGTCTTGAAGTCCCTCGGGAGATATAGGACATTAGTTATCCCTTTAACATCTAAGTGTTTGTGCTCTTCCTTTAGTTTCCATCCTGCATCAAAAAGCTTCTTATATGCTTCATCCAGCTCTATATCACCTATTTTAGTAATCTTGCAGTGAATATAAGACCTAACGTCTTCTATAAGCAAAACCCTAGGTGCAATCTTAGAAAATGCATCAGTTTCATCAGGTTGTGATGCAATCTCCAGGCATATCTTGTATTTGGGTTCAACACATGTGTTATTCTTTATTAACCTGACCACAATCTTCTTATCACTCTGATATTTATGGTTCTTGACGTGGTTGCCATCATTTTTCAAGTTTTAGGGCTTTCTTGAAAAATAACGAAAAAGATTTTTTGTGCACTCGGTACTTACTTCAATCCATGATAATGGTGAATGATCTATTTGCTGTGTGCTTGGATCGTGTTGAGGTCACTTTGTCGAATGCTCTTCAATCGCTCTATTTTTCGCTCTGCTTTTTCTTCAAATCACGAGTGCAAAATGAAGTGCTCCCATCATTTATTTATAGACTTTTTTCCCTAAGTCTTTGTCATAAATGCTCAATAAATCATCGGGACATGAAGATGGAGTTCGTCGGGAAGACTTTCAAAATTCATCGTTGGTGTTGTCAGGATGCTTAGGACAATTGTTAACAATTTTGCTTTTACCGATGGATATCGATATTCTATCATGACAACTTTGTCATTTTCCTTCCTTACCGATGGGTGTCGGGTTACATTGGTAACTTAACCATTTTATGTGTTGACCAACTAATTCCAGTAAGTGTAAACAATTCATCCATTGTGTTCACTGCTAATTTTTGGTATGTGTATATCGACGGGGTTGTTTTCTCAGAATTGAAACAAGTAACATAATATGCATCTTTATTATGAAGATTTTGACTATCTATCAATTTGTATGATGGAACTGATGCAAAATATGACGTGGTGTAGTGTTGTTCCATACTTACTGGTTCAGCTCAAGTGGGGGTGGTGATGTCATCAGATCCATTGGATGGGGTGTCACCATTTGCATTGCTTGGTCCAACTTCATCATTGTTTGAATCTTTTCTCCACATTTTCTCTCTATCCCTTTGAATATCATCAATGATGTTTCCATTGGGATATGTACTTGTCTCTATCATTTGTTCTTTTCAATCTTTCTTGAGATGACCAACTTTGTGATAGTGTAATCATGCCATTCTGGGGTTTGACCAGCCTCTAGACCTTTTGGTCCATGCCCTCATGCAGTTTGCAGCAATGTCACCATATCTACCACATGTTGTACAGTTTGTCCAAGTATTATAGTCTCATACATATTGATTATCGATTCTCTTTGATTGATAGGGAGTTTCTTGACCTTTTGGCTTCCATGCTTTCCTTTTCTTTTTCCAGCATTCAAGACTTGTGTGCCCATTCATCTTGCATGTAGGATAGTATTTGTCCATGTAGGTTTCCTTCTTTGGTTGTTCCATCTTATACTTACATTCATATGCTTTATGTCCTTTCTTGTTACATTTATAATAGAATCCTATGAATGAAGATGTAGATTTAGGAATACCTTTCATTTTGCCTCAGCATACATTTGATGTGTGGCCTTGTTTTCCACAGTGTTTGCATGTCAGCTTTCTTGGTCTTGGATTTTTATAGACATTCTTTAGATTGGCTTGATTTGATGATTATCCATTTTCGGTAAAGCCTAAACTATTGTTGTTGTTGACTCTTCATTGTCCTTCAAGAAAATCATCCATTATTTTATTGCTCTCTTCAGCCTTTCTGATAACTTCATTTTGTTGTTGCTGAATTCTAACCTCATGCTTTAGTTTTTCATTTTCTTCTCTTAGTTCACCGATAGCCTGCACTCTTTCAGTGAGTTCTATATTCATTCTATTTGCTTCTTGACTCATTAGAATAATCTGATTTGTGATCTCATGGTGATGCTCAACATTTCTTTGAATTTCCAACTCCTTTTCTTGTAGCTTCTCTGTAATATTCTTTCTATCATTAGTAAAAAGTTTTCTTTCTATTTTAGCTTGTCTAGCAGAACTCATCACATCAATCATTCTTACCATCTGGCTCTCTTGACTGATTTGCCGCATCTTTATTTTCTCTGTCAGATGTTGATTGATCTCCTTCAGATTTGTGATGTTCTCTTCTGATGTATCTGATGTATTACTTGCATTGGATCTTGAAGATTAAAAGAAATCTGGAATCTCTTCTTCTTAATAATATTTTTCATTGCTTCGGGCTGTCATACCTTTCCTCTCATCCATCAGCTCTCTCATCTTGATTCTAACTTCTTTATACTGTTCATAGAACATCTATATCTCAAGCTCTTTATTCTCAATATTCTTATCAAGTTTGTACTTCTCCATTGTATGATCTTTTCTCTTAAGACTTTAAGATTTTCCAAGAAGAGACTTAGCTCTAATACCAATTGTTGGGATTAATGGGAAGTAGTACTAAGAGGGGAGGGGTGAATCAGTACCTCTAAAACTTTTAACTCTTTTCACCATTCATTATTAGTAATCATTCATTACTGTATTACCGACCACTATTGTTGTTCTTTTTTATGCATGTAGTATTAATTCATTATCTTTAATTGTTTTCAACATTCATAGAAACATTCATGAAAGTAATAAACACATAACACAAAATATGATATCACAGAAAACTCCTGTTAGGAAGTAAAAACTGCTGTGGGGATGACACCCACAAAACTTCACTATCTGCAGAATGGAAGGGAGCCGGTAAAGGCTTACAATTGATCTCTTTTGATGATCTACCCTATTAGGAGTATTAAAGTGGAGACCGGTTAAGATGTACTCTGTTAAGAGCTTTACCAACACTGATTTAAGTGTGCACTTGGTTAAGAGATTTACAATAGGATTGTTAAGTCCACCTTTCTTGAAAGGATTTCTTAAGTGTACTACACTTGTTAGAATGAGTACATATGATTGACCTGACTGTATGCAATCTACAATTTCTGATTACAGATCCATTAAAGCTATCATACTAATAATATCACCTTAAGTGATTGATTAATACCTTTCTCCGCTTGTCGATAGCCTGTGTTCTTGTTCTTGAAACTGATTTGATTTTTTTCTGTCTGTGTGCATGAACTCTCTTGTCTGGTCTTTAGATTCTCTCTATGGCTAAAATCTTCATCGAACAACAACATGCTCACAATAGATTGAGCATGTATTTATACAAGTATTTGACCTATCTTTGAATCACGCATTACAATGTTAACTCTTAGATCGAAGGTTTACAGCTTGACCTTGATCTTAGTTTGCATGTTTTAAATCAGTAAAACTAATTAAAAAAATATTAAATACATTGCTTCCTCCACACATAATGGATTTAAAAGCAAATCAAGAAACTATATATACAAATTCAGTGATTTATTTGACGTGGAAAGTCAGATCCGCTTTTTGCGGGATGTAACTGACTGTCGGTTCTTGGTCGTCGGGTTGAACTGAAAGTTTGTCGACGTTCCTTTATTGAACTGATCATCAGGTTCCCTTCATCTGTCAAGTTCCTCTCTGTTATGTTCCATCAGGTTGCACTGTTGTTACTCATCGAGTTCCATTAACATTTTTATCGTTGGGTAATGTAACACCCCAGAATGAGGCTTAACCTTCAGGAGTCAGGGTTAGATTGCCCCAATACCTGTCCCAAAAGATGGATATTAAATATCTTTCACAAGGTTATCCCCAAAATGAGGCTTAACCTTCAGGAGTCAGGGTTAGATTTCCCCGATACCTGTCCCAAAAGATGGATAAATATCTTTCACAAGGTTATCCCCAGAACGAGGCTTAACCTTCAGGAGTCAGGGTTAGATTGCCCCGATACCTATCCCAAAAGATGGATATCTTTCACAAGGTTATCCCCAGAACGAGGCTTAACCTTCAGGAGTCAGGGTTAGATTGCCCCGATACCTGTCCCAAAAGATGGATAAATATCTTTCACAAGGTTATCCCCAGAACGAGGCTTGACCTTTAGGAGTCAGGATTAGATTGCCCCGATACCTATCCCTTTATTGGGAAAATGACTTGATCAGAACCACCTGAATGGATGTCCTTACTACAAACTGTTGTTCTAGTTTCCAAAA
This sequence comes from Thuja plicata, assembly GCA_018584345.1. Lineage (NCBI taxonomy): Eukaryota > Viridiplantae > Streptophyta > Pinopsida > Cupressales > Cupressaceae > Thuja > Thuja plicata. The sequence continues at coordinate 1,520,879 of MU223597.1, read as the reverse complement.
ACCCTCTATCTATTGGCGCGGAAGGTCAGAGACTGACTAAGATGCCCCACATTTTTATGGTTTTTCGTAGAGATAACAGCCCTTTGGGAAGCAATTCCTTTGGGGTCCGAAGCTTGGTATGCCTGAGAAGTGAGTGCATATGTAAGGAGGAGCCCATTCTTCCAAGCTTCTAAGTTATCTGCTAAGAGTAAGCATAGCTGAACTTCGATTCAAGTGGGGATTCAACAGATATTGTCCTGGCTATCCTAGGATTGTAATGTGCTTGTTCTGGTACTACAAACATTCTGCTTAATGTGTTTTGCGTGGGTGTATCATTTGAACAATCAAAATTATCATCAAAAAACACAAACTATCAATGTTGAACATGTCCAAAACAATCTGTAACTTGAACCATCTATCGGAAAAAAACATGATTTCATCTTGGAAAATGCAAATTGGTCTTAACAGTCTGATTCTGTAAATGTACTTTTTTCAACATTTGCATAGTTTCATTCAAAATTTCCCAATCTTCGCGCGAGCCGGTGAGAATCTTCGCACGATACATATTACACTATCGCGTGACATTTTGCAATAGTGCATTATTTTGTCTATCTTTATTCTGTCCTCTGGTGTCATTCTTCACGCGAAGACAACATTTCTTCATGCAGCTCGGTGAGAAACTTCGCGCGATAGAGCATTTTGTCACGCAAAACTGCAGTCTTTTGTCCAAAACAATGAGTTAAAATCTGCTATTCAGTTGTACTTCTATCAAATCTGGTCTCTGATATAGGTCTATTTTTCTTCCATCTATCTTCACACAGTCTGAAACTTAGTTTCTTGGGTTGAGAACTACGTGATTCTTTCTTAAACTGGTCTTGTCTCATGTCCTTTTGATTCATTTCATCTGTGTCGTCATGCCTTGTGTCGCAATAGTCATCTCTTGGCTTGTTTTAGCCTCATCTTAGACGATTTGCACCAAGGATACTTCACCTTTTGGCACGTTTGTGCAATCTTTGAGACAGTTTCAAGTTTGGTCCTAGTTCACATTCCTTGTTCAAAACTTTGTCTATGACTGTCACAACTCGAAGTGGCAAAACATTTCCTTCAATCAATCAAGACGAATCTGTACTTTCCACACCATTACTGGCTACATCTAGTGAGGAATCATCTTGATCTCCTTCCCTGATACGACAACCTTACAATAAACGGTCATTTCCTATGGATCTTAGTAGGGTTCAAAATCCTTTATTCCAAGAAGACTCATATTCAGAGAACACTCAATCTTTTCATACCGAATTTTTACATCTCGAGTCCTTGCATTCTACCAACATGGCAGAACATAGTCAAATGGGTGGATCCATTTTCAACCAGACTAAAGATCCTCCTCCTCAAGTAGAGAAGGAGATAACCCAAGCGGATATCATAGAGGCCCGCAATAATAAAAACTTCATGAGAATGATGGTAGTCCTAATGAAAGAAGAGAAGGAGAAATACCTTCTCGAATTACCCACCCAAGGTGCTAAACTTCCCTCTGATTACAAGGTAGAGACACTTATTGAGAAAGAGGAAGAAACTAAAAATTCCTACTTGCGCAAAGAAGTGCAAACTATGCGAGAGCAACTCTCTCAACTCTTGAAAGAGAAAGACAAACATATTACACAATTCACGTTGGAAAGTATCTATCCTTTCCCATTCGATAAAGATCTTCACATGCCTCCTTTTTCCAAAGGAGTTGAACTTCCTAAATATGACAAATACTTGGGTACATCTGACCCTCAAGACCATTTGAGAGAATTTGGTGCTCTCTCCATGGAATTCATGC
>MU223597.1:1464183-1482203 GCA_018584345.1 Thuja plicata | reverse complement strand
AAATAATGACAACATTGGTAACAACCCAACCGGCTTGAACAAGATGGCAAATGGAAGGGAACCCGACAAAGATTACCTACCTACAAGACTTAGACCTAGACACCAAACTGACTTGACATAAAAAAAAATGGGTGACTTAAAGTCAGGCAACACATACAAGAAAAAGTTTCCTACTCTTAATTGATTTTATGCTTTGAGTTCTTAAGTTTGAATCTTGGCAAATTTGATCAAAAGAACTTAGTTGCATTTTTAATTTGATTTCAAGTTTTTCTTCACTTTGTGCCTTTGTGTTGACTAACTTATTGGTGGAGTCAGATTGGGAACTATCGCCACTAGGTGAGTAAGAAAAACAAGCATAAAAACCTCAAAAAAGTGCCTAGCCTTTGCTCACTACAAAAGAGGTACTTTTCAAAACAAGCTTGTTTTACCTTAACTTGTGGCAATTCATTTATACCTAGTATAATTAGGGACACCCTATTATTGTCCATCTTGAACAAAACATTAGGCATATGCTCTCAACTTTTTGAAATTCATCAAAAAGCCAAAAATGTTGAGTTTAGGTTGGTAGAAAGAAAGGGAGGAAAATTAACCACACATTTCAATTTCTAATAACCTCCTTGTCAAGGGGTTGAAAAAGAATGAAGTTTTTTTGAAGTGTTTGGAACAAAGAACAACAATAGGGATATGCTCTTCACTTTTTAAGTGAATCAAATTCCCAAACTTGTTGAACTAAGTTCATTTTCTGCTTTCCTATATATGCTAGTTAATTTAGAGCTTTAGAGGGCCTGCCTCCCGAGTACATCCTTACAAGGACGATGAGAGGGAATGACCCAAAGTGGGAGACAATCGCTTAAGCCGTGATACTATCTAACCCACTATAAATAAATGCACTCTTCCTGAATGGGTTGTAGTGACTAAATTGTGTGCAAGTTATCTTCACTTCCTCGAGTAGTCCTTCGAGATTGCACAAAATTATACTTTTTTACGTGTGGGAAGCCCACAAGGGGGTAAAATAACTTGACATAGTTTAGAACAGAGGTGTTAATTAAATCATAAATAAGTAGAATGCTACCTTTTAGAGAAAAAAATGTTAAAAGCCAAATGTGACTCTAGGTAGATTGCTTGGAATCTATTGTTGTGCTATACTTGTTAAAATGACCGAGAACATACACGTAGTGTATTTTTAGGGACATGATACAAAATTTATATGTGTTTTGCGTTTGTATTTACTTTTTCAAGAAAGAATATCATCTGGAAGACCTGATCATAACCTTAAAACTTTTAAAATCCAATTTTTTTTGAGAAAAACAACTTTTATCTGCAAAATGTCACATATGATCATTTAAACGATGCCTGCAGCAAGTTCTGTAACTCCTGAAACTTTGAAACAATGCCTGGAAACATTCAAACACTGTGTAAGTCACTGGAAAGTGATACTTGGAAGATTTAAACCAACGCTTACTAACAGGAAAAAACCACCTGCTAACTACAGAGTGTCACATAGACAAATCCCAGTTAACGCCTGTGAACAGTTAAGTCACGCCTACACACAAGGAAGTGACACCCAAAAACAAAGAAGGGAAAATAGTGGACATTTCCCGAGGACTTGGAGAAAATTGGATTTCAATTTTGAGTACCCTTTTGGATTTTCCAACTGTTTAAAAGTTCAACCTGTCAGAATCCCCATTATTGGACATTTTGCAAAATGATAAGGGATTGATCAATTTAAGTGAGAAAGCCAAGATTTTACGCAATTCATGTCCATGTCGGATTTTACTCGATCTCACTATACCAAAAATACCCTGAAATCTAACGGTTCATATCTAAGATAGGAGCTTCCTTTTCCTAGCAATACCTTGACTTCTTCAATACCCACGCGAGAAACTACAAGGGAGGTAGAACCAACTATGTCTTTCCCATTTGGAAACATGGAACCAGATCAAATTAACCACATTAACAAAAATATCAATAACAATGGAGGTGGTGGGGTTAATAACAACAATAATGGAGGAGGAGTTGACTCTAACAACCAAGGGTTAAACAATAACAATAATGAAGGAGGAATGGACCCTAACAACCAAGGGTTAAATAACAATAACAATGGGGGAAATGTTGACCCTAATGACAAAGAGGCAACTGATGAGAAGGTCAACAAATCCATGCAAATCCCATTCTTCATGCGACTTATGGAGAAAGTGCTAGATAGAGATAGGGAAAAGTAATTTTTAGACCTAGGACAAGTGGGTCTCAAACTCCCTCTTGATTATAATGTCAATCAACTCAAACAAAAAGAAGCCAAAGAAAATCCTATTGATTTCATGAATAAACAATTTAAATTATTCCAAATGCAATTGGACACAATGAAACAAAGCGGGGCTCCTAAACCCTTTTCCATCGAATCTTTGTGTCCTTTTCCATTCTACAAGACTCTAATTATGGTCACATTCCCAAATAATGTTGTTTTTGCTAAATACGACAAGTATGAAGGAGCATCTGATCCCCAAGATCATTTAAGGGAATTTTATGCATTGAGCCTAGAATTCATGCATAACACAACATATTTAATGAGGTTTTTTACTAGAAGTTTAGGAGGCATGGCAATGGAGTGGTTTGCCAAGTTACCCTCTGGCATCTGAACTTTCGAAGAATTGGCCTCAAAATTCATAACTCATTATTCCTACAATATCAAACATGAGGTTACAATGATAAATTTATGTAATACTAAGAAATGAGAGGGAGAAGGATTCCTACTTTTCTTGCAAAGATAGAGATCGGTATTCACTAGATACCCTCGAAGTGTACCCGAAAAAGAGAAGATGGACATCTTTATTAATAGCTTGAGTAATGAGATGAACTATTGGTTAAGGGTACAATGTCCTAGGTCTTTCTAAGACCTAATTGAGAATGGGGTTACCACAGAAGAGGTACTGGTTAAAAGTGGATAACTTAAGCTTTATAAGAACAATAACAATACCTCCAATAACAATCAAAATAGAAATCCTCCTAACAATAACTGGTTTTGGATGAGGAACAACAACAAAGGCGTGGTCAATGATGGAGTTGTAGAGGAAAATAATTTGAAGGCCACCCCTTTTAATCTCATAAGAGGATCCGCACAAGCTAAGAATGTGACTCAAGCACCCAAAATGCCTTTCAACAATAATACCAATAATAATAACTTTTGGAACAATCAAGGGGCTAACAAGTCTATGCGTTTCTTTTCACCAACACCTAAGAGGATGTTCACTTGCTTGGGTGAACCACTTGAAAATGCATTAAGGACTCTTATTGAAAATAAGATTATTGATTTACCAAGGGCTCAACCCTATAAACCACAAATCAAGCCTACATGGTGGAGAGAGTCTAACCATTGTGAATACCATAGGAATTGAGGACATAAGACGAATGATTGCATGTGCCTAAAACATGTGCTGCAAGATCTTATAGACAATGGTGTGATTAAGGTAGAAGGACCTCAAAATAATTAAGATCACACAACATTTAAAAATCCTTTCTACAAGCATGAGAAAGGTGAATCTTCCAATGCTAATAATGAAGGGAACAATGGAAACAACTCGAGAGGCAACAACAATATTAACTTTGTCCATAGCTATGACAATACTATTAATGTCCTATCCAGACATGATAGTACTATAAATGTGATGGTAATCAAAGAACAACCTAACAAAGAGACCTCTAATGTTGTAACTAGGGGTCAGGAAACAAGAGTTACCCTACAAGGAAGTGCCCCTAAAACTTTTGTTCTTACTCCAACAACTACTTTGGCTTAACCGACATCTTTTTCAATAAAGCCTTATAGTTTGGTTGATCAACTACACAAAACTCCAACACAAATTTCTATATTGGAGTTGTTGAAAATTTCTCATACCACAAAGAGATCTTGGAAAAATCCCTAGTGGAGACTAATGTTCCTATAACTTTGGAGGAAGATAAGTTTCAAAATATGGTAGGACATCTCATAGCCCCTCATTGCCTTTCATTCTCCGAACAAGATGATATGTCCATTACTCACCCTCAAAATTTTCCCTTGCATATAGAATTTTAATCCAAAGGCATAGGGGCAAGAGAGTCCTTATTGATGGGGGATCCAGTATTAACATTTTCACATTGAACCTTGTCAGGTCTTTAGGGTTAGCCGAATCATCCATTGATCCTAAAAAATAGATTACCATTAAGGCTTATGATGAGGAAGAAAGATCTTTGAAAGGCATGATTTTTCTTCCTATTCAAGTTGGACCTATCAAAAAGATACCATATGTCAAGTCCTTGACATGAAGCTAACTTATAAGATATTATTGGGAAGACCATGGATTCATGAGATGCAAGCGGTACCTTCCACCTATCATCAATGCATAAAATTTCCACACATGGGTGAAGAGATCAAAATTGAAGGAGATTCTAATCCCTTTCAATATTGCAACACATTGAAACCAAGTCATGAGTTATTTATTCCTCACAATAGGGAAGGAGTCATCCCTAATGTCACCATTGAATAAGCTAAAGAGGAAATTTCAAATTTAACATCAAATGCTACATCTACCTCAAACCCTAATCAAACTAACTCAACTACATCAACTAAGGGAAAGGAGAAAATGAGCTATGAGGGTCAAAGTTCACATGAAAATTCAGTTAAGACTTCTACATTAAAGATGTAAATCTCGAGACCTTCCAAGGATGAGAGAGAACAAGCCAAGAAGTACCAATACAAAAAGATGAATGAAATGATGCATAACTTTGAAAAGAAATGTAGAATCAATTCCAAAGGAGTGGGGGAATATTTTTTTCCCCTATTTGACTTTCTAACTTCTCCTAAGACACATGGAAAACCATCAATTGCTCATCCACCTCACAAATATAACTCTCATTTTGTAAGAGATAGTGACAAATCAGCCCTAGAAAAGGAGGACAATGAAGTGTTACAATGGCTCTACAAAGAGGAAGACACTTCAATCAATCCCGTGGAAAGAGTACAACACATCAATATTCAAACCGAAAAATATGGAAAAGGATATCAAATTATGAAAAAATTGGGATACAAGGGACGAGGACCCTTAGGAGTCAAAAATAGAGGATTGCTAGAACCCATTGAACTGGCTTGGAGATCAAAAGAAGAAAAATCCGGAATAGGTTATCAAAACAAAGGAGAAAGTTCAAGCCCTATGCATTATTTTCATGAACATGTACACATGGTAGGATCCAAGAGTGAGGATGATTCTGGGCATTATGAGTGGGATTTCCTATCTAAAGAGTCTTTTCATGATAAATATGTTGATGTTACTCACACATATTCTACCATTCCTAATGTCACAAGTCAAGACAATGAACATCAAGGTTTGAATTCTACACAAGTATCAAGTGAACCTCAAGAATATAATATAGGTCAAGCATCTAGGAATAATCAATGGATAGATGAACCTTGGGTACCTTCATGGGGGGGGGGGGGGGGNGTGATTCAAACGTTGTATTTAATCCACACAGATTCTTTTCCATGGAAATCAACGAGGAATCTAGTGAAGGAGATTTTGATCCTACTTCCATGGAACACCTTGAGGAAGCCCATGTCATAGAACTAAGTGATACAATGTAGGAACCTTAAAATGAGGTCATGTCCCTAAACCCTTTGAATGACAATTTTCCAAATGAATCCTTATCCCTAATGCATCCCGAACTCATTTATTGGGATTTAGCCAAACCAAATGACTTATTATACTTTCCCAATGACCTTGCAATGGCCCAATACCTAAATGTGGTTGAGCCATCTTCTTCCATAAATGAATACAATCTAGACATAATGATAGAGGAAGGGGTCCAACCTCTCAATCCACAAAATAAAAGAAATAAATTCAAAAAAATGAAAAGGTCTAGTGGTGAAAACCACCATGTGGCGGTGCTAGAACCTAAAAAAGTAAAAATATCAAATGTTTCCAAACGTGAAAACCCAACTATGACACCTAAGGAAGAGAGGTTGGATACCCTACCAGAACATGAAGATGAAAGGTCACCCATCCTTATTGAACCAACAGAGAAAGTTGACATTGGCACCAAAGTGGATCCCAAGTTTATTCATTTAGCAGCATCCTTGAGTCCATCAGAAAGGAAGGAGTTCATCAAATTCTTTCAAGAAAAGAAAATTAACTTTGCATGGTCTTACGCTGACATGCCAGGGTTAGATCCAAGATTTATAATGCATCATCTAAATGTGAGACCCAGTGTGAAACCCGTAAAGAAAAAATTGAGAAAGATGCACCCTCAAGTGGCATTTTTAGTAAAAGTATAATTGGAGAAGTTACTCAAGGTTGGATTCATAAGAGTGATTGAAAATGTAGAATGGATATAAAACATTGTACCGGTCACAAAACATGACAAATCCATTAGAGTTTGCATAGATTTTAGAGACCTTAATCTTGCTTGCCCAAAAGGTAATTTTCTGCTACCTAGCATTGATGCTATAGTGGACTTAACAATGGGTCATTCTTTGTTTTCCTTAATGGATGGATTTAGCAGATAAAATTAAATTTGAATAGAAGATAAAATCAAATTTGAATAGCACCTAAAGACCAAGAAAATATAGCTTTTACATGCCTATGGGGAACCTTTTGTTGGAATGTGATGCCCTTCGGTCTCAAAAATGTCGGAGCAACTTACCAACAAGCAATGACCACTATCTTCCATGATATGATGTACACCTTCCTAGAAGACTATGTGGATGATATTCTAGAAAAATCCCATGAAAGAAAGGATCACTTACAAATATTAGAAAAGATCTTCACAAGGTTAGAGAAATTTAAAGTGAGACTAAATCCAAATAAATGTGCTTTTGGTGTACAATCTGGAAAACTCTTAGGTTACATTATTTCTGCAAAAGGAATTGAAGTAGATCCTGAGAAAGTGAAAGCAATCATGGACATTGAAATTCCTAAGCATATTAATCAAATTAGGTCTCTTCAAGGAAGACTTCAATTTATAAGGAGATTCATTTCCCAATTGGTGGAAAAATGTCATTTATTTACAAGATTGTTACATAAAGACACCATTTTTACATGGGATGATGAGTGTGAACAAGCTTTCACATTGTTGAAAATATACTTGGTGAACCCACCCATTTTAATGCCACCTATCAAAGGAAAACGCTTATCACTTTACATATCAGCAACGAAGAAATATTTAGGGGTACTATTGGCACAAGAAGACAATGAAGGAAAAGAAAGATCCATTTACTACTTGAGTAGAACATTTATAAAATATGAATTGAATTATAGCTTCATGGAAAGAGATTTCCTAGCAGTGGTATTTGCCTCTCAAAAGCTAAGACATTACATGTTGATGCATAAAGTGAAGTTAATTACCAAAATTGATCCATTGAAGTATCGACTTAGTAAAACAGCTCTAACGGGAAGGATTGCAAAAAGGGTAATGGTGCTTAGTGAATTTGACATTGAGTACATGGATAGGAAAGCAATAAAGGGACAAGTGATTGCTGATCAGTTGGCCAAAAATCCTTTAGAGTATACACATCCAATTAAAGTAGAGTTTCCTGATTCAGAAATTGTTAATGTGGAAGCAAAGACATGGACCTTATATTTCGATGGATCCTATACTCAAAATGGTTAAGGGGCATGAATTATTTTAATAACACCTCAAGGATACACAATTCCCAAATCTATTGTTTCATTGCACAAATAATATTGCTCAATATGAAGCTTTGGTCATAGGAATCAAAAGGGCCTTAGAATGGAATGTCATGGAATTACAAGTTTATGGAAATTCTCAATTAGTCATCAATCAAATCAATGATGAATACAACACCAAAGATGAAAAATTGATGCCATATAAAAGGATGGTGGATGACTAGAATTTTTTTTTTCTTTGATAACTTTTGAACAAATTCCATGAGATAAAAATAGAGCAGCTGATGTAATGGCTACTTTGGCTTCTTTACTCCAAATGCCTGATCAAAATGCGAGGTACGAATTCTTGGTGGAAGAGTTGGAAAAACTGGCATTTGACTTACCTGATACCCAAATAATTTCCCTTATTAATGGACATGACTCACCCTGGTATCGACCAATCTTATTTTAAAGATAAAACCTTACCTTTGGACCAAACCCATGCTCAAAAATGACATTTCATAAGACAATCGGCTCGTTATACCATCCTATCAGACACATTGTATCGCAAGGGTCTTGACGGGACACTCCTTAGGTGTCTAGAGGAAGAGGAATCAAGATTAGCTTTAAGAGATGTCCACGAGGGGATTTGTGGGTCGCGTTTGAGTGGATTAAATTTAGCTAAGAAAATCCTTCGCATGGGGTATTTATGGAAAACCTTAGAGAAAGATGCTTGCCAATTTGTGAAATTTTGTTCAAAATGCCAATTTCATGGAGACATGATCCATGTACCTGTACAAGAATTGCATCCATTCATCACACCATGGTCATTTTATCAATGGGGTTTCAATCTGATTAGCATGATTTACCCACCATCTTCTAATGGACATAAATACATCCTCACATCGACATGATATTTCACTAAATGGGTAGAGGTTGTTCCTTTGAAAACTACAATGGGAAAACAGATTTCCATGTTTATCCTTAATCACATCATTTGTAGACATGGTATTCCTCACGCCATCATCACGGACAATGAAAAACAATTCAAGAATAAAGATGTGGATGAACTTTGTGAAACATTTCATATCACTCACCATTCTTCCTCCATTTACTATCCTCAAGGTAATGGACAAGCCGAGGATACAAACAAGAACATCCTCAAAATATTGAAAAGATCAGTTGATAAATTAGGAAGAGATTGGCATATTCAGATAAACCCGTCATTGTGGGACTACAAAACTAGCATCCGAGCACCAACAGGAGCTACACCATTCTCCTTGATTTATGGGGCCGAATTTGTTTTACCCTTAGAAGTTGAGATTTCATCCCTAAGAGTTTCACTACATGGATTAATTATTGATGATGATTATAGGGTTGCTCAACTTCAACAATTGGAACTGTTGGAGGAAAATCAAATGCAAGCATATGATCATTTGAAGGTATATCAGAATAGAATTTCAAGAAACTACAACAAGCATATCAAACCAAAAAGCTTTCAAGTGGGAGACTTAGTTTTAAGATAAAAACCTAAAAATCAAGATGATAGAGAAAAGAAGGGAAAATGGGAAGCGAATTAGCTTGGACTATTTTTCATCACTGATTCTTTTGGAATGGGAACCTACAAACTAGTTGATTGTGAAGGAGATGAGTGCAAGAGCCTATTAATAGCATCCATTTAAAGAGGTTTCATACCTAATCAGATGAAAGAGTATTAGAATAAAAAGAATTAGACAAGTGGGTATCAGATGAGTTAGCATCTTCTTTGTACATGGGAAAAGTCAAAAATCCAAAAAAATGAGAAAAGCTCAAAATCCAAAAAATCAGAAAGATACAAAATAAAAAACAATGGAAAAGCATAAAATCAGAAAAAGGAGAAAATTGAGCATGAAGAAAGCAAAAACATTCAAAAATTAGAAAATTGTCTTGGTGAAAACCTAGCAAATAGGCACCTTGGTAGCAAAAAAAGCAAAAAAAAAAAGAGAAAAAAGAGAAATAAACCCAAAAGGTGTAAACCTTGTAACGTACGCTTTTTGTTCCCTTAGGTCTTTTCTAGTTGCATTTGTACATATTGATTTTTCACCATCTCATTTGTACACATCCTCATTGCATCCATCATTTGTGCATAGTCCTAATCAAGTCTCTCAGTTGCATTGTCACATTCTAGGTTTCATTTACCCAAGCTTTACACATGGTTTCACTTATCACTTGGGAGAAAATCATTGGTTTTGGTACAAACGGATTTAGAAGTATTTTGGAACCTTTGATGGATATCATTGTTCAACCTAAACAATTTGATCGCATAACTTGATCCTTGAAATTCATTGAGCTATTTTATCAGGATTAAAAATCAACAATACCCTAAATGATCAAAATGTTTGGAATTGTTATTGAAAATCTTGATACATTGCAAAACACTTGAAATTTTTGATGATTTTCATTGACCTTTTCAAGTCATGTTCTTTTTAGCTAATCAATGATGTTTCAACTAGATTGGCGGTGATGAAGACATAATATTTTTCTTGACTTTTGTGTGATTGTTTTGAGGAAGATCCACCAACTTGTGTGAATTCGTCTAATGACATGGTCATTAAAGAACCATCGAGGACATTCATATAGGAAGGAGGATTAACCTTTGTTTATTTACACACAAGGATACCTTGACTATTTAGATCTTCCGTATCTTAATACCAAAATCCACTTGCAACATTGAATCCGATGAAACCAGTATTCATACTCCCATAGTTGGTCATTCAACTAGTGAGGGTTGTACTAGTTCCTAAAAGGTTACCAAATTATATGAAAGTCATATTCATATTCTTATGGTCGTAGTGGCACTAGTAAGGATTGTATCAAATCCTAGTTCCACAATGCTCAATGATGAAAATATATCTCTTTTGCATTTATTTTGCAAAAATCAATGATAGTTAGTTGCATTGCATTGCATTTTCATGTTAGATTAATTACATTATTTAGAGGATTTTTCCAAGTTAAAAGGGGGTTAATCATTTTTGGAGTTCAATCAATACAATGGTTTCCAATAAAAAATGTGAGATTATTGTTTGCATCCATTCATTCATTAATCATTAATCATTATCATTACACATCACAAGAAAAGAAAAGAAAAGAAGCATTAAATCATTATTCATTTCCATCCTTAAGATTGCATTTCATCAATAAATTTGCATACATAAAAATCTAAAAATATAGTTGCATTCAATTTACCATTGCACTGCATAAACCATAGCATCGGGATAGGATAAAAAACATATAGAAGTAGTTGCATAAATCATTTACATCCATTTATCTATGTCATAATATAAGACATTGCATCCATATCATAAAAAGAAAAGTAAATGCATCATAAGAAATCATGTAGATCTGCATATAAATAAATCTCACATCAATATCAAAACACCATCAATGGGGAATCAAAGAGTCATCATAAATAAATGTCCATCATCAAAGAGTATAACAAATCTGTATATTAAGATACATCGACAAAATGATCCATAATCAAAGTCCTGATCAATAAATACAAATGATACATCAATGTAATATCAGAAGATGAAATCTCAGATCTGTCTCAAGACCCAGCAGGGGCACCCGATCCATCACTAGTAGTAGCAGCTGATCCATTACCTGTACCTGTACCCCCTGTGCCTGATGACATTAAGTTTTTCCATTAGTATACTTAAAGGGAAAAACATGATAAAGGTCATCGGTATAAGAATAACCGACGATACAGTTTTGAGAACCTCGCCGATAGAGTAGAAAAGGCATACTCGATGAATAGTTCAATTAAGGGACACCGACAGAGTACAAAACCAACATAACTGACAAAGCAGCCCGACCATCAGAACTGACAATTAGTTACAGAACCCGCAAAAGGTGGATCCGACTTTACACGTCAAATAAAACATTTGTATTTCTATTTATAGAGTTTTATTTGTTTTAAAGCTTTACTTGAGGGTCAAGCAAGTAAATTGTGAATGTTTTAAAGCATCCTAACTGATCTAAAAGATATCTAACTAAAGATCAAGGTCAAGTTGTTAACCTTGGATCTAGAGTTAATTTGAAAATCGTGAATCAAGAATAGAGCTAGAAACTAGTATAAATAGATGTTCAATCATTTGTAATACATGAGACTTGTAATCAGTTGATAAAATGATAGCAGCCATGGAGAGCATCTAAGCAGCAGAAGAGAATTCATGCAAAGTACAGAAACAGATCAAATCAGTTATCAAGAACACAGAAAGGCTACTAACAAGCAGAGACAAGGTATCACTCAATCACTCAAGGTGATTACATTTACATTGTAAGCTATACAGGATCTGTTATCAACAATTAGAGATTGCATTCACTATCAGATCAACATTTATATTGTAGTTTCATTCTAACAAGTGCATCACAACTAAAATCCTTTTGTAGAAGGTGGACTTAAAAGTTCTTTGATAAATCTCTTAACAGAGTGCACACTTAACATTGTTGCTAAAGCTTCAAATGAAGTAGATCTTAACATGTCTCCACTCTAATAATATTAACAAGGTAGATCATCATAAGTGATCAATTATAAGCCTTTACCGACTCCCTTCTTATCTACAGATAGTGAATTTTTGTGGGTAGACATCCCCACCACAGTTTTTACTTCCTAACAGGAGTTTTCTGCGATATCATATCATGTGTTATGTGTTATTTGTTTTCATGAATGTTTCTTGAATGTTTACACATGTAAAGAACTTATATTATGATTTCAAATACATATAGAAAGATGAATAGATAGATAGGAATATACAAATCTGATGACTTAAAGGTTAATGGGCCAACCACATAAAATTTTTTAGAGGTACTGATTCACCCCTCCCCTCTCAGTACATCATTCCAATAATTCCAACAATTGGTATAAGAGCTAACTCTCTTTCTTGAAAAGCTTAAAGAATTAAGATAAAAGATACACACAATGGAAAAGTATAGACTGGACAAGACTATTGAGAATGAGCAATTGCAAATTCAGATTTACTATGAGCAGTATAAAGAGGCGAGAGTAAGCATGAGAAAGTTGCTTGATGAAAGAAATATCATGGAAACTAGGCTTAATGAAAAAGATTATCAAGAAGAGGAGATCCCAAATTACTTCAACTATGTTGAATCATCAACAAGAAAATCTTCAGACACATTAGTAGAAGAGATCAAAAGTCTACAAGAAGTCAATCTACATCTGACAGAGAAAATCAAGATGTTGCAAATCGGTCAAGAGACTCAGATGGTAAAAATGATTGATGTCATGAATGATTCAAGAAAAGATGAATCAGAGAGAACATTGGCTATTGATGATAGGAGGAAAATCACTGAGAAGTTACAAGAAAAAGAATCAGAGATTCAAAGACTTACTGATCATCACCATGAGATTACCAACCAAATTATTCTTATGAGTCAAGAGGAAAACATATTAAATACTGATCTCATTGAAAGAATATAGATCATCGGTGAGCTAAGGGAAGAGAATGAGAAACTAAAGCATGAATTCAAAATTTAGAATCAGCACAATGAATTGATCAAGAAAGCTGAAGATAGAGATAAAAGAATGGGCGATTTTCTTGATGGTCAAAGAAGAGTCAAAAACTACACAGGAATAGGGTACACCGACAATGGAGAATCATCTAATCAATCAGATAAAAGGAATGTTTATGCAACTCCAAGGACCAAGAAGTTGTCATGCAATCACTGTGGAAAACCAGGCCACACCTCAAACATTTCCAGAAACAAAATGAAAGGTATTCCTCAATCACAATCTACTTTCATTGGTAATTGTTATAAATGTCACAAGCAAGGACACAATGCATATGAATGCAGATCCAAGATAAAAAAAAATCCAAAGAAGGAAACCTACATGGACAAGCACTATCCTACCTACAAAATGAATAGACATACATATCAAGAATGCTAGAAAAATAAAAAGAAAGCATGGACACCAAAAGAACCTGATAATGGCTACAAACTGACAAAAGTAGGTAACTCATATGTTTGGGAATATAAAACATGGGTAAATTGCACAACATGTGGAAGGTATGGTCATATATCTACCAACTGTATGAGAAAATGGACTAGAAAATCAAGAGGATGGTTCAATCCAGGTATGACATGTTTACATTGTCATAAGGTTAGACATGTGATAAAAGATTGCAAAGACCGACTGACAGATACAAGCACTTATCCCAATGGAAACACCATTGATGACATGAAGAAGATGAGAAACAAGATGTGGGTAAAAGCCACAAACACTGAAGGTGCTAGAACAAGCAATGAAAATGATGACACCCCATCCAATGGATCTGGTGGCATCACTATCTCTAACTAAATTGCACAAGTAAGGAACTGCATTATGACAAGTTATATTATGCATCAGTTTCATTTACATATTGATCATATAAAAAAATTAGCATTATTGAAGATGCACTATATTGTTACTTGTAATATTGTTGAAAAACAACCATCGGTTAATGGGTACAAATTAGCATCGGTGAACACACACAGAAAATTTAACACTACTTACCAAAATGTATCGGTCATTACATAAAATCCAAGTTGCTAAATGTTAACTGACGGACATTGGTAATCCTTGAGCCGACAGAAGTTGTCGTCACCATTTTACCGACAATCATCGGTGAAGTCACCAATGTTGCTAGCAACCCTGAAACTTTGCACCTACACTGAAGATTTTACTTATGCCTCAACCGACGAACTCAATCTTTGTATACCAACGAGTTGTTGGGCATTAATGACAACTTAGGGCACAAAATTTATAAAAGTGTGACGGAAGAACTCATTTTGTACCCGCAATTTTCGAGCAACCAAGTAGAGCTAAGCAGAGCGATTGGAGAGAAAATTGAAGTGCAACCTCAGCAAGATTCCAACTCAACTCAAAGGTTTCATGAGCGATCAAAGAGATTCAGTAAGTACCTACATTCACTGACCGCACTGTTTAAATTACGAAAATCCCTAAAATTCTAAAATCGATGGCATCTACTTCTAGAGTTGAAAAGTTGAAAGAGGATAAGAAGAAAATGATCAATCTTATCAACAGAGGCACTTGTGTTGAACCTAAATACAAGCTGCACCCAGAAATCGCATCACAACCTGACGATTCTGGAGCATTCTCCAGAATCCCACCTAGGATTTTGCTGGTAGAGGATTTAAGGTCCTATATACATTGCAAGATCTTAGAATTAGGAGATCTAGACCTAGACAATGCCTATAAGCCACTTTGTGATGAAGCTGGAAACTTGAAAGAAGAGCACAAGCATTTGGAAGTGAAAGGTGTCACGAATGCATTACACTTTCGTAGAGTTTTTAAGATAGAATGGATAAAGATAGTTCTCAGTAGAATGCATAACCAAACATTATGGCTAATTAAGCCAAAATGAATAACAAAGGATGTTATTCATGCAGTTACTAGATATCCTACAACCGACAAACCACAAGCTCACAAGCACCCATCCTTGAAGGAAGTGGAAAATCTAACTGGTGCAAAATCAAACAAAAGAGCTCTCAAGGTTAACACTATCACCGATGACCAGCTCAAGTTTGATTCATGTGTGGTAGGATACAAGATCTTCCAAGATAGCAGAATGAATAACATAGAAAGCACTGCTATGAGCACAACTTACAAGATCATCAAACAAGGAAAGAAGATGGATCTTGCAGAGATTTTGTTGAATCAACTTGAGGAGAACATGAACACCATAAGATCTTCAAGAAAAAACACTTGTAAGTTTGGTTCTCTCATTATGTGCATATTCTTTTACTTTGAAGAATACTTTCCTTCCATAGGCAAAGTGGTATGGGATACAAGCAGACCTGTAACCATATAGATATGTTAGCATATAGAGTCATTAGGAATAGATTTTGATGACCTAATGAATGAGTATTTCAAAGGATTTAAAGAAAAGATGCAAGCAAGAACTAGGATACCTGAAAGTTTGATAGAAGAATATAAAGAGGATATATGTTTTATGGTAGATACTGATTTTACCCATATCAAACCAATAATACCTAGGAAGTCTTGGCTATCACATTTAGAATATGAGATCAAAACAGGACAAGCCACTGAGTGCATCAAGGCACTATTGAATGAGCCAGTTGACAACAAGCAAGAAAGATTTGGCACTTATGAAGAAGCCAAACCAAAGATCAAGACAAATCATGTTGTCAAGAAAATTATAAACAAGAAGAACAAAATGGTTAAAAGCTTAACCAAGAAATTTAAAGTTACTGAAGAAGGTGAAGAGAAAACAGAAGGTAAGGAGGAAGAAACTGAGGGTCAGTCACCTATTGGTGAAGAAATAGAAAAGAATTACTCAAAGGGTACACAGTCTGATTCACCACCTCCACCCCCACCTAAGAAAGAAAGAACAACAACCGCTTCAAGAACAAGAAGCAAAACTACAAAGGAACCAACTCCTTCACCACTTTAAAAAGGAAAAGTGAGAACCTACAAGAGAAAATCGGTCTCACCTAAGGAAATACAAACCAAAAGGAGGAAATGGGTTAGGACAAAAGAGGATCTAGAAGACTCAGCTATGGATGAAGCTGACATAGATGTGCAGAAAGGGAAATAACCCTTGATTCCAAAGATAATTAATGAAATATGTAAAAACATATCAGAATCACATTCTATTTCTGATCCAAACATTAGGAAATGGTTAAAATTTGATCTAGAGGATCAAAACAAGATCGAAGATGCTATTATAGTTAAAATGTGCAAACATCATTATGTTCCACTACAATTCTCAGAATATGATGTTCTTAAGGAACTATCAATGAGATTGTCTGCTAGATGGACATTTTCTCTGCATCAGGAAAAAGAAATAAGAGAAAGAATACTTGTTACTCTTATGCCTTCAGATTCAAAGAAGGAAGAAATAAGTGAGATGATGAGGAATTATGAAAAGTAGTTCTCACCAAAAATGAGAGCATATGAATTTCTCAAAGGGAAGCTAATTGATCTTGATCAAGATAGCATTAAAAAGTGGTGCAAGATACTTAACCATCCCATTAAGGAAGCTATCCCGGAGAAGGAAAACATCATCATCAAGGATATACAAGATGACTCATCTGAGGAATTGGATAAAGAAGAGAGTGATACAGCAGGCCCCAAACATATTGAAGTTATAGATGAAGAATGGCCCGACACTACTCTTGAGAAAACACAGAGTGAGGAAATCCAAAATCCACCAAGTCCAATTCATAGACTTGAGTAATGAAGGAGAGGTTACCAAAGTAGATTTGACAATAAAAGGTAGCATAACTGATGATATCAATGATGAATCATGGTTGGATAACATTATCAATGAAACTACAGGAAAAGACCCTGCAGAAGAAGTGCAAAACCAACCAGTGGACTCAGAACAGAAACAACAAGATGCATCATCTTCTCGACCTTCACCTACCAAATCAATCCAATCTCAAGGTTTACAAATGGTAGTACACCAATCTACCTCTCAACCGAAGAAGAAGAAGAAGGTATTGAAGAAATATATCTTGGCTGGAACACTTGACGAGGTAATTAAGATACCTAAGTGGGATGTATCTACTTTAGATACAGAAGCACTTCAAAATTTTGGAGTGATGTGTCAGATAAAAGCAATACAAGAGAAAATGAAAAAGGCACACAGGGAAGCCCAAACATTTGATAAGGCAAGGGACATTCTACATCAACTTGTTCCAAATATCAAAATAGAAAATGACATATCAGTCATGGAACAAATAGCAGTTCTTACCAATGCCATCACAAATCAAAATGTAGATGCAGAGAAGGCAATGGAAGAACAAGCAGAAATGAAGTATCAACAAAAAATAGTTGAGAAGATCAGCGAAGAAGTGGTAGAGAACAAGGTAAATCTCTCTGAACTAGCAAGTCAATTAGAACCTATGATTTCTGAAGCTGTTACCTTAGTTCAAAAATTGTGCACACTAGACAATTTCACAAAAGAAAATAGTGAAAAGCTGTCACAACTAGATTCAGATCTAATAGCTAGTGCACTAAGTTTAACCTATGATGCAAACACAATAAAGTTGCATCATGAAAAGATCACAGAGGTAAACTGATTGAGACAAGAGATATGGGATGCAGAGACACAATTTCAAAATGAGGCTACAGAGCTACAAGCTCACATATTGCCAAACCTCACCACTCTGCAACAACATATTACAGATGCAAGAAATCTAATCTCAACCCCAGAGATGTCTGTGGTAGACATCATATATGTGTTGGAAATATAGATGGAGTAACTAAGAGGGGAGGGGTGAATCAGTTACCACAAAAATAAATCCACAAGTCCCTTAGATGTCTTCAATATATACTGCTGTTACTCGGTAGATTAACTTATCATT